>CM040186.1:7594754-7612254 GCA_022606455.1 Callitettix versicolor | reverse complement strand
GCCTGTACGCAAGTGAATGCTTGGTACTAAATTATAGTTTAGATAAACTGAAAATACTAGAAAGGAGAATAATGAGAAAAATTTTAGGCCCAGTGAATTTTAGGCCAGTGAAAACTAAAGAAACCTGGAAACTAAGATCTAATGATGAAATATACAGGAACATAGAGGACATGACAAAGACGAGAAGGAAGAGAAGACTGCAACTTTTTGGACATATGTACAGGACGAATGATTCAAGACTAGCGAAAAGGATACTCAAGTACCTATGGGATAAAAAGTCAATAACTAGTTGGATTCAAGACGTAAGGAAAGATTTAGAAAGAAATAATATGAAAGAAGAAGAAATGCTGAACGGAGAGATTTTTAGAAAGAGGATATTGAGTATGGAGGGATTCCAAGGAGGATTGCGGAGGAAGCCGGGTGTGAAGTGGTCCGAAGACAGAAAGAAAGGATGAGGGAATATTGGAGGGAACGGAAGAGAAAACAGCTGGGTGTGAAGAATTGAAATTGTCACGTGGTCCCTAGCAGGCCTCATCGAAAGAAGAAGAAGAAGAAGCAGTAAAAAATATTATTTATTTAAAATTATAACTTTGAAAACGTCGATTGAAATTCGGTATAAAAATCTGTACGTATATTAACAGTTTTAATTTAAAAATGTGGGTGGACTCGTTGATCGATTTAGTAAAATCACTGGTTAGTCTTCTGCATCTTTGAACTGCGCACCTTATGGTTCTTAGTTCTAGCCGCAGTTACTCCAGTTGATTTTCCCTTACCGTTAACGCTGATCCCTCGTCCACATTAATCTTAACTGGCATAAAGTATGAACGTTAAAAAACATTTTATGTTAATGGTTGTTTCGTTTATATGTTTGACACTGATAAACCCTGTACGAGGTGTGTTCAGAAAGTAACGAGAATTTTTAAATTTCGCGGACTTGGAGAGTCCGATTGTCAAACATGTTTTTATTATGTTGGTGTACATGCCCTTGAAGTATGATAAAATTTTCAGCTGTTTTCATTGTTGACTTTGTCTGTGACAGCCACTAAGGTTTGACGTGTTTTTGAAATCGGCGATTTTTGTTTGTTAAAAAAAATGGATCAAAGAATTTGTACCAAAGTTTGCGTAAAAAGTGGAATAAAGTGTAACAAAGTGTGTGAAATGTTAACGAAGGCCTATGGTGAGTCTTCTATGAGTAATGCAAGAGTTTACGAGTGGTATGAGCGTTTCACAAGAAGGCCGTGAAGACGTTGAAGATGACGAACGCCCTGGACGCCCCAGCACATCAACAACCGATGAAAACGTGGAAAAAGTGAAAGAAATGGTTACGAACAATCGCCGAATCACAATTAGTGAGGTCGCTGATGATGTTGACATATCGATTGGATCATGTCATGACATTGTTTCCAATGTTTTGTGTATGAAACGCGTGGCAGCAAAATTCGTTCCAAAATTGTTGAATTTTGAACAAAAATAGCGGCGAATGGAAGTTGCTCAGGAGTCACTAAATAAAGTTAATGACGATGCAGAATTACTAAAATGTATAAACAGTTGACAAAACATAGATTTACTGATATGACGTCGAAACTAAGGCTCAATCATCCCAGTAGAGGCATTCTGGCTCGACAAGTGCGGTCGAACGTGAAGGTTATGTCACTGTGTTCTTCGATATGAACGGCAGAGTGCATCATGAATTCCTGCCACCAGGTGAAACGGTCAATAAGAAGTACTACCTACAAGTTCAACGCCGTTTGCGTGAAGCAATCAAAAAAAAAAAAAAACTCCCGGATCTGTGGAAAAACAACTCATGGCTTTTGCACCACGATAATGCACCAGCTCACACTTCATCGTTTGTTCGTGAATGTTGGCCAAAAACAGTACTGTAACGATGCCCCAGCCTCCATAATCTCCAGACACGGCTCCGTCTGACTTTTTTCTATTTCCAAAAATAAAGAGAACCTTAAAGGGCCGTCGTTTTACAGCCGTAGATGACATTAAAAGCGCATCGCTGAAAGAACTAAAGGCTATCTCAAAGATCGAGTTTAAGAAGTGTTTCGAGGATTGGAAGAAGGGCTGGCACAAGTGCCTAATCTCTAATGGGGACTATTTTGAAGGCGACAATATCAATGTAGAAGAATAAATAAATATTTTGTTAAAAAAATTAAAATTCTCGTTACTTCATGAACACACTTTGTACATCATAATTTGTTCATAAAAAGTACTTTTTAAAAGCAGTAATTTTCAAAAATTTTCATTGAAAATTTAAAGTTGTCAATCAATTTTCATGCAAAGTTTAATTTTCGTGTATCAGAATGTTTATCTGATTTTATTAAATTTGTCTTAATTCTGTTTCCGTTTACTTTAAATGGTTGTTGTATCTGCGATGATAAAGCACCGATAAATGCCATAGGTTCAAGATATGCTGTAAGCTTTCCCATTGCCATTAACGCTGATCATCTGTGCCCATTAGTCTAATGGATATAAAGTATGATTGTTGCAAAAAACATCTCATGAGAGCAAGATAGATACGAGGGTGGTTCAAATATAAACCGGAATTTTTGAATAAACGCGCGAAAAATTTAGTGTCGTAAAAGTGGCTGCACTGGATGTTAGACTGGTCTGTTACAAAGCGTAGAGAACAGCCGGGAGCGCGTAACCTCGCTTGTTAGTGTAGTTATAGCCATGAGCGAGAAAGATGTACCAGTGTCTGTTGCGCAACGCATCATTATTCGTTTTTTGGTCAAAGGTAATGTAAAATCCGCGGAAATTTATCGAAAATTACTCGAGCAGTTCGGGGATGAGTGCCTCTCCAAGACGCAAGTGTATGAATGGTGTTCCGCTTTCCGAAAAGGCCGAGAAGTGGTGGCAAACTTGCCACATGCGCGGCGCCCCAAAACAAGTGTTACCGATGAGAACGTCAGCGCTGTAGAAAAACTCATTTTGGAAGACCGACGCAGTACTATAAGCGATATGGCTGGAAAATTAGGCATCACCGTAGGTAGTATTGAGCAAATAATTCATGAACGGCTCGGTTACCGCAAAATTTCAGCCAGATGGGTGCCAAGACAATGCCAGACCGCATACAGCTCGGCTTACGATGGAAACATTGAACAAATTGGGTTGGGAAACACTGGAACATCCTCCTTATAGTCCCGATTTGTCGCCATGCGACTACTATTTATTTGGTCCATTGAAAGAGGCACTTGGCGGACTGCGATTCGAAAGCAATGCGGAGGTAGAGTCCTTCGTGCGCTAATGGTTACGTGACAAGCCGAGAGATTTTTACGAAAAAGGCATCCGAAAGCTTCCGGAGAGGTGGCAAAAGTGTGTAGAGTGTGACGGAGACTATCTAGTAAAACTGTAAAAAATGTCAGCTCTGTAACTTAATAATATTATTTTTATAGCAAAATTCCGCTTTATATTTGAACCACCCATTTATTTCTGTTGTTACAGTGTTACATTTAGGCAATGTGTACTTCCACCGCAAACAGCTGAAGCACGGTCAAGAAGGCGTAGAGATAGGGTCGGATGCCGAGATCCGTTGGACGGGACATCTGTTGCAGTTGAACGTTGATGGTATTAAACAAGCGTTGACAACAAAGACTACGGTAAGTTTGTCGTACACAAACCAATGTTAACTTGTACACATTAAGTGTTCATGCACGAGTATGTAAAATAATGTCAAAACAGTGTTTTAGTGAGCACTGATAATTTTAATTATGGTTTAATTAAAGTTTACATCGGTGCCTGGATAACGTTATCAGTGGATTGCCGTTGGAAAATAAGAATTGGGACAATGATGTGAGCACCAATCATAACAGAGCGTTCATTAAATTGCAAACACAATTCTAGAAATGGTTTTACGGCTTAAAGTAAAGATTTTCTATAAACAGATGTCTGGAAATGCTTTTTTTAATAACTTTCTGTCATTTTAGTATTTTTACAAAATAATCGATATCTTTAAATCTGCTTAACTGATTGATTTGAAATTTTTCACTGTACTTATTGATATATAGTTCACTGTACTTATCGATATATAGTTCACTGTACTTATCGATATATAGTTCACTGTACTTATCGATATATAGTTCACTGTACTTATCGATATATAGTTCACTGTACTTATCGATATATAGTTCACTGTACTTATCGATATATAGTTCACTGTACTTATCGATATATAGTGCACTGTACTTATCGATATATAGTTCACTGTACTTATCGATATATAGTGCACTGTACTTATCGATATATAGTTCACTGTACTTATCGATATATAGTTCACTGTACTTATCGATATATAGTGCACTGTACTTATCGATATATAGTTCACTGTACTTATCGATATATAGTTCACTGTACTTATCGATATATAGTTCACTGTACTTACCGATATATAGTTCACTGTACTTATCGATATATAGATATATATCGTTCACTGTACTTATCGATATATAGTTCACTGTACTTATCGATGTATAGTTCACTATATAGTTCACTGTACTTATCGATACATATAGTTCACTGTACTTATCGATATATAGTTCACTGTACTTATCGATATATAGTTCACTGTACTTATCGATATATAGTTCACTGTACTTATCGATATATAGTTCACTGTACTTATCGATATATAGTTCACTGTACTTATCGATATATAGTTCACTGTACTTATCGATATATAGTTCACTGTACTTATCGATGTATAGTTCACTGTACTTATCGATTATATATAGTTCACTGTACTTATCGATATATAGTTCACTGTACTTATCGATATATAGTTCACTGTACTTATCGATATATAGTTCACTGTACTTATCGATATATAGTTCACTGTACTTATCGATATATAGTTCACTGTACTTATCGATATATAGTTCACTGTACTTATCGATATATAGTTCACTGTACTTATCGATATATAGTTCACTGTACTTATCGATATATAGTTCACTGTATATCGATTCACTGTACTTATCGATGTATAGTTCACTGTACTTATCGATATATAGTTCACTGTACTTATCGATGTATAGTTCACTGTACTTATCGATATATAGTTCACTGTACTTATCGATATATAGTTCACTGTACTTATCGATATATAGTTCACTGTACTTATCGATATATAGTTCACTGTACTTATCGATATATAGTTCACTGTACTTATCGATATATAGTAAACTGTACTTATCGATATATAGTAAACTGTACTTATCGATATATAGTTCACTGTACTTATCGATATATAGTCTTAGTTTGCTAATAATAATCGCTTTAAAGAGAGGGCTGTTTACAAAATTTTTAATTAAAATTACAATATAATAAAGTTTGGTTATATTCAAGGTTCAATTAATGGGAGAACTTTCCGCTCCTGTTGAGATTAAAACAGGTGTCCGACAAGGAGACCATTGTTATTTAATGTGCTCTCTCCATTGTTATTTAATTGTGCTCTAACAAAAAGGCATAGTGGAATCAGACTAGGAACTAAGAACAAAGGCATTAGGGTAAATTTTTTATCTTTTGCTAATGACATGGCCTTACTAACTGAGACATTGGAGGAAGCTAGGGAACTCCAGAAGCAAGCGTTAAAAATGGGTCTCAAAGTTTCATTTGAAAAGACTAAAATATTGACAAACATACAAAAACCACCAAAAAGCTTCAATTGGAAGAACAATACATTGAGATAGCCAAAGAATTCAAATATCTTGGGGAATGGATCAGCTGGAACGCCCTAGAGAAAAAATCTATGGAATCTAGGAGAAATAAAGTTGAATTAGCCTTCCAACTTACCAAAGACACATACAACAAGAAGTCTCTCTACTGGAATACAAAGATAAGGCATTATCATACGGTAATTAAACCAGAAGCCTTATATGCAGCTGAAGCATTATCTCACAACCCAGGGCCCACTTGAAAGGCTGGAGATCAAAGAAAGAAATTACGAAAAATCTTAGGCCCCAAATTCCGTACAACCAATTACTCCACATCAGTAATGAAATTCTTTACCAAAAAACTGAAACACTATCAGACACAATAAGAAAAAGGAGAATTGATTTTTATGGGCACATCCTCCGAACGGACAAAAATAGACTAATCAAAAAAATATTTGACTACTTTCACAATAAAAGAACCAAACCACTTTGGTTTAGAGAAACAGAGAGACATAACAGAACTACAAATCACTGACACTATGCTCATGGACAGAACAGCCAAAACTATAACCAAGGACAAGAAGCAACGGTTTCAAGGTAAAATCAAATCCAAGCGAACGATCCAAATCTCTGACGAAGAAAGAAAAGCAAGATCACAACGAATGAAGCAATACTGGGCTGCGAGGAAGGCAAACATTGAAAAGTGATTGATTTAGTGTACCCCAAAGTTGGGTGAAACAAATAAAGAGAAAAGTTTGGTTATCAAATAATGGGATAACTAACAAAACTATCGAACAAACGGTGTCAGTAAAACAGCACCCATTAGTGCGCATCGCTGAGGGCTGTATGATCCTTTCGGCAGTGCTCACTAATTAACTCTGTTTTACTGTCACCCATTGTATGAAAGTTTTACCATTGAATAGGAAATGAAACAAACATCGAAAATAGTGTCGAATTTCTAGAGGACTGTTAAATAGCAGGATTTAATTACGATCTCGTAACATTCGAACAGCTCCTAATTCAATAAATCAACACAAAACGGAGCAGTTTAATAGAACAACACGCAATTGTGGATGTTATATCAAATTTGTTACCATGGTGACGTATTAATTAGGGTTGGTATTTGTTAAATCCTTATCTGTTAGTAAAATTTTTCAGAATTAAATTCATTTTTATTTGGAATTTTTGCAGGAAGCTCGTAACGAACGTTTGTTGACCGCTCTGACCATAGACCAAGCTCTGGACGCCCGCGATGCCTTCGCGAAAGCACTCTACAGCTCCTTGTTCGCGTGGCTCGTGGCCCGCATAAATCACATCGTCTACAAAGGTACTAAGAAGACAACGGCTATCTCCATTTTGGATATTTTTGGATTCGAGGATTTCAAGGTGAGGAGACAGGCTTGATTATAATAAGATACTTTTTTTATTCACTTAACTGATAAGAATAGATTCTAGCCATCCAGTCTATCTTGGTGTTTCTGGAAAATCATGTTATTATTAATACTATTATTATTCTTCTTTATTTGTTTCATCCAACTTTGGGGTACACCAAATCAATCACTTCTCAATGTTCTGTGCCTTCCTCGTAGCCTAGTATTGCTTCATTCGTTGTGATCTTGCTTTTCTTTCTTCGTCAGAGATTTGGATCGTTCGCTTGGCTTTGACTTTACCTTGGAACCGTTGCTTCTTGTCCTTGGTTATTGTTTTGGCTGTTCTGTCCATGAGCATAGTGTCAGTGATCTGCAGTTCTGTTATGTCTTTTTCCGTTTCTCTAAACCAAAGTGGTTTGGCTCTTCTACTGCGAAAGTAGTCAAATTTTTTTTTTTTACTATTATTATTTTTTTGGTGTTTAACGTCCGACTATTGTGCACACTTGGGCTAATGCAGACGATGGGATGATTTATAGCGTATGAAAATGCCAAGCCCTGGCCGGGAATCGAACCCGGGTCCTCGGGGTGAAAACCCAATACGCTATCAACTAGGCCACCGAGGCGGCTAAGACTAATGTTAACAGACAGTTTGATTAAAAACTGCGTGTTCAGTCAGACATTTGTGCACAGATAAGCACGTTAACAAAATTTAAAGATAATATCTTATAAGATTTTATGCATCGCAAACGTCAATATAATTTCTGAAAATCAAATAAGATTTTATTCAGAATTTGGTCACAAACGAAGATTAATAACCCAGGATCACTGTACTAAATGTGAAATCAAACACTTATGATTCCGGAGTAAATAAAATCCAATGGCCTTTGGTGTTTAAGTAGTCATTCACTTTTTAGACGTCATTGATATTTGTTTATTTTTGCTTGATAACAGCACATTGAAATGTTCAAAATTTTGAAAAACAAGAAAATGTGGGAAACTACTTTCTTGGACACTTTCTTCTTTGGAAACTACTTTCTTCTTTCAGTGAGGCCTGCTAGGGACCACGTGACAATTTCAATTCTTCACTCAGCTGTTTTCTCTTCCGTTCCCACCAAAATATTCCCTCAACCTTTCACTATGCAGCTTCTTTCTGTCTTCGGACCACTTCGCACCAGGTTTCCTCTGCAATCTCCCCTGGAATCCCTCCGTACTCAATATCCTCTTTCTAAAATCTCCCTTTTCAGCGTTTCTTCTTCTTTTATATTATTTATAAAAACTACTTTATTTTTGTGCATAATGTTTTGTTCTTAGTCTTAACATTTTAGGCGTACAAGACTCACGAACGTAACTTAGTAACTTAGTATAGCGTGGAAATAAAGTATATTTGTCACCATTCCTTTACCTGACTTTCTGAACTTTTTGATCTGTTGTTAATTAATTAACAACATGAATTAACTACAACGAAAATGCAAAGTATACGCATTGAGTACACAATATGTGGTCGATGTTTGGGGAATGAATACAATGTTATATTTTTTTTTATTATTTAAGGCGAAAAGCACATTGAGGCTATTATCGCCTCCCTAAATGTAAGTGTGAGTGTAAAGTGTTAAAGTCGTAAGTGTAGATTTGTAAGTGTAAGTGTGTGTTAGACTCTTGTACCGCAAGGGACGTCTAAATTCTCTCAATAGGTGCAGCAGGTCTCCACCCCTCCTCATGGGTATACAGAATGTAAACTGCATGTAAGTAGAATATTTATGCACTTATATATGAATGTATATGAACTGCATATGCAAAAACGGATTGTATACGCAATGTATTCAGAATGTATATGCAATATATACACAGTGTATATAGAATGTATACGAAATGTATATGGAAAATATTCGGAGAGTATATGCAGTGTATACGGAATGTAAACTGTATGTAAGTGGAATTGCCGCCTCGGTGACCTAGTGGATAGCGTACTAGGCTTTTACCCCGAGGACCCGGGTTCGATTCCCGGTGAGGGCTTGGCATTTTCATACGCTATAAATCATCCCATCGTCTGCATTAGCCCAAGTGTGCACAATAGTCGGACGTTAAACACACAAAAAAAAGTAAGTGGAATTTATATGCACTGTATATGGAGAGTATATGCAATGTATACACAGTGTATATGGAATGTATACGAAATGTATTCGAAGTGTATATGGAAAATATTCGAAGAGTATATGCAATGTATACGGAATGTAAACTGTATGTAAGTGGAATTTATATGCGCTGTATATGGAGAGTATATGCAATGTATACGGAATGTAAACTGTATGTAAGTGGAATTTATATGCGCTGTATATGGAGAGTATATGCAATGTATACGGAATGTAAACTGTATGTAAGTGGAATTTATAGGCACTGTATATGGAGAGTATATGCAATGTATACGGAATGTAAACTGTATGTAAGTGGAATTTATATGCGCTGTATATGGAGAGTATATGCAATGTATACGGAATGTAAACTGTATGTAAGTGGAATTTATATGCACTGTATACGGAATGTATGCGCAATGAAATCATTAAATTAATTGTAAATTTCATTTATCACCTTTGTACAGGTGATGTTACCCTTTGCACAAGAATGCTTAATAGAAAATCGGGCTTTTTGTGAGGGATTTCTGTTTAATCCCGAACCATAAAATAAACCGATTTTGAAAAATGAAGTCATTTTCAGTTAATTTTAAATATCATCTGAACAGATTTTGTCGTATCCACAGCAACCTGTACGTTTTGTTTGCGTACTTACGGACTGCAATCCAGCATAATTTGACAGCTTATTCATGCATCCATTTAATGTTAAGGGATTATATTGTAATACTATCAAATCTAACGTACGAGGTATGTTCAGAAAGTAACGAGAATTTTAATTTTTTGAACAAAATATTTATTTTTTCTTCTACATTGATGTTGTCGCCTTCAAAATAATCCCCATTGGAGATTATGCACTTGTGCCAGCACTTCTTCCAATCCTCGAAACATTTCTCAAACTCGATCTTTGAGATAGCCTTTAGTTATTTCAGCGATGCGCTTTTAATGTCATCTACTGCTGTAAAACGACGGTCCTTTAAGGTTCTCTTTATTTTTGGAAATAGGGAAAAGTCACACGGAGCCATGTCTGGCGAATATGGAGGCTGGGGCATCGTTACAGTACTGTTTTTGGCCAAAAATTCACCAACAAGCGATGAAGTGTGATCTGGTGCATTATCGTGGTGCAAAAGCCATTCATTGTTTTTCCACAGATTCGGGCGTTTTTTTCGGATTGCTTCACGCAAACGGCGTTGAACTTGTAGGTAGTACTCCTTATTGATCCTTTCACCTGGTGGCAAGAATTCATGATGAACTATGCCATTAATATCGAAGAACACAGCCAGCATAACCTTCACGTTCGACCGCACTTGTCGAGCCTTTTTCGGTCTTGGCGAGCCAGAATGCCTCCCCTGGGATGATTGAGCCTTATTTTCGACGTCCTATCCGTAAACTCATGTTTCGTCACCTGTTATAATACGTTACAGTAATTCTGCATCGTCGTTGACTTCATTTACTGACTCCTGAGCAACTTACATTCGCCGCTGTTTTTGTTCAAAATTCTACAGTTTTTTTACGAATTTTGCTGCCACGCGTTTCGTACACAAAACATTGGAAACAATGTCATGACATGATCCAATCGATATGCCAACATCATCAGCGACCTCTCTAATGGTGATTCGGCGATTGTTCGTAACCATTTCTTTCACTTTTTCTACGTTTTCATCGATTGTTGATGTGCTGGGGCGTCCAGGGCGTTCATCATCTTCAACGTCTTCACGGCTTTCTTGGAATCGCTTATACCACTCGTAAACTCTTTACTCATAGCAGACTCACCATAGGCCTTTGTTAACATTTCACACACTTTGTTACACTTTATTCCATTTTTTACGTAAAATTTGATACAAATTATTTGATCCATTTCTTTTAACGAAACGAAAATCGCCGAGCTCATAAAAACACGTCTGACCTTAGTGGCTGTCACAGACAAAGTCAACAATGAAAACAGCTGAAAGTTTTAACATACTTTAGGGCATTTATACCAACATAATAAAAAAAAATGTTTGACAATCGGACTCTCCAAGTCCGCGAAATTTAAAAATTCTCGTTACTTTCTGAACACTTTTCGTATATTACTAGTAAAACGATCAAAATACATACAGCGTTTCCTGTACTGTGTGTTTGCTTGTGTTCTCTACAGACTCGGAAGTTTATAAAATATAGTGCAAGCTGTTTGTTTTGTTTCTTGCAAAACAAACACGTACAAGATAAATTTAATTTCCAGGAAGGAAAGTAATGTAGCGTTAACTGTACCTCGCGGGACTTGGTTACTGGGTATTAACAAACTGTGACGACAGAAGTTGTTCTGAGATCAACTTAACTTTAGAAAAATGAACACTTCAATACTTTAACGACATATTGTTTTGTGATCAAGTATTCTTACCTACTTTTTGGGAGAAGGTACTATTTGCTTACCATAGGATATACATTAAGATAAGATACTTGAAAAAACGATTGTGACCTGTTTTAAGAAACTTTATGTAGTAAAATTATTTTTACAAATACGAAATACTTTTTAGTAAATTTGTATCGGAAAATGAGCTATTTAAGCGCTTATCATAGTGAAATTCAGACCCAGAACCTCGACGTCAGTCCTTACCTCTAGATCACTTTATGAAAGGTTGTTGAAACTTTTATAATGTATTCCGTAATTGTAGTCTGATTTGATTCAAATTTGGTACAATAATCGATTATGCTAGTAACTTAAACAAGTTCGTTACTTCATTCGGATGTTTCAAAATGGTGGCCATTTCAAATCTTTAAAATATTAAATATTTCTGGAAAGCTGATTGCAGATTTATTCTGTGTTAAATACTGCCTAAATAAGCGTTTTGAGTTCTCAAAATTCATTTAAATTAAAAAAAAATTAATTTGATGTTGGTCAACATTCATTTTTATATTTTCAATGTAATCTGAAAGCTAATGTGGATTTTAATGGTGTTTTTAATGGTGAAATCAGAGTTTCAAAAAGAAGGTAAGATAGAGGTAAATGTTTGTGGAGAATCGCGTATTTATACCAACACTTCATCATAGATTGCAAATACATTTGTGTAAGAGCTTTTAATAAAACAGCGGAACATAAAAACATTTCAAACGTGAAACTGGGTCAGTAGCAGTACAATTAATTGAGTGAATTGTGTTTGCTTAAAAAAAATAAAACGCTTTAATCCGGCTTTACTGTTGCGGAAATATACTGGATAGAAATAACGCAATTTGCAGTTAAAGTTGCTTCAGTCTATCTGTGGGATGCGGGTGTTTGTTTTCTTTGAAAAGTAATTTTAATGGAATTCGTACAAAAAAAATATTTGGATTGTGTATCATCAATGACATGCAAACATAAAACGATGCTATAGGTTACAAATTAGCGAAGATCTATTTTTTGTTTTTGTGTAATAGTAATGCGCCTTGTTATTGTTGTTGTTTCCTATGGCTAGCCCGGACTCCAAGTCCATCAGCATCCTTGCCTCCCAATACAGCCGAGCGAAGCCCTTCTGTCATCTCGAATCAGCATTCAATCCAGGGCATGTCACCAGGTGTTCCTTGTTCATATTTGAGTTCGTCTCTTGGCACAGATGGCACTTGTCAGAGTAGACTCCAATGTGTTTCAAGTGGGCGGCGAGGCAGTCAAGACAGAATTGTGCCTCTGACTGTCTCCTTGGTTTTCCTTCAGTCCGTCCCATTCCTCGTCTATATTTTCCCAGCGTTTGCCTTTTGCTATGCTCTTCATTTTTTCCATCTGCTGTTTCTTCGTTGTACTTTTGAGCATGGCTTTTGCCTTATTTGGATTGGGCAAGTGTTTGTGTTGGGGTAGGAGTGAACCTTTCTTTGCCAGCTCATCTGCAGCCTGTACCCTGTGTTCAAATGGTTATTAACCCTGATAGTGTCATGAAGAACACAGTGAAGTGTAAGCAGTTTTCCTTGTACTGTACATGGTAATGTTTGAAATTCAAATAAAAATATAATTTCCGTTTAAAACTTAAAGAGTTGTATATCATTTTTTTAAAAGAACTATAGAATTCAGTGATGGTTCAAGTGAAAATTCCAAAATAAATTTTAAGGTAGTTATTACCGTTGGAATATATATATATATATATATATATATTTGTGTGAAATTAAACAATCAACTTTGAGCCCCATTTAAAAATAAAAATAATTTTTGTAATTTTTTTCAAAAAATACAAAAGTTTTCAAATTTATTTGTAAATAAAACGGTGTACACAAGCATATGTTTGTTTTATAAGTTTTTATGTTCGAAACGTACCAGTTTTTGAAAATCGCCAAGTAACATTTAGCTGTGTAAAACAGTATGTAAACTGAAACAAATACACATATTTTTTATACTTTCTTGAAGAAAAAGAACTACTTAATAATGATAATGATACATAATGATAATAAAATATGTATCATAACTAACAATTTTCACTTTTGAAAAAAATTTCAAAAATTGAAATTTCGAAAAAGAGTTTATTTTACGCAGTAAACATAACCCTAAAATTCTTTAGTTTAGCCGTTAAGTCGCTTTTATCACATACATTTAAATAAAAACAATTTTTAATTTCACAATCTGTATTTGTTATTGTCTAATAAGAAATATTTACACAATTACAAACACTATACAGCAACAAAAAACAACACAAATATCAAAATTATGACGAGAAATAACACACACTTTCATGCACTGCACACAATGGCGGACTGATAATTACTCGGACGAAAAATGACCAACATTTCAGGACAAAAAAAAGGCTTGGCCTTTCGGTTTAGTCTGGCCAATATATCACTTTGTAGTGAAACTTTCACACTACAATTGTGAAGAAAATAGTTGATCTATGACATGAAACATACTAGAAATCGAGGAGTTCTTGGACCTCTGTAATTTCGTCGTTTCTTACTTCGTTTGTAGACCACAGTTTGAAAAATCACAGATACAGAACTATATTGCGTAGGTAAAATATTCAACAGATGAATTAAAGCGAAAGGATCAATCTTTCAAACGATACCAACCACAATTCTATTTAAAATTATTTACTAGGTCAAATATTAGTTTGAAAACAGTCAATATGGCGGACGCCTAGAAGCAAAGGCGAGTACTAGAAATTAGTGTGTTTACTTATGCATTTATTGTAACTATTTATATACAAATTTCATAAATCTAAAACATGCTGAATAAAGCTTAGAATCTCTACTTTTTTATGGTATAATTTTATTAAGATTGCAACAGGATAAATGTGTTAAAACTGTGTGTTAAGGTAACGGTGTTTTCAAACGACTTATAAGTCGCTCATCACTTAGAGGTAGGATTTTAAACGACTTATAAGTCTTCTAGGGTTAACGAATTTACAGTGGAATATAATAGACATGTCGTGACTTACCTACCTAGTCTCAAAAAAAAAAATCCAGTTCAGTTGTTAGGAAAAAATTAATGCTTTCTTGCTAATGACACGAAATTGGTTTATCCAACTTAAAATTAAAAGTTTAATTATAAAAAATTCGTAATGCAAGTCAGTGGATCATTTTAACTTTTTAAATGTACCGAATTTTTCTGTGCGATTTATTAAAATTACACAAAACATTTTATTTTTAGTTTTGACTCAGTTTTAGTCCGTCGAGGCTACATTTTATCAAAAAATATTTAAAACTAATTTTTAGAAAACCGTATTTTTTTATAAATTTAAAAGAATTGTTTGTTTGTTTGTTTTTTTTATTAACACCCATAAATTCTAGAATTCAGTAGACTTATTGAGTTAGGAATCTGGTGAAAAGATATTGAAACATTGTAGGCTGTCTTGATTTCCTGACCAAATAACATGTTGTACAGCGAGAGTTGGTGCAAGGTTGATTTAATATAAACAAACTTCTGAATATAGGGCAGAACCTCAATTACACCATCAACTTGGAGAATACTAGGCGGGTGTCCGGAAAAGGAGATCCTGTCCGGAACAAATCCTCAACTTCAAACACATCATGAACTACCAAACGTCAAGGGCTAAATCGTATGTTATCATTTTTATTGACTTTAAAAAAAAACATACGACTCTATAGATAGGGATTCCTTATTCTCGGTTCTGAGAGAACTAGACCTTGATAACAAAACCACAAATCTTATCAGGGGAACATTAACTAATACATTCTCCAAAGTTCAATTCATGGGAGAACTTTCCACCCCTTTTGAGATTAAAACAGGAGTCCGACAAGGAGATGGACTCTCTGCATTGTTATTTAATTGTGCTCTAGAAAAAGTAGTTAGAGAGTGGAACGTGAATACGCATAGTGAAATCAGACTAGGAACTAAGAACAAAGGCATTAAGGTAAATTGTTTGGCTTTTGCGGATGACATGGCCTTACTAGCTGAGACATTGGAAGAAGCTAAGGAACAGACTCTTGAACTCCAGAAGCAAGCGTTAAAAATGGGTCTCAAAGTTTCATTTGAAAAGACTAAAATATTGACAAACATACAAAAACCACCAAAAAAGCTTCAAGTGGGAGAACAATACATTGTGATAGTCAAAGAATTCAAATATCTTGGGGAATGGATCAGCTGGAACGCCCTAGAGAAAAAAGCTATGGAATCTAGGAGAAATAAAGTTGAATTATCCTTCCAACTTACCAAAGACATACAACAAGAAGTCCCACTCTTGGAATACAAAGATAAGGTATTATCATACGGTAATTAAACCCGAAGCCTTATATGCAGCTGAAACATTATCTCACAACCCAGGGCCCAATTGAAAGGCTGGAGATCAAAGAAAGAAAGATATTACGAAAAATCTTAGGCCCCAAATTCCGTAACAACCAATTACTCCACATCAGGAATGAAACTCTTTACCAAAAAACTGAAACACTATCAGACACAATAAGGAAAAAGGAGAATTGATTTTATGGGCACATCCTCCGAACGGACAAAAATAGACTAACCAAAAAAATATTTGACTACTTTCGCAATAGAAGAGCCAAACCACTTTGGTTTAGAGAAACAGAACTACAAATCACTGACACTATGCTCATGGGCAGGACCGCCAAAACAATAACCAAGGACAAGAAACAACGGTTCCAAGGCAAAGTCCAAGCGAACGATCCAAATCTCTGACGAAGAAAGAAAAGCAAGATCACAACGAATGAAGCAATACTGGGCTACGAGGAAGGCACAGAACATTAAAAAGTGATTGATTTAGTGTACCCCAAAGTTGGGTGAAACAAATAAAGAGAGATGAATCAATTTCATTTCGTCTTTAAATAAAGTCAATCAACGGCGAAGTAATTATCGACAGTCTTCGCTGTTTTGTAACATTGATTCTGTCAAAGTCACTGCCAGTTTGACGGCGTACCTTTATCGTATATTTAATTACTTTAGTTCGTATTGAAACGTCCCCTACGGGCGATACGGAATTCGTGTGGCGATAAAGTTAGTAAAGCGTCATTATTCTGTGTTCAGTTTGACGGAAACGGTTTTGATGTTTTACTAACACACACTATAAATTAATTATATAGAAACATTAAGCAAACTTCTTTACGCTCAGTTATTTCTCCAAGAAATCGGAATAGTTTTTCAAAATCGGTCTTTACATTTTGATCATACATCACGGTGTGTATCTGAAGCTAGTGTAACGATTCTTTTAATTATGGCAACTCACAGTTTAGGAAAAAATTGATTTTTTCGATTCAAATCGTTCGCAATAAATTTAATGTGTGCAAATTTCCATTGGAAATTGAGCTGTTGAAGTGGTCATCGTGGTAAGACCCAGATATGTGACCTTGAAATGAGCACCAAATATGACGTCTAAATTACTTTTTGAAGGAATGTAAAATTTTTTATATATGTATGTTTGTGTGTTAGCACACTCATGTTTTAGATTTTAGTCCGCTTTGGTTCAAACTTGGCACAAAAATTGATTTTGACAATAGACAAGTTCTGTAAGCAGGAAAATTTATTCTGAATTTAAAAAATGGCGGCCATTCGAGTCTTTTAAAATCAATAACTATTTTATATTAAATATTTCGAAAATATGATTTCACTGTTGTAATTAGCGTTTAAAAATTTGAATTAGTATTTTGACTTTTCAAAATCCATTTTGAAAAATTTAGTTTGGTGGTAATCAGGGTTTATTTTTGTACTTTCAGCGTAATTTAAAACTTAAAAATGCTAATATTTGCAGATATAAATGCTGTTATTTTTATCGTGGTGAAATCACAGTTACAAAATCTGTGATTTTTTTAAAACTTGTTACACTGATTTACGTTATAAATCTATAATTTTTTTAAAAAATTAGCACTTTCAAAGGAATTACGCCAATTCTTCTGTTATTTATCGGTAACTTTCAGAACGAATTTACTGATGAAATTTATTAATTTT
>CM040186.1:7584754-7592254 GCA_022606455.1 Callitettix versicolor | reverse complement strand
AACGATTAAGAAAGCCGGTAGAGTGGAGGGGTGTGCTGTGAGGGAAGTAGGCGGTGACCCAACCGTTCTACACATAGTAACCATGCAACATTGGACTGGTGAACAGCGAGGTTTCGCTGTTACAGCGTATTTAGAAAATGGCCGAAGTTACATACGTGCACAACGCGAATTCCGCCGACATTTTCATCTGGCGCCTCGTGCTCCTGTTCCAAGCAGGAAAGTCATTGCTGTTTGGACTGACAAAAACAACGGGTGAAACAACAAAAAGAAGAGGTGGTAGTGTAAGAACAGTGCGAACACCCGAGAATGTGGAGGCGGTACGGTTATCGGTCGTACGAAGCCCTCGAAGATCTACCAGGCGCCACAGCGTTGCTCTTGGGCTTTCAGCTCGAACCGTAAGACGAATTTCACAAGATGACTTACATTTACACCCGTATAAAATTCAAATAGTGCAGGCTTTGAATCCTAGAGATTATCCTATCCGCGTTGGCTTTTGTGAGCACATGTTAAACCTGTTTGAAGACGACCCACTGGTCGCCCATAATCTATGGATGAGCGATGAGGCTCATTTTCACCTCAGCGGATATGTTAATAGACAAAATTTTCGCAATTGGGCTGCTGTCAACCCTCAAGAACTTCACAAACGGCCTATCCATTCAGCCAAAGTGACTGCCTGGTGTGCAATCTTCGAACGGAATAATTTACCCGTATTTTTTCGAAGATGATGATAGCCGTGCTCTAACAATAACATCTGCTCGCTATGTTCAAATGCTGGAAAACTTTCTCATTCCAGAACTTTGACGATTTCCTGTGAATGAAAACACTTATTTCCAACAAGACGGAGCAACCAGTCATACAGCTAGAGCGTCACTGGACCTTCTAACCGCTTGATCAGTAGGAATGGAGATATTCGATAGCCCTCACGATCGCCCTATCGCCCTCTTGCGATTACTTTCTGTAGGGACATCTCAAGTCGAAGGTTTTTGAGGCTCGTCCAACAACAATTTGAAAGTTCGGATTGAACAAGAAGTTCGTGTGATAACACCGGCGATGCTAAGACGTGTCAGTGAGAATTTCAGTATTAGACTTAGACATTGTGTTCAAATTGGTGGCCACCACCTTACTGGAGTCATATTAAAAAAATAAACATTTTTTCTGTTTGAATTAAAATCTCCATTTATGTTCTTAAGATTTGTTGCAATATATGACTAAAAAACTGTTTCTGTGTGTGTGTGTGTGTGTGTGTGTGTGTGTGTGTGTGTGTGTGTGTGTGTGTGTGTGTGTGTGTGTGTGTGTGTGTGTGTGTGTGTGTGTGTGTGTGTGTGTGTGTGTGTGTGTGTGTGTGTGTGTGTGTGTGTATGTGTGTGTTTTAATACTTAGAATCGTGCGGTTTGACTGCCCCACTCAGAATATATGTATATATATATATATATATATATATATATAGTTTCAAATTCCTGGATCTGGGTCTTACCATAATGGACCACTACAATATTTAATTATCCAATGGTAATTTACTAATAAGTAATAATTCTTTTGGAAAGTTCATTTGGGTTGAACAGTATAAAAGCTAAAATGTTTGAACAATTAGAAAATGCCACAAGATACGGGAATACTGTACCAACAAGCTGTATTTTATTGAAACCATTCAATTTGTTTTGTCTTCTTGTAAAGCTATTTTAATACTGACAATGCAAGTTATCTGCGGTAATTGAAACTGTCAAAATCTGAAGTCAACTATTTTTTTTTTTTTTATCCCTCAATGGAGCATATTCATTCATAGGTTTTTGAGATTCTCCCGATAATTTTTCAGTCTTATAGATCTCCTGCATAACTTAGCATTAAAATTTTCAGATTCAATTGAAAATTTAAAATACTGATTTATGCAAAATACCGATGTGATTCGGTGACGTTACTGTTTGAAAATTCTCCGTCTTTTTAGCGAGGCAGCAGTTCTTAATAACATTTTCTGAGTAAAGACTAATTTACTCCAACTATATACATTAAGGACAATTTTGTTGCTTCCGATTGAAACTTCAAATTCGTAATTCTGGATTGTTCGGCCGAGCGGAATTGTTTGCCAGAACTTTGTTCGCTCCGCTTCACTTGATCGCGCACATTATTATTATTAGTTTGGAAGTGTGCGAGGCGATGAAGTTTGGCTGAACATGAGTGTGTGAAGTTATAGACGGAAAGTTTTTTTTTATAACATGAAAATATCCGCTTCTTATTTTTTTTTACTTTATTTGTTTTCCCATATATTTTTTTAACTTTATTTGTTTTCCCATATATTTTTTTAACTTTATTTGTTTCCCATATATTTTTTTAACTTTATTTGTTTTTCCATATATTTTTTTAACTTTATTTGTTTTTCCATATATTTTTTTAACTTTATTTGTTTCCCATATATTTTTTTAACTTTATTTGTTTTTCCATATATTTTTTTAACTTTATTTGTTTTCCCATATATTTTTTTACCTTTATTTGTTTTCCCATATATTTTTTTAACTTTATTTGTTTTCCCATATATTTTTTAACTTTATTTGTTTTCCCATATATTTTTTTAACTTTATTTGTTTTCCCATATATTTTTTTAAATTTATTTGTTTTCCCATATATTTTTTAACTTTATTTGTTTTCCCATATATTTTTTTAACTTTATTTGTTTTCCCATATATTTTTTTAATCTGAACTTATTCTTACTTGCGTAAACTGTTGAACTATTTTAACCGTTTTAAAAATAGCCGCCTTTTGAAACCTTAATCACTGCGTAACTTTCTCGCACACCCGATGGACGTAAATTTCCAAAAAGTAACGATTTCACAAAATAAAATTTTTTTTTAGTGTAATGAACGTTAATTTAAACAGTTACATATTTTAAAATGATTTCTGTCCTTTTGAATTGGATGCCCTGATTTTGCTGTGAATAACCAAGTTGTACAAGCTACTACCGGATATCTATACCAAATTAATCACACTGAACACACACACACACACACACACACACACACACACACACACAAACACTCACACTCACACACACACACACACACACACACACACACACACACACACACACACACACACACACACACACACACACACACACACACACACACACACACACACACACACACACACACACACACACACACACACACACACACACACACACACACACACACACACACACACACACACACACACACACACAAACATACACACATACGCAAAAACACTCACTCACTCACACACACACACACACACACACACACACACACACACACACACACACACACACACACACACACACACACACACACACACACACACACACACACACACACACACACACACACACACAAACACTCACTCACACACACGCACATACACGCACGCACGCGCGCACACACGCACACACTAAAACACAAACACATACACAAACACACGCGCGCGCACACGCACGCACGTGCACACACTAACACGCGCGCGCACACACACACAAACACATGCATACACACACACACACACAAATACACATACACAAACACTCACTAATACACACACGCACGCACGCACACAATCACACATACACAAATACTCACACACACACACACACACACACACACACACACACACACACACACACACACACACACACACACACACACACACACACACACACACACACACACACACACACACACACACACACACACACACACACACACACACACACACACACACACACACACACACACACACACACACACACACACATAGGCGCGCGCGCGCGAGCGTACGAATCGTGTGTGTAGCTTGGCCAAGCCGAATTTCATAATGAATATTTTAAACGTGTAATTGTGCTCAGTGTTTGTGATGTATGTTTTAACGGTTTGTTCGACTTTGTTACGACCTCAACAAAGGGATTTAACATTTTGTATAACGGCCTGAAGATGAAACGATAGAGTTTCGAAACCGCGGTAGCCTTTATGAGGTGAGTGGATGGACCACTGACGGAAAGAATGGGTCATAGTCCTAATCATTCAAATTTAGTTTTTTTTATTTACAGTATTGTGCGTACATTTTAAACTGGAATTGTGTACCATTCAACCGATTTTAAGTAATTGTATATCACGGTTTTTATAGGTTTCTTTTAGTTTTACTTCCATTTTGGTAATAATTACAAATCTGTGTGCTTTTCCGTTGTCCAAGTTCAAACTTGTGTTTCTGATTCGGTCGTACGCGTGTGCAATTTTCTGGAAGATAAACTAAGTTGACAGATTTTTCAAATTGGAAAGTTTTTTAAAGCCCTCTTTTGGTCAAAACACTAAAAGAACTCGGATTTTGATCAAATATCACTGAAACACACTTTGCAATTACTATATCCCCAAAATACTCAGTACTGAAAAAATTGACACATGAGCGTATTTTTTTAAAATTGTTTAATCGGATATTATAAAGTCTTGTAACTCAAGTAAACGTAGCAAATTTGAAATAAAACAAAGTTTTGTTTCAGGAATGAATAAAAAAACAACAAAATAAATGCTGACGATCCGAGGATTTTTGTTTGAAACTTTCCGTCGGAAATTCCATCGTGTTAAGACCTGTGACCTTGAAATGAACTCTCATGCTAACCCATTAATCACTCTTTGATCAAAAGGGCTTAAAAATTTTCCCGAGATCGAAATCTGACAGTTCAGTCAAAAGAGAAAAAAACACTTTTTCCATGTCACGGAACCCGAAAACTGATTGGTTCATTAAAAACTGAAGAATGAATTTTTATTCATGATCACCAATATTTCTTTATTTTTTTTTTATTTTTTTTTAACGTCCGACTATTGTGCACACTTGGGCTAATGCAGACGATGGGATGATTCATAGCGTATGAAAATGCCAAGCCCTGACCGGGAGTCGAACCCGGGTCCTCGGGGTGAAAACCTAGTACGCTATCGACTAGGCCACCGAGGCGGCTCAATATTTCTTTAAACTTTCTACCGTGCGAAACTAACAAAACAAGAGGTATAGCTGAGCATGCGCCCGATGGGTTTCAGTAAAACAAAATTAATTACTCCTTTCGTTCTCTAAGACACCCTCTGTTCTGATTTCTTAATGGAATGTCTGGCCGCCCAATTAAAACACTTAACCCGTTTCGTGTTCTTTCCTCGACAATTACCGCACAATAAAAGCCTTCTAATTGAGTTTATTTTATATTTCTTATTCAATACACTCTGCCTCACCCCCTTTATTCGCTCCCCTTTGTATTCCCCGTTGAATACATCGCTAGCTTCCTCTTGTAGCTTTCAATAAATACATTACCCCTCCTCCAGTATCCGTCTTCTCTTTTACCCTTTACAGGTCTTTCGGACACATATTTTCCATTAATTCACGCCTGATGAATTTAAAGGAGATAAAAAAACTAACGAATGCATGAGGTTACTTTGCCTGACTTGATTTCAATTACTTCATTGGCAATCGTGAAGAGAAACATAGTGTGTAAAGTAACTGTGATTTGAAAAGGCTTCCATTTTGAAACTGTTGAAAAGATTTTGTTTGTTAACGAATTTGTACAAGCTACGTGATATTTATGTCAAGTTTTAATCAAATTGGACCCAAATTACGAACATGAGAGTACTTGCACGTGCACGCGCGCACACTTGCACATAAACACACACACCTCATTTTCTATTTGAAATTTGCTCACACACACACACACACACACACACACACACACACACACACACACACACACACACACACACACACACACACATTGAACTTTTCATTTTTGTTGTGTAGAGAAGATAGACATCACTACGTATTAGTGATTACTAATATATAGTTTTTTCAAAAAAGTACTAAAAATAATACTAAGAGCAGGGTAGTTTTCATGTTCGATAATTTGAAAAGTTTTATGTGATTATGAAACTCAAATGCAATTCAGATGTGTTATCTTCGGGAGTTTGAAATCAATTGTCTATCATAAATCTGTAACGAAATATAGAAGCATAAAAATGGTTTTATTTTAACATTAGTCTTTTGGGATATCGGTCCATTGGTTGAAAGCTGCTGACAGCCAAGTCTTAATGTTAAAGGCTCGCACAGACTGACATGGCGTGGGGATCAGAAGTAACTCACTAGTTAGATCCGTGCAGACAGGCATGGCTTAGCGTTCAATTTCACAGCGATCACGGTCCGATAGCAATCAAATGTAACTCATTATTTAGATCTGTGAAGACAGGCGTGGCTTAGCGTTCAATTTCACAGCGATCACAGCGCCGCGGTGATCAGATGTAACTCATTATTTAGATCTGTGAAGACAGGCGTGGCTTAGCGTTCAATTTCACAGCGATCACAGCGCCGTGGTGATCCTAATTACTTAAAATGTTAACTCATAAAAAAGGTTTGGCCTGTAAAAACTTCAAGTACTTGTAGAATTGCAGTTTTAGGTTATTAGAATTTTTTATTTAATTGTCTGCATTAGTGATGTGTTTTTGAGGTTATAAAAAACTGTTGATTGTTTTTATTGTTACTGCTTCCTGATTACACTATTTTTGATAAAATGTTTAACAAAAACCAATTACAACGTGTTTGTGAAAATTCTTCTAGTTCACAATAGTTATTTATCTAAGGCTTATGACCCTACAATAGATTTATTTTTAAACTGTTTTACCAACATCGCGGTCACCTCGGTGTGTGTGAGCCTAAACTCTGTCGACCTTTTTACAGCCCTTGTACAGTTCCTCTTCATTATTGGGTCCAAATGTTTCATTCAGAATTGTTTTAAATAATCTAGTTTTGCAACATATTAAGCTAAAACTAACACGAGAAACTTCTTCTTCTTCCAATGGCTCCTTTTGGTTCACACCATTTTGGATCTTGCCTCCTAATACAATCCAGTAAAGTCCCTTCGTCCCTGCTTCTCTCTATCCAGGCCCTCGTAGATCAGTAAGTGCTTGTCCATAACATACACATCTTTTGAACAAATCTTGCACTTATCCTATGGAGATCATCCTATGGAGATGCTTGACAAGACAATGCTACAGCTATTTTGCGTGGAAGCATCTTATTGTCCTTAAAAAGATTAAACGGATCATAAGCTTTGTCTTGTAGGTTTTTCTTCATTTCACTAACAATTTTTTGCTGTGAGTCTGTTTTTAGTTTTCTTATAACTGCTTGTAATGATAGGAAGCCTGCTGGTTTTTGAATAATTTTTGTTCCTCTCTTCGCCAAATTATCCGCAGCTTCATTTCCCATCAATCCCACATGTGCAGGGACCTACTGCATTGCGATATTGCCAACATTATTTATTAAAATCTTGTAATTCTGTCTGATATTTTGTATTACTTTGCTTTTTGGATTATCTTTTTTGGCTATTGCCTGCAGAGGCGATTTGGAGTCAACTAAAACCACTATGTTTGCGTTCAGACACGGTCTCACAATCAGCTGTTCGAGAGCCTCATTTACAGCTGTCGATTCCGCCTCAAACACTGTAGAGTT
>CM040186.1:7504754-7579754 GCA_022606455.1 Callitettix versicolor | reverse complement strand
TGCAGATAACAGTATCCTTTATTGAGTCCAATGATTTCCATAGATATTAATGTTCCTGGGTGAGAGCATTCTAGTCTTGCAGAACGGTTTCCGTCAGTCCTGTCATTGAACTCTGTAATGGTTTTGTTTCTTATCCCCAAGGTAATCCCTTGGTGGCCCTCTGCTTCTGGTTGAGTTAGAAACTCCTTTGCTTCTCCCCTTCTTCGCTTCTCAGTTTGCACTTTTGAGCTCCTGATAGACGTTTTTCATCTAAAATCATGTGTCTTATTTGAGATAGGCTACTGATTTAAGACAGTTAACTCCATTTTTCAATTCTTCCATTGGAAGTTGAGGAGGTTCGCCTAGCGTCCCTACAGTCCTTCCATTGGAAGTTGAGGAGGTTCGCCTAGCGTCCCTACAGTCCTTCCATTGGAAGTTGAGGAGGTTCACCTAGCGTCCCTACAGTCCTTCCATTGGAAGTTGAGGAGGTTCACCTAGCGTCCCTACAGTCCTTTCGTTGGAAGTTGAGGAGGTTCGCCTAGCGTCCCTACAGTCCTTCCATTGGAAGTTGAGGAGGTTCGCCTAGCGTCCCTACAGTCCTTCCATTGGAAGTTGAGGAGGTTCACCTAGCGTCCCTACAGCCCTTCCATTGGAAGTTGAGGAGGTTCACCTAGCGTCCCTACAGTCCTTCCATTGGAAGTTGAGGAGGTTCACCTAGCGTCCCTACAGTCCTTCCATTGGAAGTTGAGGAGGTTCACCTAGCGTCCCTACAGTCCTTCCATTGGAAGTTGAGGAGGTTCACCTAGCGTCCCTACAGTCCTTCCATTGGAAGTTGAGGAGGTTCGCCTAGCCTCCCTACAGTCCTTCCATTGGAAGTTGAGGAGGTTCGCCTAGCGTCCCTACAGTCCTTCCATTGGAAGTTGAGGAGGTTCACCTAGCGTCCCTACAGTCCTTCCATTGGAAGTTGAGGAGGTTCACCTAGCGTCCCTACAGTCCTTCCATTGGAAGTTGAGGAGGTTCACCTAGCGTCCCTACAGTCCTTCCATTGGAAGTTGAGGAGGTTCACCTAGCGTCCCTACAGTCCTTCCATTGGAAGTTGAGGAGGTTCACCTAGCGTCCCTACAGTCCTTCCATTGGAAGTTGAGGAGGTTCGCCTAGCGTCCCTACAGTCCTTCCATTGGAAGTTGAGGAGGTTCGCCTAGCGTCCCTACAGTCCTTCCATTGGAAGTTGAGGAGGTTCGCCTAGCGTCCCTACAGTCCTTCCATTGGAAGTTGAGGAGGTTCACCTAGCGTCCCTACAGTCCTTCCATTGGAAGTTGAGGAGGTTCGCCTAGCGTCCCTACAGTCCTTCCATTGGAAGTTGAGGAGGTTCGCCTAGCGTCCCTACAGTCCTTCCATTGGAAGTTGAGGAGGTTCGCCTAGCGTCCCTACAGTCCTTCCATTGGAAGTTGAGGAGGTTCACCTAGCGTCCCTACAGTCCTTCCATTGGAAGTTGAGGAGGTTCGCCTAGCGTCCCTACAGTCCTTCCATTGGAAGTTGAGGAGGTTCACCTAGCGTCCCTACAGTCCTTCCATTGGAAGTTGAGGAGGTTCACCTAGCGTCCCTACAGTCCTTCCATTGGAAGTTGAGGAGGTTCACCTAGCGTCCCTACAGTCCTTCCATTGGAAGTTGAGGAGGTTCGCCTAGCCTCCCTACAGTCCTTCCATTGAAAGTTGAGGAGGTTCACCTAGCGTCCCTACAGTAACTGCTTGTAGATTCTACAGGGTTAGATACAGCCCTAGTTATCTTGCTTTCCGTAGTATTTTCACTCGTCCATTTTTATCAGTTCTCCATTGTTTCGTGAGCTTTGAAAGTTAATTTCCAGCCATCAAAATCTCACAAGTAGCTAGGAGAATAAAATGTACCTTACAGAGCCCTGAGGTCGGCTCGTATCCAGAGTCTGCATACTAAGCTCTCACTTAGGCACGCAGCCTTCAGCGTGCTGTTTAACCTCGGCTTAGGATGAACGGATTTAACTAAAAGGGCAGATACATGTAGAAAGGGTTGAACTAGAGTACCTCAGGATTGAGGATAGAGACAATTTTTTAAAATATCTCGCTTAACAATTTTTATATTTTGCAAATTGTTTCTATGTTTATTTTTGTAATGAAAATATTTTTTTCCAGGACAATCTCCTGTGATCCAACTTTTGTCCAAGAAACCAGTCGGAATACTTCACCTGTTGGACGATGAGTCAAACTTCCCCAGGGCGACGGATTTATCCTTTTTAGAGAAGTGCCACTACAACCACGCTTTGAACGAGTTATACTCCCGGCCCAGACTGAACGTGCCAGAGTTTGGCGTTCGTCATTACGCAGGCCCTGTGTGGTACAACGTCGACGGTTTCCTGGACAAGAACAGAGATACCTTGCGTCCAGATGTTGTAGAACTACTCATTGCTAGTTCTTTACCTGTAAGTAAATAAATGCTTGTACACTGTACAGTGAGAGTAATATTAAACAGTAAAATAGGCTCACTGTACACAGATGTGCACGTCATTTCAAAAATAAAAGAGTTACTAAAGAACACCTACAGCTACATAACTCCTACAGTTCAGACTGTACACAATTGTGTGTACCATTGTGTTAAAACTGTAGGTGTTATTATAGAATTGATATAGGTAATGTTTACCATATTGTACGCAATTGTGTACATGTCACTTTTGAAATAAAAGAGTTAGTTATTAGAGAATATAAACAGTTACATAACTTGTACAACACAAACTGTACACAATTGTGTGTACCATTGTGTTAAAACTGTAGGTGTTATTATAGAATTGATATAGGTAATGTTTACCAGATTGTACACAATTGTATACATGTCTAATCACCAGAGCTCAGAGTTTTTTTTTACTAATTTTCAAACCGTAATTTTTTGTTATTTCAAATCCCGTATGTCTGAGTTACATTCACATAATATGTCGAAATTTTTAGTGTGTCTAATAAACTGATTTTGAGAAGTAAGTTTATTTTTCGTTCTTTTGGATCGGATTTATTTACGAATCGTGTACAAAGTTCGAAAAAAATTTGATCAAAACCGTTAAAGCTGATTTTGAAAAAAATTGTTTTTTTTGACCGAAGAAATTATTTTGAAACTTTTTTTATACTTACGAAATGTGTAAGGAATGGGCAAACCAGATCTACAGTAAAACCGCCATTCTGGATGCAACAGTGGAAACTGATTGGTGTATCAAAATTTGAAAATTCACGATAATTATTACAGTATACAGTAAGTACTCATTTTGACTTCGAATTTCATGGACGGAAAAACGAATTCAACCAATGCTTTCGTTGAAATTTTGAAAGTGGGTGACAATATTTTGAGTCCAAATTTTCAAAATCATTTTTTTAATAAATCCTTTACGTATTATGAGTCCGTTACAGTGCATATTATAAGCTGACAGTTTCAATTCGTCGATGCTTGAACGTGCTTGTGGAAGCATTGGAATCCATTCTTAAATACAATGTATTGAGTTCTAAGAAATCCAGTAGCTTAACAGAATATATTTCGTCAGTTAGACACAACTGAACAACACCCCATTTAGATCAATCGATCAAGGATTCATTATAGTAAAAATGTAACAACAATTAATTATAAATAATATTTTATAAACCTTAGAAAACTAGTTTTTGTGGTTATTTAAAAAATTTGTACAGACTAATCAAAATTTTGTAATCAGTTTTTCAAATACGAAATAATACTTTATTTCAGATGCTGAGCAAAATGTTTCAAGCGGTTCGTTCGAGCCATGAAGCCAACAAAACGCTGAACAAAACCAACGGCCGTTTCGTTACAATGAAACCTCGAACACCGACTGTATCTGCTCGATTCCACGACTCACTTCAACATCTGTTGGAATCTATGTCCAGGTTTGTTTCTACTGGTAGTTTCAAAATACATTATTTCTGTTCAAAATCATAATGTGAAAATTCATAACACATTATAATTTGAGTTGCGTTTCCTGTTTTTCATGATACAGTCCAAATTGAATCTTTGTAAGAAATGTGAGTATACGTTGTGCGAATCCAAGAAAATGAACTAAGGCTGAATACAATTTCTATTTATTCTCTTTATTTGTTTCACCCAACTTTTGGGGTACACTAAATCAATCACTTTAATGTTCTGTGCCTTCCTCGCAGCCCAGTATTGCTTCATTCATCTCTTTCTTCGTCAGATATTTGGATCGTTTGCTTGGATTTGACTTTGCTTTGGAACCGTTGCTTCTTGTCCCTGGTTATTGTTTTGGCTGTTCTGTCCATGAGCATAGTGTCAGTGATCTGTAGTTCTGTTATGTCTCTCTGTTTCTCTAAACCAAAGTGGTTTGGCTCTTTTTTGCGAAAGTAGTCAAATATGTTTTTGGTTAGTCTATTTTTGTCCATTCGCAGGATATGTCCATAAAAATCAATTATTCTTTTTCTTATTGTGTCTGATAGTGTTTCAGTTTTTTGGTAAAGAGTTTCATTACTGATGTGGAGTAATTGGTTGTTACGGAAAGATTTTTCGTAATATCTTTCTTTCTTTGATCTCCAGCCTTTCAAGTGGGCCCTGGGTTGTGAGGGATAATGTTTCAGCTGCATATAGGGCTTCTGGTTTAATTAACGTATGATAATGCCTTATCTTTGTATTTCAGGAGAGGGACTTCTTGTTGTATGTGTCTTTGGTAAGTAGGAAGGCTAATTCAACTTTATTTCTCCTAGCTTCCATAGCTTTTTTCTCTAGGGTGTTCCAGCTGATCCATTCCCCAAGATATTTTAATTCTTTGACTATCACAATGTATTGTTCTCCCACTTGAAGCTTTTTTGGTGGTTTTTGTATGTTTGTCAATATTTTAGTATTTTATATTTATTATTATTTACGATTTTTTTGAAATCACTTGAAAAATATTCTCAATTTCTACACCACCTTGTGTGAATTTGAACAAAGCAATGCCGCATCTTCATTACCTCCAGATGTTTCGCTTTCGTTGCTTCATCACACGCATATCTGGTAACCTTCAGGCTTTCTCGACTTTAGGGAACAACAAAAAGTCACGGGTTAAGTCAGGTGAATAGGTGTTTTTCCACAAATTGGCATAGCAAACTCACCATAGGCCTTTGTTAACATTTCACACACTTTGTTACACGAAATTTGATACAAATTCTTTGATCCATTTACTTTAACAAACGAAAATCGCCGAGCTCATAAAAACACGTCTAACCTGTCACAAAGTCAACAATGAAAACAGCTGAAAGTTTTATCATACTTCAAGGGCATGTATACCAACAGAATAAAAAAAATGTTTGACAATCGGACGCTCCAAGCCCGCAAAATTTAAATTCTCGTTACTTTCTGAACACACATCGTATGTCTCTATGCTGCTATTAATTTTAATTGTATAGTGTTAATTGTGATGCTTTTGTTTTTCAATCACCGAATAACAGAATCAAGATGCGTACTTGAATTGAACAAAAACTGTTTTCATTACAGTTCAAACATTACTTCATTTAGTCAGTTACATTATGCGAGTTAAATTAGTTGCAGGATTAATTACACAAACTTGTGTCATTAAATTGATTCCGATTGAGTGTATTGTGTAGTCGGTGTATTGTTGTTCGTCTGTTCGGATTTAAAACGTTAGCGAACTGCCGGAGGTTAACAATTGTAATGAGGATAAAATAAAGTCCGGTATATTTAGCTGTTCAAGCTTTGTAAGTTGGCAATACTGTGCTTTTGCCGTACTTTGCAATGACATTTTTGTTTAGGGTGTTTTACTTTTTCGCTGTACAAAAGTATTTTGATCGTGATCGAAATCGATTACAGATTTCGATTAGTCAATATTTTTTTCCAGTAAAAGACAAAAATATTAAATATTTTTAGTTTGATGAATACAGACAATTTTCTTAGTAAAATAATTAGGCAATTATTGTTGTTTTTTTTAATTATACACTTAATGTTGTGATGAAAACGTTAACATTTTTTTAAATTATAAATTCTGCAACAGTTATAATCTTAGTAAATTTAATAATAACAGTGCAAATTAAAATTTTTATTTTGTAAATTAACTTTTCTTAAAACTGTGCTTTTAAAGTTATATATAGACTTTTAATAAAATTGTGTATCAAATGACAGATTTGTGATCCAATTTATAAAACTCTGTAATTCTAGCAAGTTGGTCAGTGGCTGTGTTTATATATATATATATTATTATTATTATTATTATATGTATATAGACCCTGTTGGATCACGCAAAGCACTCCGACTCATGTCTTGTTCCTTCTAATCCTCCACACCTCCCTCATCCTGTCCCCATGGATCCTCTTCCGCTCCTCCTTCCATTTTACCCATGCTCTCTTTGGGATTTCATTATCTGGGATCTTCCAACCGAACATCTTTCTCCTGTATGCGTTCCTGTCTTCAGTGTCTGTTGAGTCTATATCCTTTATATATATATATATATATATATATATATATATATATATATATATATATATATATATATAGGATTCATTATAAATTGCATCGCAAAAAAATCTCTTCATTTGTAAAAATTCAAAACAGCAAGTCTGACTTACCATTTTTCAAAAATTAATATATTTAAGATTGGTCAACAGCAATGTTGACAAAACAAATCTTAAAAACTATAATAAAACATAGTAAGAAGCCTTATATACAGCTGAAACATTATCTCTCACAACCCAGGGCCCACTTGAAAGGCTGGAGATCAAAGAAAGAAAGATATTACGAAAAATCTTAGGCCCCAAATTCCGTAACAACCAAGTACTTCACATCAGGAATGAAACTCTTTACCAAAAAACTGAAACAATATCAGACACAATAAGAAAAAGGAAAATTGATTTTTATGGGCACATCCTCCAAATGGACAATAGACTAACCAAAAAAATATTTGACTACTTTCGCAATAGAAGAGCCAAACCACTTTGGTTTAGAAAAACAGAGACATAACAGAACTACAAATCACTGACACTATGCTCATGGACAGAACAGCCAAAACAATAACCAAGGACAAGAAACAACGGTTCCAAGGCAAAGTCAAATCCAAGCGAACGATCCAAATCTCTGACGAAGAATGAAAAGCAAGATCACAACGAATGAAGCAATACTGGGCTACGAGGAAGGCACAGAACATTAAAAAGTGATTGTTTCACCCCCAAAAGTTGGGTGAAACAAATAAAAAAAAAAAAACATGGTAAGTGGAATACTGAGTGGCTTAAGGAAGTGAAACAGGACGTAAAAGAATTAGGGATAACGGAAGAATGTCTGAAATAAGGAAGGGGAAAACCAATACTTAGGAATAAAAACACTAGATTAAAATTTAAAGAAGGAACAAAAAGAGTTGCCTTTTACTCGGAGGAAGGTAGACTACAGAGATCTATAAGACTGAAAAAGTATTGGGAGAATGTCAAAAACCTAAAATAACCAAATTTGGAAGCCCAAAAGAACCAAAATTGACTAAATGTGCTCCATTGAGGGCTAAAAAAAACATGGTATTTTTCTTTTAATAGTTAAATAGTAACGATTTTTTTTTTTACTTTTATTTAAATGTAATTATCTAAAAAGTCAGATTAAAACATTTTTTTAATAGGTTCAATATAAACAAATCATTAAATTCATGGTCAAATATAAAGAATCATAGCCAAGTATAATAACAAAATTTTGAACTAGAAAGAAATTAATTTTTCTCAAATGGCCAAAATTGTAGCAAAGTGTGATCGGCCAGCGCCAATTTTAGTTTTGAATGCTAGTTAAATAAAGGAGAAGTTTTAAATAAATTGGCAAAAAAGAACAAAAATTATTATATCACTAAAATTTTTTTCAAATTAATTCCTTAAAATTAAACTGATATTCTGGTCATTTCATTCGGGAGCTGACTAACCACATTAAACAAAAAATCATAAATAAAGTCTGTATTGTCTTATCCACGCCGTATTATTTAAGATTTCAAAATTTGTTTTCCAGATGTAACCCGTGGTTCGTGCGCTGCATCAAACCAAACAACGACAAAGTAGCGATGAAGTTCGATATGCCGATAGTTTTGGAGCAGCTGAGGTATTCAGGCATGATGGAAACTATTCGGATCAGAAAGACTGGATATCCTGTGCGAATCAAATTCCAGGAGTTTGCAGAACGGTATCGTTATCTGCTGCCTACGAGGAATTTACCGCCCCGAGGAGCTCCTTCGAGGTAATTTGAGGTTATAGTGGAATTCTATAATTATAGATTATATTTGTAAGTTGTTGGATAATCTATAATGGGCTGTTGTTTTTATGAAATTTGTATCAGCGTATAAATATTGTAAACAATATTTAATTGGAAAATAGGGTGTTTCAGTTTTCTTCTGGTAGAAATACATAGTAGTAAGTCTTGCAGTAGTTCTAAAATTGTTTTCTTTGGCGTTCAGGAAAATGGTGTTACATCCGAGTGACTTTATATGAATATGTTGTAAAAATATTAAATTTTACAAATTAATTCGTATTAATGTAAAGAAGATCATTGTTACATTGATTATTGTTGTTGTTATATTTAAACTTCAAAGGGGCATTTAGCCTTTACGATATTTATATAACATGCAGTTGTACCAACTGAAAAACCTACCTGCGGCAGTTCAAAAAGTTATGTCACGCTTTGTCCTGTCAAGAATATTGTTTATCTCTTTGTAATGAGGTCATTGACCTTATCTGTAGCAGCTGTTTATGTCAAATCGTCCGTTGCTGTATTATCTTCACAGATATAGACTAGCTGCACCTATTGAGAGGGTTTAGACGACCCTCGCGGTACCCGAGTCTAACACACACACTTACAACACTACACTTACAACTTCAACACTGTACACTCACACTTACACTTAGGGAGGCGATAATAGCCTCAATGTGCTTTACGCCTTAAAATACCAAAAAAAAAGATTTTTTCAAATGATTTTTGACACAACATAACTGAAAAAATGTATAACTCAAAATTAAGTTCTTAGTTCTAAAAGAATATTTTTATCAGTGCTCTCTTTTGCGTGTAAAATTTTTATGAATACCATCCCTTACCATATGTTCTTTTGTTCTTTGCCAAAACAACAGAATGGGTGATTGAACGACTGTTTTATAACGTGCTTTCATCCATGTTCTTGCCAATTAATTTGGCAAAACTTTGCGGCACAGAAAGAGGTTTGAGGAATGTTGTGGAAATTGATCATAACTTAACTAAGGAAACAAGAAAAGAATTGTGTTATACCGGAGTCATGTTATAAGAAATGTGTTGTAAAAAGTTATTTTTTATGGATAAAAAGAAATGTGAAGTTAAAGAAAGTAACAATCTTTTTACTAGTTGCATTGATACGTTACTTTCATTGCTGTATTTATGTGTTATAATATATATATATATATATATATATATATATATATATATATCACTATGTTTAGTATAATGATCTGCCTTCCCTAGCTTCGTCAATTCTACTTTGTTGACGCGTTTCGGAGAACCTCCATCTTCAAAAACTATATACTGGTCACCAATATTATGGCCCGTCCTATTTATAATTTTCTATTTCCACCTCGTACCCTTCCTCTATTCAACACGTGTACATTAAACCTGACGTGCTCACTTCTGATTGGCTCTTCAAAATCATACGTTTTCGCTCACTTCAGCGATCAAGTACGTATGATTTTGAAGTGCCAATCAAAAGTGAGCACGTCAGGTTTAATGTACACGTGTTGAATAGAGGAGAGATTATAATAAAAAATTATAAATAGGACGGGCCATAATATTGGTGACCAGAAAATATATAGTTTTTGAGGATGGAGGTTCTCCGAAACGCGTCAACGAAAGTAGAATTGACGAAGCTAGGGAAGGCAGATCGTTATACTGGACATAGTGATAAAAATTGTAGCAGAAAAGAAGAAGAATGTGAAAAGAATATATATATATATTGTTATATATATATAGACTCAATCAACAGATGTTGAAGACAGGCATGCATACAGGAGAAAGATGCTCGGTTGGAAGGTCCCAGGGAATGAAATCCCAAAGAGAGCAGGGGTAAAATGGACGGAGGAACGGAAGAGGATCCATGGGGACAGGATGAGGGAGGTGTGGAGGATTAGAAGGAACAAGACATGAGTCAGAGTGCTTTGCGTGATCCAACAGGGTCTATGCGCAAATGATAATAGCATGTGTGTGTGTATGTATGTATTGATACACACGTATTTTTATACCTAAAAAACATGAAGAAAATATGATTTTTTTAAAAATACTCGGTCAAAAAAATTACCTGTTTTTGAAAGTTGATTATAGTAACAATTAGCAGTTTTCAAACATTGGTGCGTTGGCATTATAGAGTTCACAATGTTAAACCTGTTCGATTTAAACTAGGCACAAAAAATTATATTGGTAATCTTTCGTCTGGTGTGCTTGAACACATATTTTACACAGCAAAATCTGCTAAACCATTTCCAAATATGGGTTATTCAAAATCTTTAAAAAAATACATAACCTTTTGTATCGTAAACAGCATTAAAATCTGCATAAATTAGCATTTTAATTTGAAATTAATTAAAAATTATGAAAGCAAACCAGATGTCAATGTTATTTCACATTTTGAAAAGGCTTTTCTATAAAAACGTATTATTTGTTTTAAAACTTTTCTCCTTTAAATTTTCATTCATTTCTAGACCGCAAATGCATCTATTTCATTAACTCTTATTTAATTATTTATTTACGAATTGCGATACACAATAAATAGCGAAGTTATACACTGCAATTAAACGCAAAAAATAAAAATCACGTTAAACGTAACGTGCGATTCCAGGATAAATTGTAGCATTGTCTGCTCAGTTATATTTTAATGGCCGGCAATTTTAACAGAACGGGAACATTAAAGAAGCACTGAAGAGCAGTTTGTTGGGGAAATATACGGTCATTTAAAAATATATGGTTCAATAGGTCACTGTAGGGCTGTTACAGTGTCCATTAAATAACTTTATACCGGGTGATTTATTGGTGTTATTAGTTCGTTACAATTTATACAATGCTTTCGTTTATCCACTGTTGGTTCGATAAAATAACGTAAACTTGTTTAGTTTGACCAGTGCGTGCAAATAGTATTGGTAGTTTCTTGTTTAGTTTGTTTACACTCTAGTGTTTGTTTTGATCCAATTTTATTCCATTTTTTGGTGTTTAACGTCCGACTATTGTGTACACTTGGGCTAATGCAGACGATAGGATGATTTATAGCGTATGAAAATGCCAAGCCCTGGCCGGGAATCGAACCCGGGTCCTCTGGGTGAAAGCCTAGTACGCTATCCACTAGGCCACCGAGGCCTTACCACAAACTGAATTCAGTTATTTCTTGAACGAGTAAATTATCCAGTCGTAAAAAATGGTAGTGTATGCCTGCTGGACTAGTGAAGATGTTTACGTTAGTAACTGTGTCCAGGACCTTTGACCTTGAGGGCACTATTCGAAGACAGTAGGCTCAGCCAGCTGATTTTTAAAAATTTAAAAGCGCGTATCTTTTTTGAAAATCTGTTTTAACTTTCATTATCACCGTTAAAATCTGCCTAAATTAGTTTAAAAATTGTTAATATTATAAGTAATAAATAGATATAATTATTATCTGCGTATAGACACTTTTGGATTATGCAAAGCACTCCGACTCATGTCTTGTTCCTTCTAATCCTCCACACCTCCCTCATCCTGTCCCTTTCGATCCTCTTCCGCTCCTCCGTCCATTTTACCCCTGCTCTCTTTGGGATTTCATTCTCTGGGACCTTCCAACCGAACATCTTTCTCCTGTATGCGTGCCTGTCTTCAACATCTGTTGAGTCTATTTCTGCGTCATGTAGGTCTATTCTGACTTGTGCGATCCACGACGTTGTTGATTTGACACCTTGTATATACTTAAGGATTCTGTTGGCAAGTCTCGTTGTTGGGAGTCTACTGATGTGTCCATAGAACCGAAGCCTCCTTCTTCTGATATCTGCTGCCAGGTTCGATATCTTCTGTGTGGTCTTCCGGGAGTGCAACCAGTATCCATCTTCTGTTAATCTCGGGCAAAGGATCTTCATCAAGATTTTGCGTTCTTCCTTCAAAATACCCTCCATGGTAGCTTTTGTGTGGAGTGCTAGCGTCTCACTTGCATATAATACCTCCGGTTTTATGACTGTGTTGTAGTGTCTGATTTTTGTGTGCGTCGACATACATCTCTTATTGTAGATATCACGCGTTATACCAACAGCCCTCTTCATTCTCAGTAGCCGAACCTTTTGCGCAGCCTTCTCGCCACCCGTGGGTTCAAGAATTTCTCCCAGATATTTGAAGTGCTTGACTCTGTTTATCTTACCATATTTTGTGTTTAGTTCTTGAATATTTAATTTTGTATAGAAGAATTCGGTTTTTTTAAACGAGATCTGTAGACCGACCCTCTCTGCACATTCCTTTAGGACTTCTATCTGTTTAATCGCTGTTGTTTCATTATCTGTGTATATATATATATATATATATATATATATATATATATATATATATAGTTATTTTAAGGTGAAAAGCACATTAAGGCTATTATCGCCTCCCTAAATGTAAGTGTGAGTGTAAAGTGTTAAAGTCGCAAGTGTAGTGTTGTAAGTGTAAGTGTGTGTTAGACTCGGGTACCGCGAAGGACATCTAAATCCTCTCAATAGGTGCAGCTAGTCTGCACCCCCTGCGGGGTATAATATAATTATTATAGGTAATGTATAGATTTTAACGCAGACTACAGTGGTGAAAACAGTTTTACAAAAAGTCTTAATACTTAAATATTATTAATACTAAGGCAGTTGATTTTTATTTCTTTATAAAGTATAAAAATGTCAGCATATTTGTGGATGTTAAGTATGTTTTGATACTTATTGGAAATTTGCTTCAATCACGTCATCGAGACACTTTCAGCGATCATTTTAAAGTGCTATATTTATTTTGTTACGAAACACCTTTTGTTGTACTCGTACACGAACGAACTGTGATGTTTATGTTTTCCCAGAGAGTTATGCAGCCTGATTTTGGATAAGCATGCAGGCGAATACCAGCTGGGCACAAGCAAAGTGTTCCTGAGGGAGAACTTGGAACGTTCGTTGGAGCGTGACAGGGCCGCCATTCTGCGTAAAGCGGCCGTTGCCTTGCAGCGTAACGTCAGAGGATTCCTCGCACGGAAACGTTATCTGAATTCGAAGAAGAGCGCGATCAAGTTGCAAGCTGCTTATAGGTGAGTCCCGTTACAGAAGTACTTAGCAGATAATACAATTTTTTTTAAACTATAAAACAAAGAAAATTATATCACCGTAAATATTGTAAAATTGTGAGAATTAATGCAGTATATAATCAGTATTTTTACCGTGACTAAGGAAGACCTGTGAGTGTACAAGGTGGGACCGTTAGTTCATTACGAATATGTAAAAAAGAAAAACCAGCCTGCCCTAACCATTGGCCTTGTTCATGTACCAGTAGAACAGGGTCGATCTGAAAATATTTTTCTTAATCGATTTGTGATGTTTTTTTTCTCCACATCAACACAAGATCACAAACTGCAGCTCAGACCTTTGAAAAACTTACTAACATTCGTTGAATGTTCTTTGAACACCAATTTCACAGTTCAGAAATCTCCCCAAGCGGTTTCCACGTGTTTTATTCGCTGAAGAAAGCCTTAAGAAGGGAAAGCTGTAAAGACAACGCCGTGGTCTGGCAGTTAGTGTATTTATTTTTTTGTGACAGCCATCTTGTTTTTTTTTCTTTAAGAAATGGTGCCATTGCCCTTGTTCATGTACCAGTAGAACAGGGTCGATCTGAAAATATTTTTCTTAATTGATTTGTGATGACCTTTTTCTCCACATCAACACAAGATCACAAACTGCAGCTCAGACCTTTGAAAAACTTACTAAAATTCGTTGAATATTCTTTGAACACCAATTTCACAGTTCAGAAATCTCCCCAAGCGGTTTCCACATGTTGTATTCGCTGAAGAAAGCTTTAAGAAGAGAAAGATGTAAAGAGAATGCCGTGGTCTGGCAGTTTGTGTATTTATTTTTTGTGACAGCCATTTTGTTTTTTTTTCTTTAAGAAATGGTGTGGTAGACAAGTAATGTAACTTTTTTTTATCTTATCTATTTCCAATAAAGCTGTCAACGAAATCCAGCTGTTTTCCAATAACACTCGCCTTTATTTGACGTTAAAAGTATGTTTTTCCTTTGAGTTCAGATTAAACTGAAATATTTTGTGTGAAGTTTTACTATTTATTAAATTTTAGGTATTTATTTTTTGTGACAGCCATCTTGTTTTTTTTTCTTTAAGAAATGCTGTGGCAGACAAGTAATGTAACTTATTTGTAATCTTGTCTATTTCCAATAAAGCTGTCAACGAAATCCAGCTGTTTTCCAATAACACTCGCCTTTATTTGACGTTAAAAGTATGTTTTTTCCTTTAAGTTCAGATTAAACTGAAATATTTTGTGTGAAGTTTTACTATTTATTTAATTTCAGGGGTTGGAGGGAACGCAAGAAGTTCACGAAAGTCCGAACGGGCGTGATCCGTGCGCAGGCGCATTTCCGCGGCAAGAGGCAACGTAAACGTTACACCCAACTTAAGGTGAGTGGTAAACGTTTTGCGAATATTTTTGTTTATTGTGTTTACTGTGTTTGTTAAATACAAAATTGTGTAATTCCAGGAAGAGATGAAGAAACGAGCCGAGATGGCGAGAGAGCGAGCGAAGATTAAAGCGCAGAAAGAGGAACAAGAGAGAGCTTCGCGAGCTGTGGCTGGTGTCAATCATTTGGACATCCCTGCAGAGCTTGCGTTCATTTTTAACAAGCTGGACGGTAAGTTGAATTGTTATTTTTTGTATTCGTGGCGTTAGGGGTATATTAACACTATCATTTTTTTATGTTTAACGTCCGACTATTGTCCACACTTGGGCTAATGCAGACGATAGGATGATTTATAGCGTATGAAAATGCCAAGCCCTCGCCGGGAATCGAACCCGGGTCCTCGGGATGAAAGCCTAGTACGCTATCCACTAGGCCACCGAGGCGGCTCTTTTTAACACTTGTCAAATATTCGTTAAATATTTGATAAAACTTTGACCATATGTCAAAACGTTTATCAAAGAAAACACATTACGTTTGTCAAATTTCTTTGATCAGCTGGGTTATTAACTAAATATATTTTAGGGTTATACTTACTCAACTGCAATAGCTGTTCAAGATAATAATGTTGACTTGCTATACTATTGCACTAAGTACTTGTCTTGTTACGTCGCTACTGAGTAAAAGAGAGGGGGAAAATCATTTTGGGTCTGACCATGGACACAAAGAAGAAATATACAGGTATAAATGCCACTGTATTAAAGAACTGCATTTGGTAGATCTTGATTCACATAGACAATTTTTTTAAAATTAGTGTGTTTTTTTGTAAGCACTCTTGTTGTGGTTTTTTACATTTTTCTTTTTCATATTGTAGAATTAATGTTTTTACTGCTTCTAAAATCCATGAAATTTGGCATTTAAAAGTGCATGATATCGTTTTAAATTAAACGCAACAAAAGGAACAATGTGACACATACAGGAACTTTTTTTAAGAATGTAACTTTTCACCAATGTTAAATTTTTTTTTTAACGTCTGACTATTTTTTTAATAAAATTAACTTAAAATCATTTAAGTACAAGATTCAATTTTTCTCTTATTCTGAAAAAACTAAATATAGTTTTCTCGGACTCTTTTCTATTAGTTTTTGTAGTTACATGTAGAATATGGTGTAAAACCTTAAACTATTACGTTAAAGCAGTGTTACCAACATTCTACAACAATTTTTTTTTTGTGTTTAACGTCCTACTATTGTGCACATTTGGGCAAATGCAGACGGTGGTATGATTTATAGCGTATGAAAATGCCAAGCTCTGGCCGGGAATTGAACCCGGGTTCTCGGGGTGAAAGCCCGGAACGCTATCAACTAGACCACCGACGTTGATAGGCTTAAAACGTGTATAAATTGGCATTTAACATTTTTGAATTCACTTGAAATTAAGAAAGTACCATTCATGGTTAAATAACATATTTTGAATATATATTTTAAAGTTCTAAATACTGATTTATGCACAATTTTAAAATCATATTTTAAAATGATTGTAAGATAAAAAAAATGTTCTTGGGGAATGGATCAGCTGGAACGCCCTAGAGAAAAAAGCTATGGCATCTAGAAGAAATAAAGTTGAATTAGCATTCCAACGTACCAAGGACACATACAACAAGAAGTCCCTCCCCTGGAATACAAAGATAAGGCATTATCATACGGTAATTAAACCAGAAGCCTTATATGCAGCTGAAACATTATCTCTCACAACCCAGGGCCCACTTGAAAGGCTGGAGATCAAAGAAAGAAAGATATTACGAAAAATCTTAGGCCCCAAATTCCGTAACAACCAATTACTCTGCATCAGTAATGAAACTCTTTACCAAAAAACTGAAACACTATCAGACACAATAAGAAAAAGGAGAATTGATTTTTATGGGCACATCCTCCGAATGGACAAAAATAGACTAACCAAAAAAATATTTGACTACTTTCACAATAAAAGAGCCAAACCACTTTGGTTTAGAGAAAGGGAGAAAGATATAACAACTGCAGATCACTGACACTATGCTCATAGACAGAACAGCCAAAACAATAACCAAGGACAAGAAGCAACGGTTCCAAGGCAAAGTCAAACCCAAGCGAACGATCCAAATCTCTGACGAAGAAAGAAAAGCAAGATCACAACGAATGAAGCAATACTGGGCTACGAGGAAGGCACAGAACATTAAAAAGTGGTTGATTTAGTGTACCCCAAAGTTGGGCGAAACAAGTAAAGAGAGAAAAAAATGTTTTAACAGTGTTTCTTAACAATTACTGTTTTATTTTAACACTTTCAATGTTGAATAGTTTGTGATTAATATAACAATGTTTTCACTTTCTTTGTATAAGAAGTACAGAAAGTATTGAAGTCTTGAAAGTAGAAATACATCATTTTACATTGTTTTTGAAAAATCACTATTTTATATAATACCAGATGAAAGAACATAAAATGCTTAGGATGAAAAAAAATTTGTTGAGCACTTAAAAAGTATTGCACACCCTGTAAAACATTCGTACGCAGAAGAAGTACATATTTCTTGTTGAATTAAAAATTATTAATACCGAGCAAAAGTTTAACAACTGTTTGTTTACAACTTGCGTGAATAATTAAGTGGGCTCAGGTGCCGGTATAAGAGAGACGGTGATAAGTAAGGAGCGAAGTGGAGACAACAGAAGTGGCCCTGAAGACGTGATGCAGCATTGTCAAAAGTATTTGTTTATCAAGTATTTATACGCAACAGACCTTTGCATAAACTGATCACATTAGTTTTGTAAATTTTATTTGTTTGAAAAAAAAGTAATTTCTTGAACAGCCGTGAGCTGTTTGCAATATTTATTAAATAATATATGTATGACCTATCTATGAATTTAACTGTTAGCATTATGAATAATTTTATTTATACTTGCCTTTAACAATATGCTTTTAACAATACATAAAGCCGCCTCGGTGGTCTTGTGGATAGCGTACTATGCTTTCACCCCGAGGACCCGGGTTCGATTCCCGGCGAGGGCTTGGCATTTTCATATGCTATAAATCATCCCATCGTCTGCATTAGCCCAAGTGTGCACAATAGTCGGACGTTAAAAAAAAAAAAAAAAAAAAAAAAAAAAATTAACAATACATAATATACATTAATGTATATCGTAAATAAATTGTTAAAATCGTAATTCGAAACGATTAGTTCTTTAATAAAATAATGCATTTTAGGTCCTATAAGAAATGCCCCGCAGGGGTGCAGACTAGCCACACCTATTGAGAGGATTTAGACGTTTCTAGCGGTACCCGAGTCTAACATTTACACTTACGACACTTTTCACTTACACTTAAATTTCCTCAATGTGCTTTTCGCCTTAAAATAACAAAACAAAACAAAAATAAATAACATAAAAGTAATGTGCTTGTATCAGACTAGAGTGCTGCAAATTAAAAAAAAATGTACACACCTTATTAAAATAGAATATATATAATGTAAAAAAAAATACAATACAAGATTACAGTATGGTATTGCATTTTCCTGTAGTTTTTTGAAACTAATTTAGACTGTGTTAGGTAAGTTGTTTTTTTGTTTAAAAAAGTTTTTGTTTTCGTTTGCTCTGTATGAGCATTTTTCAATCGCTGTGTCATGGCAATAATTAACTTTGAAACAAAGAAAAGCTGCTCATTAAGTTGTGTGTGCAATGTCGAATACAGATCATTAAACCGGGCTTCTGAGCCTAACGTCTCCATCATGGCTCGATCATGCTAAACAGACATTTTAATTGGGAGGGGCAGATTGGCAAAGTGCCAAGTTATAAAAGTTACAAAAGCATGAAAAACGTGTAAAAAATTACATGTCAAGTTTGTCTTGTATACAGTATTTGTATTCTTCAAGTACATTTAAGGCTACCAGTGAGCTTACTACTTTGATTTGCATTCTGTCACTGTACTATAGGAGTGGGCGTTTCTGCTATTTTTACAAAATATCAACTGTTTGTTGAGGGAAAAAGCTGCTTTTTAAGACAGTTGGAAAAAAACAGGTTTAGAAAACTGAAACTCGAAGTTGTCCGCAAGTCTCCTGACTTCTTAAATTTATTATTCTTAATTTCAAACCCTCCTAATTTTTACTTCTGTTTCTTTTTCCGGATCATTACCTCCTTTACAGTTCTCTATCCTCGCAGTCTACCGTGTCTCTATTATTGCTACTCTCATTGCTTTAATTAATAAATAAATAATGTAAATCTAAACGATTTGACAAAATGTACTTGTTACCAGATTGGCAGCCAGTGCACAATGAACGTCAGTTGGTGAAAGTAGTCGGGCCCATCGTGGAAAGACAAGAAAACTACAACTTACCGTCAGATATCGACCAACACGCTTTCTCAAAGTTCACAAACATTTATTTCAAGGTACGCTAAAACAGCTTGAAGTTACCTCGCAAAAAATGCTTAATTTTTATTTAGAAATTTTCGCTGATAACAGTGTATTTTTTGGATATTTTTGTTCGCATACTGTGTTTTAATTTCTTGTTTTTGTGTTCAGTCGCACGTGTGGGGAATGAAACGAGAACCGATCAAGACGCCGTTTCTGAACAAAAACAAAGATTCTGACTACGCGGATTCGTTGGCGCTGTTTAAGCTCATACTCAGGTTCATGAACGACGATTCGTTGAACGGGAAGAAAGAGCAAGCTCTCGGTGACTACATAGCTTATAAGGTAAAGTGTAACAACTTAGTATGTATACAGGGTCCCGCACTGAGGAAACCGACACAGTTATTAGGTGTGTCCCTCACAAAAATTATAAAACATTTCCTATAAATGTAAAAGGTGTTTTCAGAAAGTAACGAGAGAATTTTAATTTTTTGAACAAAATATTTATTTATTCTTCTACATTGATCTTGTTGCCTTCACAATAGTCCCCATTGGAGATTATGCACTTGTGCCAGCGCTTCTTCCAATCCTCGAAACACTTCCCAAACTCGATCTTTGAGATAGCCTTTAGTTCTTTCAGCGATGTGCTTTTAATGTCATCTACGGCTGTAAAACGACGACCCTTTAAGGTTCTCTTTATTTTTTTAAATAGGAAAAAGTCACACGGAGCTATGTCTGGCGAATATGGAGTCTGGGGCATCTTTACAGTACTGTTTTTGGCAAAAAATCACAAACGATGAATTGTGAGTTCGTTCATTATCGTGGTGCAAAAGCCACGAATTGTTTTTCCATAGACCCGGGCGTTTTTTTCGGATTGCTTCATGCCTAACGGCGTTGAACTTGTAGGTAGTACTTCTTATTGACCTTTTCATCTGGTGGCAGGAATTCGTGATGCACTATGCCATTAATATCGAAGAACACAATCGCTGAATCAAAATTAGAGAGGTCGCTGATGTTGTTGGCATATCGATTGGATCACGTTATGACATTGTTTCCAATGTTTTGTGTATGAAACGCGTGGCAGCAAAATTCGTTCAAAAAATTGTTAAATTTTGAACAAAAACAGCAGCGAATGGAAGTTGCTCAGGAGTCACTAAATGAAGTCAACGACGATGCAGAATTACTGAAACGTTAATACTGAATTACTGAAATGTTATAATTAACAGTTGACGAAACATAGGTTTACGGATATGATGTCGAAACTAAGGCTCAATCATTGTGGCTCGCTAGGACCGAAAAAGGCTCGACAAGTGCGGTCGAACGTGAATGTTATGCTGACTATGTTCTTCGATATTAATGGCATAGTGCATTACGAATTCCTGCCATCAGGTGAAACGGTCAATAAGGAGTACTACCTACAAGTTCAACGCTGTTTACGTGAAGCAATCTGAAAAAAACGCCTGGATCTGTGGAAAAACAATTCATAGATTTTGCACCACGACAATGCACCAGCTCATAATTCATTGCTTGTTCGTGAATTTTTTGCCAAAAACAGTACTGTAACGATGCCTTAGCCTGCATATTCGCTCCATATTCCATATAGCTCCGTGTGACTTTTTCCTATTTCCAAAAATAAAGAGAACCTTAAAAGGCCGTCGTTTTACAGCCGTAGATGACATTAAAAGCGCATCGCTGAAAGAACTAAATGCTATCTCAAAGATCGAGTTTGAGAAGTGTTTCGAGGATTGGAAGAAGCGCTGGAACAAGTGCATAATCTCCAATGGGGACTATTTTGAAGGCGACAACTTCATTGTAGAAGAATAAAAAAATATTTGGTTCAAAAAATTAAAATTCTCGTTACTTTCTGAACACACCTTGTACATAACTATATAAAGATATTGAACAACTTCTCAAAATGTGTTCAAACGGTCTGTTTCTTACTACGGTCTGGGTAGATGAACAGACTGATCCTTGTTTCTTGAACCTTTAAAAAAAAGGATCTCTGTGGTAGCCATTAGTAAGACTGTGGTTTGTTTAGAGCTTAACAGTAGAGGCTGTGTCTTACTACAGTGCTTGTTCAAAGTTTATTTCTTACGAAAATTCGCTAATGATTACTTTCTGACGTTTTTTGTTTCTGTTAATTTTCTTAATTAAGAAAAAGATTAAGAATTAAGAAAAAAGTAGTTAGACAGTATCGGACACTATGACAGTTATTTTCGTAAACATTAATAATAAATTGATATTTTATAAAAAGCACAATTTTTCAACTCTTGATTCAGTCAGATTAGATAGTCTCTTAGATGTATGATCCCATTTATGGATATGTCGATTCTGAAAAGTAGAAAATCGTGGGGTCATTTTGTTTATGTGCGGTGTGTTACTTCCAAACACTTCAAATGTTAGAGTGGTACTTGCACAAAATTCTATTCTTCCTCTTTAAAACTAGACAATGCTGAAGTTTTAGACCAAGTTTAATACCTCTCTAACAGAAAATGTCATACTTTTGTGTACAATCGTCACACACACTTACTTTGATTTTTAAAACGTTTTCTCATTTAAAAATATAGATGGCATATACATTTTTAAGAACACGATCATTTCAGCGGTTTTCTTGAAAGATTACAACTTAATCAGCTGTTCGAGCATTCATTTTCACTAAGTAATCGTACAAAAATTAAATTTCGTAAGGAAGCAGTTTTTAATTTATTCAGCAGATACACTTTTCATTAGAAACGGATATGTTGTTAAGAAGTTGGTCTTTATTGAAAATTTCGAAGCAAACTTTTGTAATTAAAATTTATTTGAATGATTGAATTTTTCATAAGACTCTTTTTCATCTTATTACTCCAAAAACTTTGCTTTTAATATTTGAAAACGTAACATTTCTACGGCATCATCCAGAGTCGCTGATTAATAATTCTTAAAGAAGTGGATGATTAAGTAAATTGTGATATTCACTTGGAGTTGAAGTGAACTCATTATTAAATCTCTTTATGCAATCCTGTTCCATATTATTAGAAAGCTCAAAATTGATGAGAGAGTATCTTACATGAAGAGGACATGAATTTTCTAAAATAGTTTTTAGCAAATTTCTGTGTTTTAGCTATTGGGTCCAGACCTGAAACCTTGAAATGAGCACTGATTCTGACCTCTAGATCGATTTTTGAGTAATTAAAAACCGTTTAACCGTTTTAAAATGCCGGCTAATCCAAATCTTTAGAAAACAATTGTAATCTTTTTTATAGGTCATTTTGAAAATTGACATCCTAATTGACATTGTATTGTAATTGACATCCTAATTAACATTGTATTGTAATTGACATTGTATTGTAATTGACATCCTAATTGACATTGTATTGTAATTGACATCCTAATTGACATTGTATTGTAATTGACATTGTATTGTAATTGACATCCTAATTGACATTGTATTGTAATTGACATCCTAATTGACATTGTATTGACACTGTATTGTAATTGACATCCTAATTGACATTGAATTGTAATTGACATCCTAATTAACATTGTATTGTAATTGACATTGTATTGTAATTGACATCCTAATTGACATTGTATTGTAATTGACATCCTAATTGACATTGTATTGACACTGTATTGTAATTGACATCCTAATTGACATTATATTGACATTGAATTGTAATTGACATCCTAATTGACATTGCATTGACATTGTATTTTAATTGACATCCTAATTGACATTGTATTGTAATTGACATCCTAATTGACATTGTATTGACATTGTATTGTAATTGACATCCTAATTGACATTGTATTGTAATTGACATCCTAATTGACATTGTATTGTAATTGACATTGTATTGTAACTGACATCCTAATTGACGCCAATCTGACATCCTGATTGGTGTTAAAGTTTTTATAAATTGTTGTCGTTGTTTTCCAATGGCTTCCGCTGGCTCGCACCATCTTTGTTCTTGCTTCCCAGTAGAGGCCAGGGAGGTCTCTTCTTCTCTGGGAAGCATTTGCCATCATTGTTGATCATTTAGCACTACCCAAAGGACACGTACAGCTTAAATTGTGCTGCGGACGCGATCAACTTTGTCCCCCAGTTTTTATAAATTATCCTTTAAAATTTTTTAATTCAATTGAAAATGAGTCTGAAGGCGGTGAAGGTTCATTTTCGTATTTACACTTTTTAAAATGCCAATTTATACAGTCTTTCACGCTGTTAAAAAAGAACCAAGATAAAAAAAATATTGTGATATTACATTTTTGAAATTCACTTCCAGTTGTGTGCTATGATTATGTTTTATCTAGCATTACCCGATCATAGAACCAGGAATGGACTAAAGTCTGGCATGTTAAATTACTACATTAGGATGTCTCAAAACATTTCATGGTTCTGGGTCTGTGTTTTACTGTGATGGCATGTCCAATAGCTCGTTTGAAAATTTGTGTTGAAATTCACTGCATAACCATCTGTAGGTTGTTCTTTAACTTTTTGTAGCAATTGAAAGCTAAAAACACTGACAAGAAATCAATTTTGTTATGTATTTCTTTTAGGAATGAAAATTTTCAGAAATCTGTATGCACGATTCTCAAGGGAATGTGTAAGCACTTGATATTCTGTAAATATTGTCAAATGTCAGAATAAACATTTGCTTAACTCAAATTACTCGTAAAGCTAGTTTCTAATTTACTTATACAATACTTTCAAAAACATAACTTGATTAAGACTCGCTTCAGTTAAGTTTAATTATCGCAGAAGTGTAAATAATAACGTTACTTGTCCTACAGGGTATTTCTAATGACAAACTGAGAGATGAAATCTTGTGCCAACTAGTGAACCAGACATGGCGCAACGACGTCGTAGCTAATAACGAAAGAGGATGGTTACTGATGGCGAACTGCCTATCTGTCTTCCCACCATCGTCGCATCTTTACAAATTTTTGCTGAAGTAAGCAACTCATATGCTTTTAAACTGTATGGCTTGTTCGTGTTAGTGCCGTCACAGATCAAATCGAAAAATTTCTGTCATTTCTTTAGGCTGTCAGTTAATTACTATTTTGTGATTATATAAGTATTCGATATCGAACTACAAATTACATTTACGGTGTTAGATTGGCATTAATATGTTCAAGGTGTATAAGTAAAACAAAGGACCTCATAAATTTGTGTACTTGTCTGTCTGTCATTTGCTAACGCATCTCTTATTTGCAAGTGAAATGAAATATTGTTATAAAATTTGGCACAAATAGTCGTTGAAACGGGTTGAACTTAAAAAATATAGGCGTTGATAACAAAAATATTTACACAGTAAGTTAAAAAATAAAATTTAAGGAATTTTTTTATTTATCTAGTTTGGTGTAACATTTGAAACTAGAACAGCCGCCTCGGTGGCCTAGTGGATAGCGTACTGGGCTTTCACCCCGAGGACCCGGGTTCGATTCCCGGCCAGGGCTTGGCATTTTTATACGCTATAAATCATCCCATCGTCTGTATTAGCCCATGTGCACAATAGTCGGACGTTAAAAAAAAAAAAAAAAAAAAACTAGAAGAGTTACTGATTCTCAGTATCCAGTTTTCTCAGTATATATATTCTCAGTATCCAGTTTTCTCAATATATATATATATATATATATATTCTTAGTATCCAGTTTTATCAATATATATATTCTCAGTATCCAGTTTTCTCAGTATATATATTCTCAGTATATAGTTTTCTCATTATATATATTCTCAGTATCCAGTTTTTCAGTATATATATTCTCAGTATACAATTTTCTCATTATATATATTCTCAGTATCCAATTTTCTCAGTATATATATTCTCAGTATCCAGTTTTCTCAGTATATATATTCTCAGTATCCAATTTTCTCATTATATATATTCTCGGTATCCAGTTTTCTCATTATATATATTCTCAGTATCCAGTTTTCTCAGTATATATATTCTCAGTATCCAATTTTCTCATTATATATATTCTCAGTATCCAGTTTTCTCATTATGTATATTCTCAGTATCCAGTTTTCTCAGTATATATATTCTCAGTATCCAGTTTTCTCAGTATTCAGTATTCTCAGTATCCAATTTTCTCAGTATATATATTCTCAGTATCCAGTTTTCTCATTATGTATATTCTCAGTATCCAGTTTTCTCAGTATATATATTCTCAGTATCCAGTTTTCTCTATATACATATTCTCAGTATACAGTTTTCTCAGTATATATATTCTCAGTATACAGTTTTCTCAGTATATATATTCTCAGTATCCAGTTTTCTCAGTATATATATTTTCATTATCCAATTTTCACAGTATATATATTCTCAGTATCCAGTTTTCTCAGTATATATATTCTCAGTATCCAGTTTTCTCAGTATATATATTCTCAGTATCCAGTTTTCTCAGTATATGTATTCTCAGTATCCAGTTTTCTCATTATATATATTCTCAGTATCCAGTTTTCTCAGTATATATATTATCAGTATCCAGTTTTCTCAGTATATATATTCTCAGTATCCAGTTTTTTCAGTATAAAGTATTCTCAGTATCCAGTTTTCTCAGTATATATATTCTCAGTATCCAGTTTTCTCATTACAAATTAAATAATACATATAATCTTAGTTTGGATAAAAAAAAAGGTTTTCCAGGATTTCGATATAGTACATATGTTTTTGTACTTACAGAACTCAAGTTTTTAGCACGTTTTATGCTACACACTTTTGCATTGTGGGTAAAAGTAAGTACAATACAAGTCAAATGCCATTTTTATGTTTGTAAATCTTGTATGTTACGATAAAAGGAGGATTGTACATTACAAGCGATACAGACCTTGTGAAATGTTCCGAGTGGCACGTTCTAGACCTGATCCGTTCTTGAGTGTTATAACTCTTAAAAAGAAAATGTTCAAGTTCGCATTTCACTGGTCAGTACTATTTACAAGGACAAGAAATCAAGGCTTTTACAGATCCTCAGTGCATGTCTTAAATTAACGTGTTTGACCAATAAAAATTCCTATTAGTAAAGAAAGAAAGTAACATTCCGGTTGGTTTTATATTCGGATATAAGAATGTACTGACAAATTAAAATTCTTACTTTCTATAAAAAGATAATCTTTTTTTAACAACTTTAAAAAATGAGTCAATCAATCCAACAGCAAACATATAAAACGTTAAAACTTATCGAGGTTTAATTATTATGTAGTAATGCCAACATTGCGTGATTAATTATGCATGACTTTTAATTGTACAATTGTAATATGAGTTTGAAAGTTGTCAACACTGTATCCAGTGGCCAACATTCCAAACTAATGACATTGTTGTCGAAATTGGAACATCAATTAATCAAATAAAATTAATATACATGTCAGTACTAATTGGTTTGCGCTTATATTGAGTGATAATTTGAAAATATAAAAGAGATGCATACAATTTATTTCATTGGTGCAATGTGTCATGTGAATGTATTCAAATATCATTTTCTTTATCACCTGATGTACTATTTTCTCCAAAAGTAGTTAATATTTAAATTAAGTAATTAACTTTTATGAAATTTCCACTTGAAATGAACACTAACTTTTTGAGAGGTCGCCATAAATTGTGTGTGTGTGTGTGTGTGTGTGTGTGTGTGTGTGTGTGTGTGTGTGTGTGTGTGTGTGTGTGTGTGTGTGTGTGTGTGTGTGTGTGTGTGTGTGTGTGTGTGTGTGTGTGTGTGTGTGTGTGTGTGTGTGTGTGTGTGTGTGTGTGTGTGTGTGTGTGTGTGTGTGTGTGTGTGTGTGTGTGTGTGTGTGTGTGTGTGTGTGTGTGTGTGTGTGTGTGTGTGTGTGTGTGTGTGTGTGTGTGTGTGTGTGTGTGTGTGTGTTTCAGCATTCTTATGTTCACAATTTTCATCAAATTCGATTCAGACTTTGCACACAATTTGTAAATAGCTTAAACGAAGTTCGTTACCCAGGAATATTCATTCCAACAGTTTCAAAAATCTGTTTAAATTATGAAATTGATTTTGATGGCAGTCAGAATTCATTGTCATAATTCAGATGTAATTTAAAAGTTTAAAATACTAATGTATGCAGATTTCAATGCTGAACTACAAAAAGGGTGGGATTAAAAAAATTGCTTATGTATTTTTTTTTATTTTGTCTGTGTAATTCTGAACATTTAAATTGAATGGAGCGCAACTATTCGACACCGTAGTGTAATTTTGAATGAAACTAAATCATAAACTAATTCTTTGTACTTTTTCTTAAACACAAATAATATCAGTTGAATTTAGTTATTACGTTACCTGTAAACAGTTAAACAAATATACATTACCAACTCTTTAAAAGTTAATTTTTAAAATCTTTTGGAAAAACAAAACAAAAGCAAAATTTTAAATGAATCAAGTACTTATTCTTTGCTTTCGTGTGTGTTTTTTTTAATATATTCACTAATTTTATATTTTAAATTCATTTGGGTTTATCACAAATGGCAAGGGGGGAGGAAATGATCTAAAACTGTAAGGCAAAATTATGTCATGTCTGATTGGTTGACCTGTTGCTTCTACGAACTTGTACATATTAAGATCGTAAATTTGAGACTGGGGTTACTTCTGTAAGCTTATCCCTTATGGTTAACACCAGTCCTTTGTCCTTATTAGTATTACTGGGTGACTAATATAAATTACAAGACATAAAAAAATTTTAGCGCTAATTTTAGTAAATTTAAACATTAAATGTTAAATTAAAACAGATTAACTACTCTGAATGTATTGAGAATATTAAATCAAAAATAAATTCGTTTCTGCAGATATGTATCCGACAATGGTCACAACGGTTATAAATGGATGTGCCAGCAGAAACTACTTCAGTCACATAACCAGTGGGCACGCACTTATCCTCCGTCTTTGCTGGAATGGAGAGCCAATAGGAAGCGAGTCAGTATGGCGTTGAACCTGAGTTTTGCTGATGGTAAGTAACAGTGTTACAGTAAAGAAAGATTTTAAAATAAATGTTACACAAACTTCACCACATTCAATCTTTTCCCCCCCAAAAAATTTGAAAAATTGGAAATATCTTATATTCTCAAAATCAGTTTTATTAGACTTTGCTCGAAATTTGGATAAAGATTTTTTAAAGCAAATTAGTGAACGCAATTTGAAATATTAGAAATTTATATTTCCAGAACAAATAAAAAGGTTATGATAGCAGGAACAATTTTTTTTTTTGATTTTTTCAATTAATTTTAAACTGAAAAATTTCTTCTGTTTCATTATACACAAACCGGAGTTATGAATCTTCACATCACTATCAAAATATGTTGAACTGCTTATGAGAAATTGCATTTTTTTCCAGTTTTTTTCCTCATTAGTTTACAAAACAGATTTTTCAGGGATAACGCGGAACATGCGTTTTGTTTGGTTACTAATGGATTACGCTTGTGTAAAATTTGATCGAAATTACTAAAGCTGATTTTTAGAAAAACAGGTTTTAACAGTTTCTTTTACCACAAAAGAGATTCAAAACTTTTTTTTGAAAATTACAAAAAAACTCCAAGTCATAGGCAAACCCAAACTACATGATATGTTTCATCGAAATCTGTCAGTCGGTTTAATCTCAACATGTGCATGCACGCACGCACGCACACACACACACACACACACACACACATATACACAAACACAAACATGAACAGATGGACAAGTAACATTAACTTTTTTGGATTTAAAAAATATCAAATAAATACATATTTTTTTTTACAATCACCAAACGTTTTTATAGTCTGAATAGTGTAACAATAAAAATATATCTTGCCAATTTGTTCTTACTTATTGAATAACAATTATGTCTCCAAAAAATGTTTTACTCAGTCCAATACAAACTACGAACTTATCCTGTCATTGCATTTACTGTTACAAGGCCATATTCAACCCTCGCCTTGTCCTCTTTGACTTCCGTATTACAACTTTACAAGATTTTTTTAGCCTACTGTAATATTTTGGGGGATAGCAACATATACGTTTTGCAAAAACCATTACGTATTCATTTATTTTTTCCTATAAGCCAAGGATGCATGATGTTCTTTGAATACATCAGTACTGAGAATAACTTAAGCGCTTCACTTTGTCGTCCGGCATATCATGTATAGTTCAGCATATATATGCAGTTATCTAAAGCCTTTTGGTGGTAGATCTATAAGTCCAGTATCATTAGTATTGACCACCTCATGTAAGTCAATGTATACATGTGTGTGTGTGTGTGTGTCTGTGTACATGTTTATGTGTGTGTGTGTGTGTGTGTGTGTGCGCGCGCGCACATGCCTGTGAGAGAGATAGTGTGTGTGTGTGTGTGTGTGTGTGTGTGTGTGTGTGTGTGTGTGTGTGTGTGTGTGTGTGTGTGTGTGTGTGAGAGAGAGAGAGAGAGAGAGAGAAAGAGTATAGTATGTGGGTGGTGTGTGTGTGTGAGAGAGAGAGAGAGAGTATGTGTGTGTGTGTGTGTGTGTGTGTGTGTGTGTGTGTGTGTGTGTGTGTGTATGTGTTTGTTTGTTTGTGTGTGTATGTGTGTGTGTCTATGTTTGTGTGTGTACAAAAATGTTTACAAAAAAGAAAACAATTTAAGTACTTGCGAATAAAAACGTAGTTACACTTTTCATTGATTTTCTCATATATGTGCAACATTTAAGTGTAATAATTTTATGGAAATTTGTCGACTGTGTGTGTGTGTGTGTGTGTGTGTGTGTGTGTGTGTGTGTGTGTGTGTGTGTGTGTGTGTGTGTGTGTGTGTGTGTGTGTGTGTGTGTGTGTGTGTGTGTGAGAGAGAGAGAGAGAGAGAGAGAGAGAGAGAGAGAGAGAGAGAGAGAGTGTGAGTGTGTGTGTGTGTGTGTGTGTGTGTGTGTGTGTGTGTGTGTGTGTGTGTGTGTGTGTGTGTGTGTGTGTGTGTGTGTGTGAGAGAGAGAGAGAGAGAGTGTGTGTGTGTGTGTGTGTGTGTGTGTGTGTGTGTGTGTGTGTGTGTGTGTGTGTGTGTGTGTGAGTGTGTGTGTGTGTGTGTGTGTGTGTGTTTAAAAAAAAGAAAACATAATTTAAATACTTGTGAATAAAAACGTAGTTACACTTTGCATTGATTTTCTCATATATGTGCAACATTTAAGTGTAATAATTTTATGGAAATTTTTCGATAAAATCTATAAAATGAATTGATGAATGCACAACGTTTCAATTGGCAAAGACTAACTACAAGAATATTTGTTCTAGCAACAGACGAAAAATCATAACAATAGCAAAAAATACTAACTTAATTGTTTTTAAAAATTCTCAATTTTCAAATAAAATTTTCAGATAAACAACAAAACTTCAGGCAGTCTAATTATAAGTTCAAAAAGTGATTAGCCACATCAGTTGTCACAAAAGTTAAGATTTAATGAGGATAAGATTGTACACTTTTTTTCTAAAATTAAGTCTCTGAATTTGTTCCACACTGATTTGTAAACAACTCTGTTTTTTTTTAAACACACATATGTGTGGAATAATCATACCAGTATTACTTACTGATTTTAATACTCTGAAAATTACTAGGCACAGTGTAGTTACAATAAAAAATAACATTAAATATAATTTTTACTTTGATCAATTGGCGTGGGAAGTGTTCTATTTGTAGCATGTCTAAAAGTTAATTTATTTCAGCGATCGTACATTTCAGTTTAATCTGTCGAAACAGCAAGTCCGATGTGTTTGTAACGTGTCTAAAAGTTAATAACTTTTCACTGAGCCATTCAGTTTCTTTATAGTGTTTTAACTCAAGTAATGATTTTTCTACAATAATTTTTTACGTTTACATTTTAGGTGAATCACTGACAGCGAGCGTAGAATCGTGGACAAGGTGCGAGGATTTGTGTGCTACTGTTCTGAAAGAACGCGGTGTAGCAGAATACCACGGCTGGACTGTGGCGTTGGATGATGCAAGCGATCGTAACGGTCTTGATTATGTACTGGACGCTATTTCTGAGATTGAGCTGCCTCCAGGGTTCCCGGTGCAGAAGGAAAAGCCAGTAATTAGCACGAAAGTAAGTAGACCTACAAGACTTGCAAAAAAGTTGTTTTAGAAAAGTAATATGAGGTGTGGCTATTAAATAACGAGACTGACGCTGCGGCGGAACAAGTGCGTATGCGCCAACCGCCATTGACCGACAGCTGTTTAGTGTGAAGCTTTCTCTTCAGAATGCAGTTGGTCTCGTTTGTGTAACCAACACCGTTTAGTCATAACCTTCATTTCCGTTAGTGTTGTTATTTTGTTTTGCCGGAAAAAATGGTTAGTGTAATAATAGAGCAACGAATTGTTGTTAAATTTCACTTCAAACTTGGAAAAACCGCTACTGAAAATTATAATTTACTGAAAGAAGTGTATGGCAGTGAATGTTTATCACGGGCTTTGTATTTTTGAATGGTTTGAGCGTTTTCAAGATGGCCGACAAGACGTTGAAGATGATTCGTGGCCAGGTCGCCCTACACCATCAAAAACGGATGACAATGTCGAAAAAGTTGCTAATTTGATTCGGTCTGGCCCTTGATTAAGTATTCGTGCAATTGGTGAAACTGTAGGCATTTATAAAGAATGTGTACGGCAAATTTTACGTGACAATTTGAATTTGCGAAAAGTGTGTGCCAAAATGGTGCCAAAAATTCTCACATTTGAACAACAAGCAGCTCGCAAAAATGTTCGTACTGACACTTTGGATGCCATTGAAAATGACCCAAATTTATTGGAAAGGATAATAAAATGTAATGAATCGTGGTTTTTTATGTATGATCCGGAAACAAAGTGCCAATCCATGCATTAGAATTCCCCAGCTTCACCAAGAGCCAAAAAAGCAAGAATCAGTAAGTCAAAATTTAAAGCACTGAAGACTGTTTTTTTCTATATTCATGGGATTGTGTACCTTCACTGGTTCCTGAAGGTCAAACAATTAATCAATATTACTACCTTGAGGTATTTGGTAAACTACGTGAAAGATTAAGGAAAAAACGACCCAAAATGTGGAAGGACAGATCATGGATTTTCCACCAAGACAATGCGGCCAGCTCATTCCGCGCTATCTGTCAAGAGGTTCCTGGCCAAGTACAGCATCCCAGTGTTAGAACATCCACCTTACTCGCCAGAGTGTGCACCATGTGACTTCTATTTGTTCCCTAAGGTAAAATCTGCATTACCTGTAAAAGGGACGAGATTTGAGTCCGTGGAAGCTATAAAAGTGAAAGCAGCAAGGGTCCTGAAGGACTTGACAGAAGATGACTTCCAGCAATGTTTCCAACAATGAAATATTCACATGGAGCTTTGTAGAGATAGCGAAGCGGTGTATACTGAAGGTGATAATAAGTAATTATGTATAAAATGAAAATAAAATTTTTTACGTCAGTCTCGTTATTTAATAGCCACACCTCGTATAGTGTATATGTTTGTTTTATGTATTTCCTATTTGAGTCTTCACATTAACTTTTTGATGAGTAAAGATATCATAGAGGTGAGATCAGTGTGAGTAGCGCATTGTTACAAAGAAGGAGTAAAACAATTCTTTTAATCAATCAAAAAATATTTATTTTATTGTAAAAAACATGTAAAAAAATAATTTGTTTTAGTATATTTTCCTCGTGTGAAAATAAAAAGTAATTTCTATTAACAACAATAGCGAATTGTTACAAAAAGTGATAATAACAAAACTACAAGAAACGACAATCAGATAAATTATGAATAACACATTTTTTTAAAAAATGACCAACATAGTATTGAAATAATCACTTTTACTGACACACATACTTCGAATACTATCAAAAGGACAATAACTATCGCCAAGCAGCGTCACACTCTACTGACACGGCAAGTCCATCCCATTTTCTGGAAACACCCACTTGTCATTCACCAATGAGTGTACTGCTTTTATTTTTTTAGAGGGAAATTGTACCAATGTGAGAAAAACTTTATGTGTTTATCATTTATTCCGTTTACACAATAACTGCAGCGTGTAAATATAAAAAAATAACCATGACGTCCATACTCATTAATGTTATATGTGTGAATGATGTCTTCCGACATCCTTACTCATTGTTGTATTTTTAATGCGCTCTTTAAAGGGTTAACATATGTTTTTACACCATGGCTGGCTATGTGGACTGCAATCCATTAGCTTCTTTCGCTGTAGTACATTTGACTGACGTTAAAAGTCCTTTTTTTCAGGGTTCTACTTCCTACAACTGAGCTATCATTATTAATTTTAAAGTTGGGCTCTTGATATAGTAGTTCTTTGAAGTACGTTTATTCTTTATAACAGCTGCCAAACAGTTGTGACCTTCATTCAGCCCGTAGAGTGTAACTGACTTTCTTTTATTTGTATATTCCATGCATTGTCTTCTCAGGTTTGTCTTAATAGACTGAAATAAATAGAACCTAACCTTGTAGAATGTTTATTGTTAATTTGAAGAAAACTTTTACGTTCCTTGCAGTAGAAAGTTTTAAGTTTAGATATATTATTAACAACAAATTGTTATTGTAATGTAAGAAGTATAATTATGAAATTTATGTATTTAATGAAAAATATAAATTGTGTTTCTTTGCAGCTTCAAAGTGTGGAGCCGCAACCAATTGCTCGCCCCAGACCCACTGTGCCGCCCCCTCAACCGCCACCCACAGTTAATACGGTAAGGCGAAATCTTAAGTACTTCAAAGCTCTGCGTTGAATTTAAAACAAGTTACAATTTTATTTTTATATCCTAAACATTGTTATTTTGTTATTTTATTGACTGACTTTGTTTTGTAAATGTAGCAGTTAGTGCAAGTAATAGAATCAGTTCTGAAAATAAGGCATTCAGCATAACGGTAGAGTTTATTACTTAGGCTATGCCAGCTATTAGAGGACCAATCTGGTAATACAGATATTAATTTTAATCAGTCAAAATTCTATAGACCTGGCAAATGTCCTGGATGTCCTTGCATACTGTACAGTAGCCGGTGTCTGGTCACTTCTACTAAATTACAGATTTTGACTATATCACTCTGATAGACCGTAAAAAAAGTGTTTTAGTTTTGTAAATACCGAACTGATGTTCGGTTTTAGTGGAAAGTCTATCTCTAGCCTCTGCAGTGGAAATTAGAGACAGTAGTACCGGAAAGTTCCAGAAAAAAAGCACTAACACAGCAAAACTATGCGGACTTTTTCACTATTAACTGTTGGACTAGTCGCTAGCTGTGCTAGTTGAGAAATGAGCCAGGCGGTCAGTACAGTTAGGCCCTTAGAAGCGACCTGGCTGTTTTACATGTTTAATCTTGGATGTTTATTTAAGAAACAATATAGTTACTTTACGTAACAAACTTAAACCATTACACTAAAGTTTAAACAAATACCTCATTCAGTGGAGGCAGTGCCATTAGGGCTGTATTCAACCATTTCAAAAGCAACAAATGAAACCATGGTACATTGCAGTTTTAAATTTACAATTTTTTTTTAGGCCGACAAATATTGTTAAGATGAATTTCATGTCCTTTAGAGTTTATTTGAAAATCAATGTACCTTTTTAAATTTTCAGCTCTTCTGTTAAAATTATAATCATCACTTGTTGAGAAAAGGTATTAATTGAAGAAAAAATACTGATTTGTTCAAGGTCCCAGCTCCAGTGACGCCTACTAAAGTAAGGTCAGTGTCGAGAGATCATACGACGGCAACCAACGACTCAGGCTTGTCAAGACAGAGCGCTCTGAATGACAGATATTTCGACAAACCAGGACGTTCTCGCAGTTTGGACAATCTATTATCACCGGTAAGTGTTTTGAATACAAGTACTGTAGCATGTCTTACTTTGTTAGGAAACTTATAAATGTAGGACATTGTTTTTGAGAAAATTTCCCATTGTACAGTAATGATATGTATAGGAGCAAGGGAAAATTCTGTGATAAGCGCCTGACCTTGTTAAGAAAAACTTTTTGTTTCAGCTTTAAACTTCCATGCAGTTGATTAAATAAATGGAAATTGATCACATTTAAATATCACCAAGTCAATAGTAAAAAACAGTATGGCAAAATTAATCTTTCAGTGGCTCATTGTGAATACAGGTTTGGCAATCTCGAGATATCCTAGCTGGATCTAACCTGTTTTTGTATATCTATCCCCCGCAGGGGGATGCAGACTAGCTGCAACTATTGAGAAGATTTAGACATCCGTCGCAGTACCTGAGTCTAACACACACTTACACTAACAACACCACACATACCTCTTTAACACTTTACACTCACACTTACATTTAGGAAGGTGATAATAGCCTCAATGTGCTTTTCGCCTTTAAAAAAATAAAAAATATCTGTCCTTCAGTTAGAGTCCTTCATCTGCAATGTGCAGCAGCATACATCAAAAGCTACGTTGCTAAAGTGGAGCTTATCTTAAGTATGCACACTCTGGATACCAGGCGACATCCAGATTAAACCTGGCCTTACGTATGAAAGTGGAGCTCTATACAGAAGGGTGGAGTTTTATTTCTGTAGCTACTTGTGAGATTTGGACGGCTGGAAAGAAATCTTTAAAACCTACAAGACCCTCGCGTGACTGGTAAAATTAGGAGGAAATGTAAGCTGTGTCTATCGCTATTGAACCACAAGCAGTGTAGGAACGCTAGGCGGGCCTACACAATCTTCAGTGGAAGAAGTGAAAGATGGGATTAAACATTTAAAATCAGATATATTTGTAGATGTACAAACATCTTAATAAGAGCATAAAAGTGCAAAGTGAGAAGAGAGGAAATGGTAGCAAAGGGACCTAGAAGTGAAATATCTCACAGGGATCAAACCTTTTGTGTGAGAAACACAACCTTATAGGGTTGTGATGCAGGACTAACAAGACTAAGTCTGTGACGTCAGCCTAGGACATTAAGCCTGGAAAAGGGCAACTAAAAAAAAACCAGTGGTCTCATTATAATGCACTGTAATCTGAGGATGCACATAAACAGGATAGGAATGTACTACGGATAAACTGTGTGTAGATTTTGCAGGAAGAAAGAAGAAACTGCTGGCCACATAGTAAGCCTAAATCAATGATGCAAGAACCTGCAGGAGGCAAAGGGTGTTTGCCAGGACCCTGAGGACCTCCAGCAAGATAACCCAGTCAGTGGATTGATTAAATTCATTTAGGTTAGAAATTATCAAAGAGGAATTGTTTCACCTTAGCTTGGAGGTTCTTTGATTGTGGTGTCAGGAGCAGACAAATTCCTTCCATAACTTCAAAAAAATAACCTAACCTAGTGGCAAAATTATTGCAGAAATATTATTTATTTTCATTATTGTAATATAGCCACCAGACCACATATTCAAATGATTAGGATTATGACCTATTCTTCCCATCAGTGGTCTATCAACTCACCTCATAAAGGCTACCATGGTTTCAAAACTCTATAGTTTCATCTTCTATACAAAATGTTAAATCTCTCTGTCGAGGTCGTCACAAAGTCAAACAAAACATTAAAACATACATCACAAACACTGATCACAATTACACGTTTAAAATATTCATCATGAAATGCAGCTTGACCAAGCTACACACGCGACTCGTACGTCGTTACATTCCTGACAAGAAACGACGTACGAGTCGCGTGTATAGCTTGGCCAAGCCGAATTTCATGATGAATATTTTAAACGTGTAATTGTGCTCAGTGTTTGTGATGTATGTTTTAATGTTTTGTTTGACTTTGTGATGACCTCGACAGAGGGATTTAACATTTTGTATAACGGCCTGAAGATGAAACTATAGAGTTTCGAAACCGCGGTAGCCTTTATAAGGTGAGTTGATAGACCACTGACGGGAAGAAGAGGTCATAATCCTAATCATTTATTATTTATTGTAAAATTTGTAAGTCATTAAACAAACCACGTAGTATCCGTTAATGTTTTACACATATGTAAGGGCAGATGATAATCTCAACTAATAATTTTCTACCAGAGTCAAAACACAACTGACAGAAAATGGAGCCATATAAGTGTATCATTATTAAATAATTCTTGATATGGTCTTATATTTTTTGCTACACTGGATAAACTCATTTTAACAATTAATAAATCTAAACTATTTGTCACATTATTATCAACTGTGTTTCAGGTTACGCCGTCAAGTTCGATACCGTGCAAGCTGGACACTCTTGGCTTATCGCACAGCCGTCTCAATGAACGTTACCACTCCATGGAACGTATACAAGAATCTGTCACTGAACTAACCAAAGTAGAAGAGGACAATTTGGAATCTGTGAGCCAGCGTGGTGAAAACAGAAAGTATAGTCTAACTGGGTAAGCATTTAGCAGTGTTGTCTCCTTTTATAACGGAAATAGTGCAATTTTGTGTTACAAGTTTTACAGCCTGTAGATGTTTTACAAGCAATAGAAAATGATCTAATGTTTCAGTAAATATTTTATATAGTCCTTTGTAACATTTAAAAGAAAATATCAGAATGTAGGTAAAATTTTGTAGTAATTTTATTTTATATAGCATTGGAGCATTTTTAATATAATAATTAGGTTTAGTATACCTTAAATAATATTATTGATAAGAGCAGAATTTAAAAGTTCTGCCGTATTTGATAGATTTTTCAAAATCATACTCAACAAAGATGTAGATGGTTTTTCAGTCTGTACTTCTAGCAATATTTCTTTAAAAATTTTAATGTGGTAATTTAATTATAGGTTAAACTAGTTGTACTGTTTGTGTTACACAGGGTGTGGCGATAATAAGAGTTTTATTTTTTACACTTTAATATACTCTAAAAATTATACTCAACACGGTTTCAGAAATTTGTTGTTTTTGTGGGAAAATTTCGTAGCAAAAAAGTTTGTTAAAAAATTATTGCGTACAAAATAAAAGGCTAAGTCAAAAATTATCCGGACTTCATTAAAAAACACTGTTGCAGTAGTCGTAGTGCGTTCCGCGAATGTGTGCTTACAGTTGGTACCACTGCGGTGATGTGCGCCTCATTTGACCTCCTTCGCAACAGAAATGAGGTGTCAGTGGCAGCGTAAACATGTCCACTTCGCTAGCAATATGCATGAAGGAAGAACATGGAGCAGTGATACGTTTTCTTTGGTCAGAAGAAGTGAAAGGAGTTCAAATTCATTGCAAACTGTTGCCACTGTACGGAGATAGTTTATGTCGCAGTCAAGTGTTTTCGAGTGGATCGAGAAGTTCAAAAAGTCACAAAGATGTTTTGCGAGGTCATACATTTTCAAAGATACAGGGTTCAAGAAAGGGGCATCAATGGCTTTACAACTAACCAAAAAGCTTCTTTTTGGCAGGAATACACAAGCTTGTAGACCATTGGACCAAGTGTATTTCAAAGAAGGCAGACTATATTGAATAATGTGTAAATCAAACTGTATTTGTGAAGTAAATAAAGTGTTCTATGAAAAGTGTGAATAATTTTTGACTTACCCTCGTAGTTTGAAACATATAAATGTAAAGTCTGTTTTGTTTGCAGAGCATCGTCGGATGTTTTGGTATCTCACAATCAACTGGAGTTTGATTTCCCCGAGTTAAGTACAAGAAGTGAAGATGACAAAGGCAGTTATATCAGAGGTCATCCAAGGTCAGTTAGTAATTTTATAGTAATACTGTACGTTGTTAAGGACAAAAACTGAATAGGAAAGAAAAACTAAGATGTAAACTTAGTTAAATGTCTGGCTGTGTGGGCGAAGGGGAATCGGAGACCTGAGAGTTTTAATGAGACAGAATGAATAGCTAGCAGGTAATGTCCTGTAGCGCTGGACATTAGGCCTCAGACAACTGTTTTTAGCATATTTTCATTTAAAGTGTTAGGTTAGGAATAAATACCGGATAATTTTTACATTAGTGTTCGAATATGCACCTTGAAATAAAATTTACAAAAAAAGGAGAATTTTATGTAATATTTAGGTTGAAACATTAATTCAATAAGAAAGTAGTACATAATTATCAAATATACTTTTAATTACATAAAGAAATAACTGAAAAGAAATTTTTATCTTAAATAAATACAGTAGAGGTGCTATAACTTGACCCATTGCAGACTGAAATGGTTTTGATTTACTAAAATGTCGCATTCAACAGAATTTTGGTTAGAAAAATAGATACAACATTACTTTCTTAGGTTACATTGTGTATCATTACTAAATGTGTTAACGTATAATAATGGTACAGTACTGTAAACTCGTATTTGAAATTTACTGTTAAGTAGGTTTAAAATTAAATACAATACAATATAACTCACATAATTAAACTAAACAATGGATTACTGAATTGAAATATGTTGCTCGTGTTAAGTGTCTGGTGGAGAACACTGCTGGCCAATTATGTGCGAAGTGCGACAGAATATCACTTGACTTATCTCTCCCTCTCTCTCTCCCTCCCTCTTTTACTCTCTCCTCCACTCTCCCTCCTTCTCTACCCTCTTCTCTGTCTCCCTCCATCCCCTCTCTCCATCCTCCTCTCTCCCTCTCTTCTCCCTCCCTCTCTCTTACTCTCCCCTCCCTCTCCTGCCTTCCCTCTCCCTTTCTCTGTCTCCCTCTTTCTCTTCCCTCCCTCCCTCTCCTTCCCTCATTTACTCTCCCCTCCCCTCTCCCTCCTTTCCTCTCTCCTTCTCTTTCTCTCTCTAACCCTCTTTCCCCTCTCCCTCCTTCCCTCTCTCTTCCTCTCTCACTCTTTCTCTGTCTTTCTGCTGCTGCCACATCATAGTTTTGCTGTATTGAAGGCTACTTCTAATCTATGTAAGCTAACAATAGACTGGATTGCCCTTCCCTTGGATTGTCACTTTTTCTGATGGAAAACGGAGATGTGAGGAAATGTCTGGTTGCGTACAATGTAATGTTCTTGGGATTCTACATTAAAAGTAAATTTAACTTAACCACACTAATCAACTCCGAACATTTGTTCAATGTTTTTTTTCGTTTTGCAGGTTCATTAAATCCCAGTACGCAGGAAAACGAGCGGCACCTGGCAGCCATTCGAGTCGAGCTCACATTGAAACTCGGCATTCGGATAAATCTGAGTCAGGAGTGAAGAGCTCGGCGCTGTCGGACACTAGTGAAGCTCCGTCCCTTGGTAAGTAGCCGGGAGGACAATTTGCAAAACAATTTATTACAGAAAAAATCAAACAGGAAGGCTGTAAATTAGAAATAAACTACGTGCCCAGTCTATTGTCACAGTCGTATTGGTCACAGTTATAATGATCTTCAATCAGAACAGATGTTTTTAAACTCAAAAATGTATGTAAACATATATTTTTTTAATGTTTAACGCTTCGCACTTTGATGGTTAGTACAGCAGGCAGGCAGTGTTGACAGTCCTTAGAGATAGGATGGCCAGTCTGACTGGCTGCTCATGCATTCTCTATCAGCGTAGACGCTACAGCAATTGCACTGTTTCAACAGCTCAATAGTTTTTCACTAAAACCTGAAATGTTAGCATACAGTATTTAATTTTTACAAACAAAATTAAGATTTTTTAAGGAACACTTTTTTATTAATAAAAAAAGAGTATATATATATATATATATATATATATATATATATATATATATATATATATATATATATATATATATATATATATATATATATATATATATATATAATGCTAAATATATATAAACTTTGAAGACAGGCACGTATACAGGAGAAAGATGCTCGGTTGGAAGGTCCCTGAGAATGAAATCCCAAAGAGAGCAGGGGTAAAATGGACGGAGGAGCGGAAGAGAATCCATGAGGACAGGATGAGGGAGGTGTGGAGGATTAGAAGGAACAAGACATGAGTCGGAGTGCTTTGCGTGATCCAGCAGGGTCTATACGCAAATAATAATAATAATAATAATAATATATATATATATATATATATATATATAAAATCTATAAATGTTTTGGTTTAACTGTAAAAATATTGTTACAACATTACTACAATAATTTTACAACTTAAACGAAAACAATAATAAATTTTGAACAAAAAAATATAAACATTTTAATACAGTTTGTAAAGCACAAATTTCTTTTACTTTCATATATACTATGTACTTTTTATAAGTATATTTAATATTGCATACTGTTTTGTGTTTTTAATATTCAATACTTAAAAAACACTGCAAATGACTACATTGTAGTGGTGGGGCAGAAAACACCAAACTGTTTAAAAAAACTGCTTTTCCGTAAACGACAAACAAACTGCTTTTTCAAACAGAAACGAGCAGTTTGATTTGGACTGGTGTATGATTTGTTAAATAAGGAACGGACTGTTCTATTCGAACGTTGCCGCAAGCGCTAAAACTGTTTTCCGGCTGTTTGCCTAACTGATTTTCTTCTTCTTGCTTTTATGCTTTTTCCCTTTATTCCAAAGTTGCTTGTTGCTTATAGTGAAGTAAGAACTGTTTGGTCAATGTCAACGTTTATCTCTATTTTGTTGCGAGTTGCAGTAACAACCTCTCACATTTTGTAGATACAGAGCCTAATTTTATTTAAATATATTTTTTATATTTATTATCAATTATCAATATTTTTAATCAACTAAAAATATTCTAAATCGTTTGCATTTCGGTAAATACGCAAAGGACTATTTAATTTTTAAGTAAAAAAAAGAATGCTTTTATTAGAAATTCATCGCATTTTGTATGTAAAAATGGCTTACATAATTATTATGTTTTGAGAATGTAATTTAATTATTACTACACTTATAAGGATTATTTTTATCCTTTCTAAATGCTTTACACCCAAAAACAATTTAAGGACATGGTGGTAATGGAAATGAAAAAGTAGTTTTAGAAAACTGAACGTTTGTGCTTTATGTTTTAGCTGCTAATACAACTTTGAGTTCCAGTTTGCTAAACCTGTTTTTTCCAACTGTTTTAAAAAGCAGCTTTTTTTCCTCAACAAACAGTTTGTTGACGTTTTGTAATAGCAGAAACGCCCACCTCTACTACATTGGCCTACACATGACTAGATTGACCTTCACGTGACTAGATTGAAAGTCGAATGTAGCTGACACTGTACAAATATGAATTTGCTTTTTTCTAAAAATAAACAGAAAGGAGTTAAGACAGCAGTCAGTTAGATACAGCACAGTCCAAACAAAAACTGCTTAAAGCACTATTTTGTTAAGTTTTAATACGTTACAATTCTTTTTCACATTTTTAAAGTAGGTTTCTTTTGTGTCACATTGATTTTTTTTAATTGATTAAAATTTATGGTATAAAGTAAAAATATTAAACCACAAACAAATTCCACTTTACGATGTATTCTTTCTGTTACAGCATCGCACGTAAGGCGTGTGCGAGTACCGTCTCAAGCGTCGGATGTGGATCAGTTTCTGGACGACCTTTTCAACCCCGTGCTGGACCAGTTGTCGGATGCAAGATCGCTAGCTGCATCCATTAAAGGAGGACTTCTCTGTCAAAGGTAAACATTCTGCAAATGTTAAAATCATGTTTTCTGTAGAACATTATTTAATTTAAGTAAATTATAATTTTTTTTTATATACTTCTTTCTTATGAAAATTTATTTTTTTATAACTTCAGCAACCTTATTTATATATTTAAATTCTAGGCCTAAATATTCTAGCATTTGCTGCTTTATTGTACACAGAACCTATGTGGTTGTGTTCAGTACTTCCATATTGTGTACTGTCCATGCGAGTCTTGTCATATGCTGATAAATACACATTTCAAAAGCTTCAGTTTTACTACAGTGTTAGTCCAAAAAAGTTCATCTGCCTCGGTGACCTAGTTGATAGCGTACTAGGCTTTCACCCCGAGGATCCGGGTTCGATTCCTGGCCGGGGCTTGGCATTTTCATACGCTATAAATCATCCCATCGTCTGCATTAGCCCAAGTGTGCACAATAGTCGGACGTTAAACACAAAAAAACCCTCCATTCTGTATAACACGACTGGAAAAATATAACATTTAACAAGGCATAATCGAAGATCTAAACTGAGTCGTTAGTAATTGTTTTGTATTTGTGAAAGCATTTCTGCTCTAGTTGGTGCGAATTTTTTAACACATTTAAAAGAAAATTAACTTTCTCAGGGTAAAATTTTGCTGAATTTTTGTTTAAAATAAATGTTTTATGTGTCATATTTAAGGAGTTTTATTGTAATAGTCCTGTATAAATAATTAAAGCATGCAAAAAAAATTAATTGAATACCTTTTTAAGTATCATAAGTATTGTAAACATTTTTTTTCTTTGTTAAATATTAAACTGGCAATTTTGATAAAAAAGTGTGGACCATTTCAATACTTCCCTTTACAAGTGCTGCTTGCTAATTCATTAGATTGATATTATCTGTGAAATATTGGTATCTTTAAAAACTAATACTGCTACTTTTCAATAACTGTTAAATAAAACTGTGAATATTTGTGAACTGTGAAATAATGGTGCATCTTCTTATAGGCTAATATAAATTTGAAGAAAAACAAACAAAAACTATTATTGATATTATCTATTCATCTACACAATTCTTAAAACTACTTATACAAAAAAACATACATTATATTAAAGAAATAATATGGCCTCCACAGGGGAGTGCAGACTAGCCGCACCTGTTGAGAGGATTTATGACGTCCCTCACGGTATTCGAGTCTAACACTCACTTACACTTACGACTATAACACTTTATACTCACACTTACATTTATGGAGGTAATAATAGCCTCAATGTGCTTTTCGCCTTAAAATAACCAAAAAACAAAAAAACAGCAACAAGGTAAATCTGGTGAGTTAGCAATATCAATATTTATCCCCGCATAGTGATTCCATACTAAGAAAAATATGAACTGTGAAAATTTTGAATTCTGGTGGAACAGATTACCGAAATTTTAGTTCACATTTCATAGTTAGTAACAGTTAAACTCAGCCATTCACTGTTACTTAAATGTGTGAAATTAGACTTGGTAAGAAAGTAGCATTCTGCGATATCGTTAACATATCTATAATTCATGTTGCAGATCAGATGATTACATTAGCGATGTGTTTGACCCGTTATTCCAAGACACACTTCTTGATGTGGACAGTCTAGCTTGTGCTATCAAAGGCGGAGGGCAACAGGAGGTTAGAAACAATCTTACTTTTATTTACGTTGTAGATTGGCAGTGGTAATAAATGTATATGAAAGAAGTGTTGAAAGAGATTCACTTTTGTTTTACATTTTAGTCCCTTTTAATATTGTTATTTAATGTTAAAAAGTGTATAGGTTTATTTGTAATTTCAAATCGTTGTGTTTCAGGGAAGTCCTCAAGGTCAAGCGCCAGTATTTAGTATGCCTATTGGAGTGCCTCAGCCTAACGTAATGCAAGGTCTAATGCACCCTTCTCTGATTATGCCGACAATGCCCCTCTACAATACTTCTGGTGAGAAGCATTATCAGGTGTCACGGTGCCTGAAGAAACATTTATTTGCTCCTGTCCGTTCACAGATGGTCAATAGAAAAATACATTGTACAATACGATGTTTAAACTTAAATGAAAACGAAAGAAAAATTGTAACAATTCGTAATTTTGTATAACACCACAACTCTGTTTTTATTTAAATTAACAATATGAAAACAAGTGATGACAAGCCTCTGTAATCAAGGTGAAGCCGCAGACCTTAAAAAATTAAAACAGTATGAGCGTTTTCTTTACGTTATAATTTAATCAATCGAATTGGGCCAAGACAATATATACAGATGTTTCGACAAATGAATGAGCCACATTATTTCCTGAAAATATTGTTGCAATAAGCAGCTAAAACAACTAGAAGAAGTTGTTATGAGATACAAAAACTGTTCCGTGTTTTTTTGGAATAAGTTTATTACAAAGTGGTAAAACCAAGTGACATTTTGAAAGCATTTTTTTTTCACTCAACTTTGTTTGGGGTACACCAAATCAATCACTTCTCAATTTTCTGCGCCTTCCTCGTAGCCCAGTATTGCTTCATTCGTTGTGATCTTGCTTTTCTGTCTTCGTCAGAGATTTGGATCGTTCGCTTGGATTTGATTTTGCCTTGGAACCGTTGCTTCTTGTCCTTGGTTATTGTTTTGGCTGTTCTGTCCTTGTTCTGTCAGTGATTTGTAGTTCTGTTATGTCTTTCTCTGTTTCTCTAAACCAAAGTGGTTTGGCTCTTTTATTGAGAAAGTAGTCAAATATTTTTTTGGTTAGTCTAGTTTTGTTCATTCGAAAGATGTGCCCATAAAAATCAATTCTCCTTTTTCTTATTGTGTCCGACAGTGTTTCAGACACTGAAATTTCTTCTAAAGCAACTAGAAGAAGTTGTTATGAGATACAAAAACTGTTCCGGAACTGTGTTTTCATGGAATAAGTTGAGTACAAAGTGGTAAAACAAAGTGACATTTTGAAAGAAGTTTTTTATTATACAGCATTTTTGTTTTAATTTAGGAAATTAAAAATTTAATAAAACATAAGCATGATCGTCTATTTTTGTGATTTGAAATTAATATGTAGCCTACATTTTTTAACTCATGTAGGCCATTATTGCCTTAAAATACTTTTGGTAAAATAAAAGTTACAATTCTCAGCTGTAACTTTAAATTCCTATCAATTCTTCAGTTAGTTGAGGTTGTAACCACTGTATCAAGAGGAATCTCAACGAAAATTTTTTTTTTTTTTTAGAACACCACATTTAAATTAGCCAATATCAATATTATTAACAAAACATTTTATTATTTACAAATATATCCCATTTCTTTACCGCTTGAGTTTAACGCTGATATTTCTTATTGATAAGTTAATCAAATGCTTTGTAGGTTCTGGAGCAGCAAGTCTTGGCTACTCAATGGATCCTTCTTCAATGCCACCTGGATTTATGCCTGTTCCAATTTTCAACATGCAGGGTAAGTTAACACGATGTAAAAAGTTCCAAAAACAAGTTTTCTGAAGTATTCCCGGGTAATTAATTATATTATGGCAATTTTAAATCATCATTTAGGTATTCACATGCTACCATTACTAGGTATTCTAAGCAGAAGTACCATTACTTCTGCAAGGTAATGAGTTTGTTCAGGAAAATTTGAGGTGGGTGTATAGGAAAACTTAAATTTGTATTTATACTTTTTTTTTTTAACGTCCGACTATTGTGCACACTTGGGCTAATGCAGACGATGGGATGTTTATAGCTTATGAAAATGCCAAGCCATGGCCGGGAATCGAACCCGGGTCCTCGGGGTGAAAGCCCAATAATATAATACAGAGTTGTTATATCGTAAGGTTGTCTAATCAAAGTAAGGTGGAAGGCAACTAAATTTACAACAAACAAAAAGACATACAAATATTTTACGTAATTCATCTTATTAGGCTAGACCTAATCAAATTATATAAAGCTGACTGTGTTTGATTCTTGTACAACGTAGTGTTTGTTTACTTCCTATACATTTTTTTTCTTAACATTCATATTTCTGCCGGTGAGACTAGTGAAGCATTGGTGTTAATGGTAGCTTGTGGTAATAACTGCAAGTCTCAAACACATAACTCTGAGGTGTGCAGTTCAGAGACCATTGTCTTAGCTCAACCATCAAGCCTTACGTCCTGTAAATCTCACCAGAGCATGGTGGCCATTTTAATTGCAAGATAGTTAGCTGGGCCTTATTTGCACCATTTCTCATAAGTACATTTCTAACATTTATATGGTAGCGGACTCTCTGGTTCCAACATAATCACTATAAATAAAGTCTAAATCCAAACAAATGTAATTTCCACAATTTTGTTTATGATGTTCAGTTGATTTTCTCCAGTACTGTGAACTTCCTTCGATTTAAAATCTATAAATATTTTAAGTTTTTAACAAATGAGTAATCCATCCAGTTAGTAGACTATTTACATTTTTTTCTCTTCAGGAATGAACTTACCCAACAATGGACAGAACGGCAATGACCCCAACGTGATCGCTTACCAAGCTAACTTGCACAGAGCTTTCTTGCAGTCAGCGATGGCGCAGAACATCCAGATACAACAACAGCTGCTGGCGCAAAACCAGGCACTTAATCAGCTTCTACGCCAACAAGTAAGTACCGCGCAAGTTGTGAGTTAAGATAGTTAAATTTTATTGGGCCTATATTTTAAATGGAAATTCTAAATTAAAATTATTGTACAGTAAGCAACTGATAAGTTGTACAAGATCATGGTTTATAGTAGAAGATCTAACATAAATACACTAGTTTTAGTTGTTCTTCTACTTGAACAGATCTGATTTTTTTATTTGTTTTGCAGCAGTCACCAATCGCAGAATCTCCACCACAATGGTCTGGTTCCCCGCCGAAAGCGAAATCGACTCCAGTCACAACAAAAGCCCAAGTGAGTTTTAGCAAAGAATTTTTTACTTTTCTTTTTTAATGAATTTCTGTGATTTTTAAAAAGTTCTAGTTAAATGTATTTTCATTTTTACATTTAAATAGCACAGTGAAATAAAAATAAAATAGAATGTTATTTTTTTATAAATTTTTCTTATAACGGTTTTGCTTTTCAACAAATAACATCATCAGAGTTAAATTTGTATTAACAGAAATATATTTGATTTTTAATTTTATTAAATATATAAACAAATACTAATACATACATAAAGTTATCATGCTAACCTAACCTATCTGACTTAAATTTATGTTGCTGCACTGCAAAAAAATAATATAAATATGTATTTATGTAGGTACACAGAGCAGGGTCACCCGGAACTCCACATAACGCATTCACAAACGTCCTTAGTGAGTTGAAGAACAGGAAGGCATCTGTTGATTCAACGACCAAGGTTTGTGCACTAAATTCCTTCCAGATTTTAATAAGTTTTTCAAGTTGTGTAAAAACTTTTTTTTTTTTAACGTCCGACTATTGTGCACATTTGAGCTAATGCAGATGATGGGATGATTTATAGTGTATGAAAATGCCAAGCCCTGGCCAGGAATCGAACCCGAGTTCTCGGGGTGAAAGCCCAGTGCGCTATCAACTAGGCCATCAAAATAATGATATGGTTTGAGCGTCCACTTATGTTAATGGTTTTTCAATGTTATGGCCGTTTTAAGAAATATAGACTCGATAATTTTTTTGAACAAGCTCAAGTGTTGAAAATATTTCAGCATTTACAATATTTTTCTCATGAAGAGTGGATAAAGATAATTTTTATTGTACAAGGTTAGAAAATAACCGGACTGAATTTTTAAAACTATTTCTTTAACGTCGTTTACATTGGACTGCACTTGGGCAGTCCGGAATGTAACAACGTACGAGTCGCGCGTGTAGCTTGGCCAAGCCGAATTTCATGACGAATAATTTAAATGTGTAATTGTGCTCAGTGTTTGTGATGTATGTTTTAATGTTTTGTTTGGCTTTGTGACGACCTCGACAGAGGGATTTAACATTTTGTATGGCCTGAAGATGAAACTATAAAGTTTCGAAACCGCGGTAGCCTTTATGAGGTGAGTTGATAGACCACTGACGGGAAGAATAGGTATATAATCCTAATCATTTGGATACTAATATTCAACGACAAAATGAAATGATAGATTTGCCAGGCATCGTTTAATTTAAATCATTGTTTATTATTTTAGAGTGTTGTTCCACCGCCTCCACCGATGCCCCCGCCACCAGACTTAGGAGACCCCAGTGAAGTACGTCCATTTATGGATCCGTACGGCAGGGCAAAGACAGTTCGTATAGGTAAATGGCGCTGGCCACCGCCTAAAGACGACTCGGCGGATACATCATTCTTACAGTTCAAGTTGAAACAGCGTCGCAAACATTCCCAGGTGAGTTTGGTAACTGTAAAAATATTTCAGTGAAATGACTGTGTCAGAATGATTTTTCCATCATCTCTAAGTCCTTTCAAATGTAAACGTTTTGCAGGGAAGTAATAAACAGAATTCGTATTACTCCTGTCAACAGGCATCGGACATGTGAATGCTGTTTCATACTGTTCACCTGTTAATGCGTAATATACCTTCAAGGTAGTATTATACCACCCTTGCTACATGTAAATAATAGTAATTTGCAGAGATAGGCGAAAGCTTCCATGGAGTTCAACAACACGTGTCTACACAATTCAACAGTTATGTGTTGTTCACAAATAGACTAAATGTAATAGATTATTAGGAAAAGGGCAATCATAAGAATATCAAGATGAATATATTGCAGTATGTATATTTAGATTAATGACAAAAAAATATTTTAGGACTTCAATGAGACGGATGGTGGGGGAGTGGAATGGGAAGAGTTTGAGATACCAGAACAGTCTCCGCCAGCTCCAGTCCTGCAGAAACAGTCTGAATCACAACACAAGTCATTCAAGTAAGCTTCATCGATTTTTTACATTAAAACAAATATTATCACTAGAGAAAACACTCTTTTTAAATGTAGTTTTTTGTTGCTGAATAGTTGAAAGAAATTATAATAAAACATTGATTGTTTTAGATCCCTTGAGGTCGGCGCAGCTAGGCCCAGTCCTGGAAGTGTAGGTAAATTACGAATCAGCACGGAAATGAAACACAAATTGGAAATGGTGACAGCCAATCACAGCTTGCGGTCTTCTTCGAAACCTACCAGCCGTCCTGTGGCAATACCCGCTAACCTGTCCACACCTCCTGCTGGGAAACTAGATTCTGATCGTAGACTGTTGTTGCAGCAGCAGTTAGGTAAGCAAATGTTTAAAATGCTTTGGGGCAGACTTTGTGAACAATATTATTGCATATAACACTGTGTCATGCGTAATGTGTCTTATGATTGTCAACGTAAACTGAAAGTTTAAATAAATATGCATTTTGTATTTTGGAGAGTTTAATTGTCCATGTCCCAAAACATCCTTTTAAGGCCAGGCAAGAAAAAAATATTTTATTCTAAAGAGGACAGTGACCTTGTAGCACTTGTATGCCAAAAAGGTCATGCTTATAAATGCCAGTTTTGCTTTGATGTTGATTAAAAATGTATAACTTAACTAAAAATGTAATAGAAAATTACTGTTGACATTATTTTTTTCTTAAGAATATGTATTATACTTATAAATAAATAAAAATAACTTTAAAAATGTTTAACAATTTGTTTGGGTCATATATGTTATATATATATATATATATATATATATATATATATATATATATATATATATATATATATAAACTACAATTAATTTAATTTAGCTGCCTCGGTGTGCCTAGTTGGAACTCTAAAACATGGCTTTTGTATCTGACGAATGCTTTGTCACCCTGAAGACCAGGGTTCGATTCCCGGCCAGGGCTTTAACAAAATAGCATTTTCATACGCTATAAATCATTCCATCGTCTGCATTAGCCCAAGTGTGCACAATAGTTAGACATTAAACATCCAAAAAAAAATTAAATTAAATTAATTTAATTTGAATTTTTTGATTTTGAACTATAACAAGTATATTTGGAAAAAATATTTTGAAGTAAATTTAGTTATTTTCTAATATAATAATGTATTTTGCACAAACTCTGAAAATTTCAAGAAGATTGGCTGATAAATGTATTGTCCAGACCACTTAAACAAAAGTTACATTTAGGAGTAATTTGTCCCCAAAGTTGTACAAGTTTACAAATTATTCTACAACTCACAGCTGTCAAACCGAGCTAAAAACAAATACTGCAACTAATAAAAATTATACAAACAAAAATTAACAAACTATAATTAAAATAAAATTACCACACACGCTTATTCAAAGACGTAAACAATACAAGACTGACAATACAAGTAAAATGATTCAGTTCACAGCTGTCAGACCGAGCATTACTTGATTTCGTCGAAGTTACAACAATTTTTACTTATATATAAAAATCTTGTTATGCATTTTTATTATTAAAAACAATTTGTGATGATTTATCTTTTATTGCAAGTACATTTTAATTAAATAAAATAAATAATAAGCTTACCGAAAAAATAGCAAGCTGATATATAGGCCTTGGCCATTTTCAGAGTTATTTTCGTAAGGCTCATGACTGTCTAAGGGTTAAATATTTTTTCTGAGAACAAGGAGGTTATAATTGCCATTATTTGGCTCATTGTTGAGTATACTTTACCTTATTTTTTTTTAGCTGTTTTTTCTTACAATATTACAAGAACATCTGTTTTCATAACATAGTTTCAAGAACATGTTACCATAAAATATGTTTCAAAAATATGCTTTTTTTTGAAAAACAGCATCTGTTAGACGTAAAAGCAACATACATTATATTTTATTAACCATTGCTTTGTTCAAATGTAAAAAAACTTTTTTAGAATAAATATAATCAAAATTATATTGATGTATACTAATAAAAGGTAATTATAAGAACGGACTTACGTCAGACTGAAGTCTGGCACAGAAGTGCTATAAGCTGTAAAGAGATAGGTATATGATACTTAAAATACATTTGTTTACATCAGCAGCCATGATATAATGACTTGCTTCTTCGTGTACATTACAGAACAGTTTACTCACTGTTCCGTTTATTTGTTATACTCACTTAAGTGCAAGACAAATAAGTGCAAGGCAAATAAGTTCAAGGCAAATAAGTGCAAGGCAAATCATGTTCAGCGAAACATAACAAATACTAGATATTTTACGTTTCCATTTCAATGTTTTCAAATACATTGTTAAAGTGACTCAGACCAGACTGAGCCAAAGCAGTGCATGGCTGGGTACATCTAGTACGTAATAAAAAAAAATCATTGAGTTTGCTTTTGTTGCACACACCGCCTTGATGTACAGGCTAAAGCAAAAGTTTCTTTTCCAGCTGGTCGCTGGGGCAGTGTCGACAGTGTCGACTCCCGAGCGGTAACAAAAGAAGACAGAAGTGATGTACAACAAACGAATATTGTGCGCAGTCAGGTATTACATAAATATTTAATCTTCATTATGTTTAATTAGTTACTAAAAGTGAACAGTCATTAACAATCATAAGCTGTTTGTTTTGTGAATATGTACACTGTATTATACAATTATCAAAAATAAAAGAGACATCACTGTGGTGTGTTTTACTAAAAATTATTAGCTTTTAAATAAATTAGGATTTCTGGACAAAACTTTTTAACTTTTTGACAGAAAAGGTATGTAAATTGGTAACAGTGGCTATTATCTTTTCGTACATGAGTTGCAGGTGGAGAGGATGGAGAAGTCTAGTCCCAGCCCAGGCTTTAGGCCGCCACCGCCTCCTGTTGCCCCGCACGTGGTGGTGACACCTTCCAGATCTAGTAGTTTCTATTCCCATAGGTCAGTATTTCAAATTATTAGTTGTATTTATAAAAAGTTATAATTTAGTTTATTACGTATGAGCAGCTAGAGTGTTTCGAATAACTTCATATAAGTTATCTTTGCTAGGACTTAGAATTTATGATTTTTCTGAGATGAATGGCAGTGTTTTTTTTCTAAATATGCTTGTGAAATGTTCAGAGAACAATAGCAAAGCTAGATGCTCAACGTTATCTCCTCTCTCAACAACCGACTCAGTGCTGTATCAACCTGGTTATCTTTTCAAATAGGACTGTGTTAAAACAGTTTGTATTAATGAACCAAAAAATGTAAATCATGTTTTTCTCAATTCCTCGTTTTTGTTATTAATTATTTGATGTTGTTCTTCATTGATAAGTTTTATTAATTGTAGCATTTTCATCATTAATATTGGTTTTTAAATTTATTTTTTAATCACCGTAGTCTTTATTGTTCATTTTTTTATTTCTTTGTTCTTCCTTTAAAAGATATTCTTATTTATAATTTTATTTTGCTTTTATTTAGAAATTGAATTTTCAACATAACCTCAATTGAAATGATATTGAAGCAACAGCTGTTTAGCAAAACAGTTTTATTTTTATATATACAATGCCCTAAATATACTATTATATACAGTATGACATTGGCACACATTGTGTCAAAAACCAACATCATAACCAGCCCTAAAATGCATGTATGTCTACTTAAATGCATAGTTATCTCTCGAAAGATTCCATTGCATAGATTTGAAATAGGTGTCTCCATCTGTTTGAATTAGTTTCCCTGCTTTTGATCCAGGGTAAGCAATACATACATGAATCTGACTGTTTTCAATTACTTTCGTCTGCTTCTCCAAAATAATATGGTATCCAATGCAAGCTGAGATCTTTTGCCAGAAAGTTCTCTTAGAATTCTGTGAATTCTGTGAATTCTGTTGTATGACAAGTATAGCTGCTGTGTGTGTATTTGAATATTTAATAAACTTAGTGTTGCTCTTGAATCAGGTTATAATGTATATTATTTTGTTCTTACTTATGAAGATTTCTGTATTATATTTAAATAATTAATTACCACAATTAATTAGCTGGAACGATGGAGTGATTCACTATACATTTAGTAACTCTTTCTGAGCGTATTCAATCCTAATCAATAAAACAAAGCACATTTAGAAAACACTTTTTTAGTGATATAAAAGAGACAGAAGATATACGAGGTGTGTTCAGAAAGTAACGTGGATTTTAATTTTTTGAACAAAAGGTTTATTTATTCTTCTACATTGATGTTGTCGCCTTCAAAATAGTCCCCATTGGAGATTATGCACTTTTGCCAGCGCTTCTTCCAACCCTCGAAATACTTCTCAAACTCGATCTTTGAGATAGCCTTTAGTTCTTTCAGCGATGCGCTTTTAATGTCATCTACGGCTGTAAAACGACGGCCATTTAGGGTTCTCTTTATTTTTTGAAATTGGAAAAAGTCACACGGAGCCATGTCTGGCGAATATGGAGGCTGAGGCATCGTTACAGTACTGTTTTTGGCCAAAAATTCACGAACAAGCAATGAAGTGTGAGATGGTGCATTGTCGTGGTGCAAAAGCCATGAATTGTTTTTCCACAGATCCGGGCGTTTTTTTCGGATTGCTTCACGCAAATGACATTGAACTTGTAGGTAGTAGTCCTTATTGACCGTTTCACCTGGTGGCAGGAATTCATGATGCACTATGCCATTAATATCAAAGAACACAGTGAGCATAACTTTCACGTTCGACCACACTTGTCGAGCCTTTTTCGGTCTTGGCAAGCCAAAATGTCTCCACTGGGATGATTGAACCTTAGTTTCGACGTCATATCCGTAAAGCCATGTTTCGTCACCTTCACTTTTAATGTCATCTACGGCTGTAAAACGACGGCCCTTTAAGGTTCTCTTCATTTTTGGAAATAGGAAAAAGTCACACGGAGCCTTAATTATAGACACAAATTATTAGACAAATCAAATAACCTAATTGATTAGAAAAATATGTGAACGTATAGTGCAGAAAACTTATACATGTAAACTTGTAGTAAGTACATTTGGGTGATCAGTAATTGATAAAAAAAGATACTTTATTGTGACAGTCCAACTTCTTTCCTAATGCCGATGGTAATTGTATAAAATTACGTTGAAATTTCAACTATTATGTATTAATTTTCTGTTACAGTAATATAGCCCCAATTCAACCAATCACAAGAGACCTCTACGACCAAAGTATGTTCACCGTCTCCACCCAACACTCAGACGCCATTGACAGTAAGTTGAAATCCATTTTATATTTATATTTTACTTGTGTTAAATTAAAGTTAAAACTAGTCTGGGAAGGCCAGGAGAACTTCAATGCTCTGTCCCAGGAAATTTAGATTATTTTACTCAGAAGTTTAAGGATAATGAACAGGCTGGCTGGAATGGGAATACTGTATATTTATCCTGATTATATATATAGGAACCCTTATAGTGCAGAAACCAAAAATAATGCTCACACTGGAGGCTAGTGCACTGAAGCAAACATCTTATCTTGAATTTACAAACAAAGTAAAGGAAGACATAAAGAACAAACCTTATGAGAATGTATTCGACTTGTATGGGAAGGTCAAGGACCTCCAGAGGAGGACATCTGTCGCGGTCTTTCAGCTGACAACTGGACACGACAGTCTGAATGAACACCTGAAGAAAATTACGATATTAAACTATGACAACTGCACATTGTGTGAATGCCCAGGCACCATCATGAACAAGGACCATCTCCTGGTCTGCAGAAAATTAGATGAAGAGAAGAAGAGACCTTCCTGGCGTCTACTGGGAAGCAAGATCAAAGATGGCGTGAGCCAGCAGAAGCCATTGGAAAAAAAAACATATATCAGACTGGGGCCGGCAGTAAGGGTTTCTTCGTGCCTGGATGGGATAGGTATTAATAGGTGAATACAAGCAATACCTATGATGGGATATTATTAGAGAGCATTTCCATAGTTCAAAGATTCCATATAATTTGTCCGTCTAGGATAAAGATTCCTCTCCTAGGTGGACTTAAAGGGACTGTAACGATCCTAGGTTTTTCTGAGCAACTCAGAAAAACATTGGAACTTATTATTGGTCACATAATCTATGATAGTAAGGCTGTTGCCAGTGGGAGGTGAAGGGTGTTTGTCTTCTGGGACCTTGAGGACATCCAGCTGAATGAGCTATTCAGTGGACAGTGAAACATGTAGAGGAAACCAGTCTGTGCTAGTACTTAAGAGACTTAGCTGCACTATAGACCTTTAACTCATGGTACCAGGGGCTACCAAACCCCCTAAAACCTGATACCAATAGGTACCCCTTGATAACTCTAGGTACCCTCCTGATGGCCCTAGATACTCCCCGATACCAACAAGTACCCCCTGATACCCCCAGACAACTCCTGATACCCGTAGATACCCCTAGATACTTTTAAAAATATATATGTATCTAATTGCTTTAATACCTATAAAATTTCAGAATCTTTTTAAGATAATGGTGATATTATAAGGGAAGTTATTAAAAATATTTTGTTTTTTTTTTAAAGAAAATTTAAATCAGTCTTGTTAGTGTTTTTGAAAATGTATACAGGTATTTTTGAAGTTAAAATATAATTTTTAACAGTTCTCTTTAAGTATGTGATTTTTCACTTGATTTATTTACATTTTTACTTTTGCCAAGTTGAAAACATTTTTTTTGAAAAATATAGCATTTCAGGTTTTTATCGTTATATTTCGATTTTCAATTTCAATAACGTGCTTACTTTTAGGTATTTACAACAATGTGGTGTTTTTTAGTTGAGGAATCGTCCGAATTCTTGGGTGCTGTCGATCCTCTGCCGGTCATGCCTAGTCCTCCAGAAAATGTGTCCGTTACCAAAATACACCCTCCAACGTCAGCGTCGCACTTCACTTATAACAGAGTAGTCTGGAAGCTGAACGTTCGGAAAGAGGTAAGATTATTAACTATAATAATGGAAATTTCAGTTTAGTATGAAGTAAGTCTAATGTAAACAAATTATTATTATTACTATTTATTCGGACATTTACCTTCATTGTATAAAACAATATAGGCCTTGTTTCTGCATTGGTTTTGCTGATAGGGTTGTCTGTTATTTTTATGAATGAGCCTTTAGTTATTTTCCGTTTAAATAAATCATTCACCCAGTTTATTATTTTTGTGTATATATGTTGCAAATATGTTCAGATATTTTTTATTTATCTAATAGGCCTAATCGTGTTTGCATTTTTTTTTTTTTTTTTTTTGATTCACTGTCTTTTCAATTATATTTATATTTTATTCTGTAAATAGAGGTTTTAGTATAGTTCTAGCACCCTGTTGCTTTTCCCTTAGTGTTAACGCTAATAACTCATCCTTATTAGTCTAACACAAAGTATTGACGTTAAAAGAAAACCTTTTTAGTATCCTGAGTGCCATTTAATAGAATTCTTTTGTTGAGATTTAGCCTAACAGCACAGTTGAACAACACAGCTAACCTTTTCCTATAATTCTGACTCATAAGGGATCGTCAGCAACATTAATGGTTTTTCACTTTCTACGGACTCTTTTGCAGTATTAACCCTAGCTTTAGTATATTTTGAAATACAACCCATGGATCCTAGAACCACCAGCAGAACAAACATTAATAACACAAGTTTCAAACACCTGATGCTTAAATGGAGATCAGCCAATCAACTCAACTTATGGAACCAATAAATAAAGCCAAGGATAACCCAGTCACAGTTGCACAAATAACTTTGGAGACTACAAACAACCTATACCCATCAGACGACTGGTTGCGAATATATACTGACAGATCTAAAATCAAAGGTGAAACAGGAGCGGGAATATTCTGTCAGCATTTTTCTCACTACTTTGCATTAAGCTCGGACGCCACCCTTTTTGAGGCGGAGTTATTTGCAATCGATGAGGCATTGAACGAGGCCATGGTTGAATAATAACATAGTGATATTAGTTGACTCTAAATCGGAATTACAAGCGATTGCTGACAACACATCTGCAGGTTCTATGATAGAATCGATCCAGAAGAAATACAAAATAGTTAAACACATTACCAAGGAATTGATACTGGAGTGGATCCCGTCACATGTAGGCATACAAGGGAATGAGCTGGCAAGGCAGACAAGCTGGCCAAACAAGGAACCCTTATAGTGCAGAAACCAAAAAGAATGCTCACACTGGAGACTAGGATTAGTGCACTGAATCGAACATCTTATCTTGAATTTACAAAGTCAAGGAAGACATAAAGAACAAGCCTTATGAGAATGTATTCGACTTGTATGGGAAGGTCAAGGACCTCCAGAGGAGGACATCTGTCGCAGTCTTTCGGTTGACAACTGGACACGACTGTCTGAATGAACACCTGAAGAAAATTAAGATATTAAACTATGACAACTGCACATTGTGTGAATGCCCAGACACCATCATGAACAAGGACCATCTCCTGGTCTGCAGAAAATTAGATGAAGAGAAGCAGAGAAGAAGAGATCTACTGGGAAGCAAGATCAAAGATGGCGTGAGCCAGTGGAAGCCATTGGAAAACAACAACAACAACATTTTGAAATAATAGACCAAAGCTATCAACTGGTCAGCAGGTGTTTTAAATTCGATTTAGCTTTCATTATATCAGAACAAATATTATTGGCTTTGTTGAGTAAGAAATAAACTATTCCTTTTATGACTATCTATATGGTCAGTGAAGTGTCAATAACATATAGTATTTAAAAAAATGAATCTTTATAACTTTACTTTACTTTGATTGTATAATTAGTCCTATGAGATTCATGATCCAATTTATGAACACTTGAACACAGGTCAAAAACCTAGAGTTTGCATGCGCACAGTTTGTGATATGCGGTTGCTATACATGTTGAAGCAATACTACACACACTATCATCCTTCCTTCTTAAAATAGCCACCTCGGTGGCCTAGTTGATAGCGTACTGGGCTTTCACCCCGAAAGCTCTCTCTCTCTCTCTCTCTCTCTCTCTCTCTCTCTCACACACACACACACACACACACACACACACACACACACACACACACACACACACACAGACACACACACACACACACACACACACACACACACACACACACACACACACACACACACACACACACACACACACACACACACACACACACACACACACACACACACACACACACACACACACACACACACACACACACACACACACACTAGGGATGGGAACTTCTGCTATTTTTACAAAATATCAACGAACTGTTTGTTGGAAGAAAAACTGTTTGAGGACCCTGGTCCGATTCCCGGCCAGGGCTTGGCGTTTTCATACGCTATAAATCATCCCATCGTCTGCATTAGCCCGTGTGCACAATAGTCAGACGTTAAACATAAAAAAAAATCCTTAAAATGCATAAGATGGTGGTGTGTGCGGAATCATTTTTATTAAAGTGTCATGCAAAACTTTTTATTAAAGGGTGAGAAACTGAGTTATTAAAGTTTCAATTCACTTTACCAAAAACTGTTGTTCCCATTTGTGCATGATTGCCTAACCTAACCTAGCATCGATTTAGAGACATCTTAACTTCAAAAGTACTGAAAATCGAATACGGTACACATTATAAAAAACAATTCTGTGTCAAATGTTAATAAGTTAGAGGTTATGTCAATGACCAACTTAAAAAAAATATTTCGTAATAACAGTGCACATAAAATTAGTAAACATTGTAAACGGTGAGGTTTTTCCTGGCAGTCTAGACCAATTTAAACCTTAAAGTTGATCTCTTGTCAGTATAAATTATGATTAAAGTTTTCATTCATTCCCACTTAAAAGTTTTCTGACATACAATCGCTTATGCCATTTTCTCTGCATGGAATACTGTGGAGTATTGTCCCTGAGTAATAACACGTTTAACCTCTAGTCTGACACTAGTACCACTGCCCTCTTTGGTTTTGGAAAGTATAGACTAGTTTGAAAGTTGTTTATAAAGTGCCTTGTTACTAAAATTTTCGGAGTATACGAGGGTGGTTCAAATATAAACTGGAATTTTTTAATAAACTAGCGAAAAATTTAGTGTCGTAAAAGTGGCTGCACTGGATGTTAGACCGGTCTGTTACGAAGCATAGAGAACAGCCGGGAGCGCGTAACCTCGCTTGTTAGTGTAGTTATAGCCATGAGTGAGAAGGATGTACCAGTGTCTGTTGTGCAATACATCATTATTCGTTTTTTGGTCAAAGATAATGTAAAATCCGCGGAAATTTATCGAAAATTACTCGAGCAGTTCAGGAATGAGTGCCTCTCCAAGACTCAAGTGTATGAATGGTGTTCCGCTTTCCGAAAATGCCGAGAAGTGGTGGAAAACTTGCCACATGTGTGGTGCCCCAAAACAAGTGTTACCGATGAGAACGTCAGCGCTGTAGAAAAACTCATTTTGGAAGACCGACACAGTACTGTACGTGATATGGCTGAAAAATTGGACATCACCGTAGGTAGTATTGAGCAAATAATTCATGAACGGCTCGGTTACCGCAAAATTTCAGCCAGATGGGTGCCAAGACTTCTGAATTTTTTGCTTACGATGAAAACATTGAACAAATTGGGTTGGGAAACACTGGAACACCCTCCTTATAGTCCCGATTTGTCGCCATGCGACTACTATTTATTTGGTCCATTGAAAGAGGCACTTGGCGGACTGCGATTCGAAAGCAATGCGGAGGTAGAATCCTTCGTGCGTGAATGGTTACGTGACTAGCCAAGAGATTTTTATGGGAAAGGCATCCGAAATCTTCAGAAGAGGTGGCAAAAGTGTGTAGAGTGTGACGGAGACTATCTAGAAAAACTGTAAAAAATGTCAGTTCTTCAAATATAAACCGGAATTTTTGAGTAAACTCGAGAAAAATTTAGTGTCGTAAAAGTGGCTGCACTGGATGTTAGACTGGTCTGTTACGAAGCGTAGAGAACAGCTGGGAGCGCGTAACCTCACTTGTTAGTTATAAAGATAATAGTAATACTTAATAATAAAATTTTTTATATCAAAATTCCAGTTTATATTTGAACCGCCCTCGTATTTCTGTTTATTGAAACATTATCGTTTTACATTATTTTCACTGAAACATTCTTTGTTTTGACCCACAGGTATTTTCACCCAAAGAATCAGTGTCCAGTCCTCTTGTTTTACACCTGGTGTTCTGCCAAATCGTAAACGATGTGTTGAAAAAACAAACGTTGCGAATTAACAGAGACGAAAGGAACGAAATGCTTCAGGTGGGTTGTAGAATATTATTGGATATTACATTTGTACCTTCAGTATTTTGTAATGACTTTTAAAATGTATGCTTTTATTATTGGTGGATTAAAAAAAACACAAAAATCTACAAACACTAATTTTATCAAATGATTGATCATATGAACATTTATTTATATGTTCTTTTTGGAAAACATCAGTTTTACATGTCTTTAACAAATTTTAGACCAAAATATAATTATTACAGAAAATTTCTTCATGCCTTAGAGCCCCACAAAACAAAAATAACATATACAGACATATGCAAGAAATAACAAATGAAATTTCCTATCATATTATGATCATTATACAGTAATATTATCTAATCATAATATAAGTGCGCCTTATTTTTATCGAAAAATAATGTCATATGCGAATTTTCGCAATATGAACGTTTTAAGTAAACACTGCCTTATGAATAAGTATTTCATTTTATTTAATGGATACAAACATATTAGTTGATTTAGTTACCCTTGAAAAGGTTACATACAATTGTCTGTGATTAAAGATTGTCTGTGATTAAGGATTGTATTTGGTAAATACAATCCTGCTCTTTGAAGTATTTGTTCCTGCGACTTGTTTACAGTGATAGCAAACGCAATTTTAATAGGTCTAGTCAATTGAAAACGTATACTTGATAACCTCTAACTGTATTTTGACATTTTAATTATGCTTCGTATTTTATGATGTTCGTATTAACAATAGATAAATACACGATGGAAGGAGAAATCACAAATATATTTGTGTAAAATCCAAAATATGTGTTGGGTATGTGAAATGCTTGTCCCAGCTTGTACGACAGGCACTGATAGTAGGGACTGATAGTAGGGGACTGATAGTAGGGACACATAACATATGAGTTTAATGACTTTTAAGTAAATATTGAAATTGTTCTAAGCACGTTATGCAAAAAAGAGGCATTTTTAATGCGATTGTCTAGTCATGATTAATAAGTGAACTTCATAAAATATACAAAATATTGTCTGATTTGTAATATCGTGCATGCGTATCTAGGATGACGTTACAATGATAGTTAGAAGTGGCTTTTATGTTAAAATTTTCCACAAACAGTAAGTTAGCAAAAAATCGTTTTGTAATATCAGTAGCTGGTTAAAAAATCTTTCTAAAGATATGCCTGTACGAATTGTATTCTCATTTATGCCTGTACGAATTGTACGTGCTGCGAAAAACGAATGTTGACTCGAGAAATAATATATATGATTACAGAAAACTGCTATTATTTAAGCAGTTATTACTTATCCTTCATGACAAGATTGTGTGAATATTTTCAGCTCCTCGATAGGTTCGGAGTAACGGAGAGCAATCTCTACTCAGGACAGCACAAGGCGAGTACAAAACGAGCAGTCGTAGATATGGCTCGCCATTGGATGACATACTTCGCTCGTATATTCCCAATCGCTGTAAGTAAAAAATCATTACACACTGATTACTGATTATATTTTTCCACTGTAAAAGAGGTAATATTTAAAATTTGGTGATTTTAATGGATTTATCAGATTCCTGATCCCCTGTGTAAGATGTTTTACATGTCCGTCTGTCTATATGTGTACATCGCTGTCATTTTACATTGGCAGTATTCTTTTATTGTTTTGCATATTTATAATGTACTAGCATTACCCGTCGCGGCTTCGCCCACGAAACTTAAACTGTTTCAGTAATGTAATAATTTAGAAACATAAAAAAATGTAATAATAAAAGCGTGATTATCTAAACTCGTGATTATCTTACAGTGAATATGAGAAATATCATAACATGAATATGTTGTTTTATTGTCTTCAAACGTGTTCCATTCGAATTTAAGAAAATCTGATCAAGAATATTTTTGTCCAATACAAACATTTATACCTATTCTAATTTTTGTCCTTTTAGGGGATGAATTCGGGGGAAAATACTGAATTGCGTGTATCATAATTTGTGTTTTAAAATATTTTGTTTACGTTTAAGAAAATTTGATAAAAAATATTTTTCTCCAATGCACTCTTTTTTTCTCCCATGATAACTCTTTTTCCATTGTTATTCTTTTAGGGGATGAATTCAGAAAAATGTTGAAATATGTGTTTCATAGCACATATAAGATAAAAAAATATTTTTTCAATACAAAATTGTACCCGTTTTTTATATTTTATACCTTCTTTCAATCTCTTTAGGGGATGCGTTTTGGGGAAAAGGTGAAAAATATATTTCATTACTTATACTTAAGAGTGACTAAGAAGGTCAGATGAAAAACATATTTTTTTCCAGTTAAAATTGTTGTACCTCATGTTTACATCTTTAGGGGTTGCATACTGGAAAATCGTTTTTTAGTGTACTCCTTTTTCAGTGCATCTCGACAATGTTGTAAGAAGGTACCCTGAAAATTTCAAGTCTAGCTATAATGTATTGGCTGTACGTTGATTATTAAATTTGGACTGGGTTAGTAGTTTAATGGTGTTAAAATCAAATTTTTACAAAATCCTATATTAGTACGCGCTTACATATTAAAACGAAGGTATCCTCAAAATTTCAAGTTTCTAGGTTTTATAGTTTGGGCTGTACATTGATCAGTCAGTCAGTCAGGACATTGCCTTTTATATAAGAGATAACAAAAATGTACAATTAAACCTTATATGAGGCAAAGGCAACTAAAGTACATTTTAAGTTATTAGAAGTACAAACTTGCCTGCTTTGAAAAAATATTGTAATAAATTCTTTTTATTTTTTACTGGACTAATATTTGTTTACGCGTTAGGGTGGAAACCATTACCCCGATGTGCAGATGTTGGCCGTTAGCCATCTTGGGATACGCCTAGCCAGACACGAAAACAGTCATTATAGAGTCATACATACAATCAGGTAACAGTACTTTTAAAATTTTTCTTGTAGCGAATTTACACTAGAAAGTTATCTATTATCTATTATCATCATGGTAATAATTTATTTCCAAATTGAGAACATCAACGTGTTTGTTGATCTTCGACTGTGGATCACTTTTTAAGAAGCAGGGATATTATATATGAAGTGTTGTTTTTAAATGAGTATCAGGATTTGGAAACTATGTAGGGCTAATATTTATTAGATTTTACTTATACTGATAAATGATACAAGAAACAAAACAGTAACTTAAACAGTTTCAGCTGTGCAACATTTGTAACTATTTCCTGCTTCATCTGTTTGAAAGCTGTATTAGCAAAGGTGGTGAGCCCAGAACAGATAGCTTTCTGTGTTCTGCAATTTGTAAAGTATAGATCTGTCATTGCCGTTTGCTTTGCGCTCCGTATCAAATTCAATTAATTGCAATTCCAGAGTGGCAATAGGTTAAATTACTATTTGTAAGGAGAATTGTGCAAGTTGACTGAAATTATCGAGAGTCTTATTCCTAGAATTTATCCAGAGAATGTTAGGAGAGTCTTTTTTTCTGTAACTTAAAGAAATCCTTTATAAAGGCTAGTTGCAAATTAGGAATTCTAGTAATAACTGCGTTTGGGTTTCAAGGAAATACTTACAGCTACATTCATGTCATTTGCAGCTGTTACTAGCTCTAAAACATACAAATTATGTTTTGCATTCAAGTTTTGTAAATACGAGGATAAGTCAATTAGTAAAGTGACATTGAAAAAAATTATATATTTATTGTACTTACATAAATGATACTAGCATTAAAATTCTTTTTATATTCTTCTTTTCTACTAGGATTATTGTAACTATGTTCAGTATAATAATCTGCCTTCAGTAGCTTCATCAATTCTTCTTTCGTTGATGCTTTTCAGAGAACCTCCATCTTCAAAAACTATTTTTATATTCTATTATTATACTGAAGGCAGATTATTATACTGAATATTGTGATACTAACATTACTTTTCAACATAATCTTCTCATACTTCTGTGAGCTTAGTTCATCTTTTTAACCAGTGTTTGAATTCCTTCCTGGAACAATGTTTTCAGCCTGATGTTCAGAGGCACCGCTTGTATGGCCTCTTAATCAGATCGATAATGATTCCCTCACAACTGTTCTTTTGGACTTTCCATATCACAGAATATCGTTATCATAACCTTTCCTGCAGACAGCTGAGTTTTGAACTTTTTTACTTGGGAAGATGAAGGATGTTTTCACACCAACTTTGTTGTTTACTCTCTGGTTAAAAATGATGAACCCATGTCTTATCAATGGTTATTATTCGCTGATAATGAATGCGTCTCCTTCTCCTTCATAACGTTCCAAATCCTTCTGAGAAATTTTAAAACAATTGTCTTTGTGGATGCCGGTCATTTGATGTGGAACCCAGCGAGCACAGACTTTTCGAAAGTTTAAAGAATCTTGGATGATTGAATATGCTGAGTCATGGCTTACATTCAACTCACTTGCAATATTATCAACTGTAATTTGTCGATTATCTAGAAGCATTTGTTTAACCGCTTCAATATTGTCAGTTTTTGAAGTAGAAGGCCTACCAGGCAGCTGTTCATTACACCTACCACTTTTAAAGCGATCAATCCACTCGTAGATCGTGCATCCACTCAAACAACTCTCTTCATATTGCTGCTGCATTCGACGCATAATCTCTGCTGGTTTCACACCTTCTGAATTGAGGAAACGTATCACTGCTCGTATTTCTTCCTTGGTGCAATTAGACAAAGGAGAACTCATTTTACACAGTCTTTTATACACTCACAATTAGCTAACAATGAAACAATACTTTCAATGAACAGCTGATAGATGTTATGAGTTATAGCAGAACAATCAGGGCTGACACATGTGATTCGGAGGGAAATTTAAATTTCCCTTTACTTTTTGACTTGTTCTCGTAAAATTTACAGCATGAAGATTAAGATTTACTTTACTATGTTATATTTAATTAAGAGTTAACATTTCATGTAAAAAAAGTATATACTCATAATGTGTATCTGCAGATCGGAAAATCTCAACAAGATATTGCAGTATAGACTAGACTCAAGAAAATTAAATGTTTTTTCTGTTGTAACCCAATGGCAAGTTTACGAGTCATTATTTTCCACAGAAGCAACTGTATCTGGAATAACCTGTGTACAACTCTGGCAAATTTAAATTGATCCTTACTTAGAAACGTGTCTTCTATAATAACGTATGAATTACAGTGCACATTATGCGTCTGCATCAAACATACATTTTGATAAATAAGACATACAAACTTATTGTTTTGAATTACTAATGTGTTTTCTTTTTTACTGAAGTTTGGAAGAGATAGCTGATACGGCTGTAAGCAAGGGCGGTGGATCGTTACAACTTGTGTTGAGTTCAGGAGAACGCTTCCCACTGTATACAACGAGGGCGAGACAAATACAAGCGATGTTGAACGCTTTTATCAGAGAAGCAATCGGTGCTGCCAACACGACAATCAACCGAGATCTACACCTCGCGAGAGTTGTAAGTATTGCCTGAATTTGGTTATAATTTAATATTTAACAATTTATGCAGCCTCGCTCAATGTTTATCAGTATCTTTTTCACTTTTCACTTAATTATTGAATTAGACATAATGTTAAGGATTGGATTAGATTCTAGAGGAAGGGATTTGTTCAACTGCAGGCACTGCGATCAACTGACCTATTGTGCAACTTACCTCTTAAAATACCTAGTTCGGCAGATTGGTGCCCTTAATAAGTTCCAACAACCCACTGACTGAAGATCCCAATTGTCTTGGAAACCAAAAACCCCTAGCCTCCTACTAGCAAGAGCCTCACAATCATAAATTATGTGACCTACAGTTTCCTCCTCCTTCCTGCACAATCTACACCCGTGGTACACACCTATCCTGTTCATGTGCACTCTCAGACCACAGTTCCCTGTTATGAGCCCCATGATCCTCCTGAGTTGTGCTCTGCCCAGGACATCTGCTGCCCCTTTGATTCCTCCAGAAAAAACTTTGCTTAAGAGACGTTTACTATGGGAATGCCCATGAAGGTTGTCCCATCTTACCTAGTGTTGACATGTAATCCACCCATTAATAGCGGACCCGGCCAACGATAGAGAAATCCCTAAAGCCGGCTCAGGTGCGATAAACTCAGATGCACCCTCGTAAGGTTATTTTGAAAAAGTAAATATGAAAATATCTTGACAACTATAACAACTAAGGAACTGAAATTTGGTAGAGTAAAAATAGATTTTTGTCATAAAAAGTTCCAATATTTTGAAAAAAAATACCTGTATAACATCTTTGTAAGTAAAAGATAGGAAATTCATACTTGGTATGCATGCAGACCCATAGCTATAAACAGTGTGCAAATACATTTCATTGTCAAAATTTCGATTTTGATAATTTTGTTTTCTTTCATTTGCAGGAGGAAAGGACTCGCCCCACAACAGACCACAAAGGTAAGTAACAATTTACTCTTAAATAAACACTGTACTATATTGCTAGCTTACAAAATATTGAACTGTAAATTTTAACCTTTTTTCTAAAAGATTTAATGTTGCATAAAAATTTAAAGTTGCGCTAAAATTATTTGTTATTGGATATATTTTTGTTTAATTGATAAAATTTGTAACACCAAAATACTGTACAACACAGTTTACTTTGATTACAGTTTTTAAATTCTTGGTTCTAATAATATTAATTGTCATTAATACCTGCGTGTGCAGTAGAATTATACATGTTGATAATTAATAAAATAATTTTTAATGTTTGCCAGGTTGGCAGCCTGATGTCAGGCTCATCTCTCCAGTGCTGACACCACAGAGGCAGGAACCTGTGGTGAGTATTTGATCATGAATTTCAAAATAAGTTCTAAAGTGATCTTGCCACCTTTGATTCCCTGGTCCAATTCAAATTATAAAACAACGTTCAAAGAACTCCGAATATGTCAAGTAGTTAAAAATGTCTAAATTTAATGTTAAATTGTTTAAATAATTTTTTCTATTCTTTATTTTATGCAAAACATAAGTATAACTTGATCCTTAATAGGTTTTCAAAAGTTTTAACAGTTTCTGTAATTCCAGATCGCTGATGATGGGAAACATTCGTTGCTTCAATTCGCGATGCATCACTTCAGGCAAAGTCCAGAAAAGTAAGTCAGAGTTATCGAACAGTATTTTTAAAAAATTAATTGTGAAGGAAAATTTATTTTAATTAATTGCTTTATTGCTTGTTAAATAGAAGTTGATGACAAAAAATATGTAGGGATAGTTATGTAAAATCTCAAGGGTAAAATATTTTTTTATTTATTTTTTATAGTGGTGGTATTATTGTTGAAACTAGTGATATTGATTTCCAATATATTTAGTTCATACATGTAAAGAGTTTATGTAGGTTTATAAGAGGCAGTGAAGCCTCTTCAAATTTCAAAAGTTCAAATTTTTATGTTCTTCCCTCCTAATTTTGATAAGTTAGTACAGAAAAATTTCACAAAATTACAAACTGTATTACGATCAAAATTAAAAATAATATTTTCAACATTTTTCGATATTTACATATTTTTCAAAACCACATATACTTATGGACCTCAGAGAAAATGTTTTTTTTTTTTAATTTAGAAGCATTTTGTGCTACTCAACCTTTTGCAGTGTGGCTAAAAATAAATAGAATGTAATTCAAAAGTCTTTTATATGTTTTGGAATTAAATATGTTTCAAAGGATCACTTAAATATTATGTTGTTACATTTGGAATAGCCTGCACAAAATGAGGTATTGCAGACGACACAAAAATCAGGTGATCAATTCTTGTTAATAGAATTGAAGTCAGCTGATCAATTATTGTTAATAGAGTTGAAGTCAGCTGATCAATTCTTATTAATAGAGTTGAAGTCAGCTGATCAATTCTTGTTAATAGAGTTGAAGTCAGCTGATCAATTCTTGTTAATAGAGTTGAAGTCAGCTGATCCATTCCGTTAATAGAGTTGAAGTCAGCTGATCAATTCTTGTTAATAGAGTTGAAGTCATCAGCTGATCCATTCATGTTAATAGAGTTGAAGTCAGCTGATCAATTCTTGTTAATAGAGTTGAAGTCAGCTGATCAATTCTTATTAATAGAGTTTATTTGTGATATGCAAGTCATTTTAAAATGTAAACATGTCAATATACAAATATGTGTTAGTATTTTAGTGATACGCAATTCACAAGCACAAGAAAGAAGACGCCTATAGACCCTCAACACTTGCTTGACCATTTTTTGCAGGATAATTTTTTATAATTAATCATATATAAAGATTTATATATTGATTTAATTAATCATAGTTTATATTTGCAATTATAGCACTACGACAATCGAAGCTCGGTGTTAGGCTAGTTGTAATAATTATAATTAATATTTCAGGTTTGAAATGTTAAAAACACCAGACGGTAACATCAGTGGGTCTCTGAAGGTTGTTCAAGGACACAAGAAAGGAGGTGATTGGACATGGAAAGAACAGGTGAATAAATAATTAAATATATATTATTTTTAATTGGTATTGAATGTGGTGTGGTGTGAATATAGTTGTTTTTTCTTTTTGTAATGGATATAGTTTTAGAATATTATTATTATTATTTTCATGTAGACCCTGTTGGATCACGGGAAGCACTCCGACTCATGTCTTGTTCCGTCTAATCCTCCTCGCCTCCCTCATCCTGTCCCTATGGATCCTCCTCCACTCCTCCGTCTATTTTACCCCTGCTTTTTTTGGGATTTCATTCTCTGGGATCTTCCAACGAGCATCTTTCTCCTGTATGCGTTCCTGTCTTCAACGTCTGTTGAGTCTATTTCTGCGACATGTAGGTCTATTCTGACTTGTGCGATCCACGACGTTGTTGATTTGACTCTTTGTATGTAATTGACTCTCTGTTGGCAAGTCTCGTTGTTGGGAGTCTACTGATGCGTCCATAGAATTGAAGCCTCCTTCTTCTGATATCTGCTGCCAGATTTTACAAAACTGGTTTTAGAATATTATTATAAGTTATTTAGCAGAATAATTTAGGTTTTTGAAGTGAAAACTTCTTTAGGCGTGCCTGACACTTTTAGATGAAGAATGTATTCAAATTAGTGTCCGCTCATGACAAAAACCATCACTATGACTCACCCATTAGGAGTGCTATGATTCCTGCTTATTACACTAATGGGCGTGAGTTCGAAACCCGCAACTGACCCTAATTTTTTCAAATTTGGTATTTATTTGTTTAAAATTATGCATAAGTTAAAATATTTAAATTATATTTAAAGCCCTCATATTACATAACTGACCCAGCTAGCACAAAAAAGTTCAGATTGATTATGGTTAAATATATGTTTTATAAAACTGTTCTTTAACAATATGTATATAAATAAGATTAATAGTAGATATTTAAATTATAATTAATGCACTATATTAGGTAACAGTGCAGGTAACACAAAATGTATAGGTAACAATTAAATATATCTTGTGCATACTTTGTATAAGATTGTTCTTTAATAATAAGTTATTAATTACTTATGAATGTCATTATACTACATGCCTGGCCCAGCTTTCCAAATTGTTGAGGCATTAACAATTGGAACCTATGTGATAACATTTATTCACACTTTCACTTCTGTCTGTCAGTTTAAAGATTGCTGTATTTTTTTCTTTGTTTAATTATAAATAATTACTCTAATATAGTTATTTCAATTTAAGTTTTCGTATTTGACAGGCATATTTTTTATAATAATTAGATTTTATATATTTTTGTACATTTAAAAAATCTTTAATAAATACTATATATATATATATATATATATATATATATATATATCACTGTGTTCAGTATCTGCCTTCCCTAGCTTCGTCAATTCTACTTTCGTTAACGCGTTTTGGAGAACCTCCATCTTCAAAAACTATATTTATACTCTGAGATATAGTTTTTGAAGATGGAGGTTCTCCGAAAAACGTTAACGAGAGTAGAATTTTTTTATTTTTTTTTTTTTTGTGCACGTCCGACTATTGTGCACACTTGGGCTAATGCAGACGATACCAAAAGTAGAATTGACGAAGCTAGAGAAGGCAGATCATTATACTGAACACAGTGATAATAATCCTAGCAGAAAAGGAGAAGAATAAAAAAAGAATATATATATATATATATATATATATATATATATATATATAATAATTCTACAACAGAATTAAGTTTCAACGTACTGTACATGCTGAATTCTACAAGTTCTGTTTCTCTCCCAGATTGATTTTATTTTAGATTTTGTTTATAATCACTTTATGTATGCAGTTCCTAGAATATTAGGTTTTTGTAATAAAACCTGGTTCATAACCAAATAAACGCCTTAGTGTTGAAAATGATATTTTAAAAACAGCTTTAAAAATATTTTAAATCATTTTATCATTCTTTTAAAGTGAATCGAGAAATTGGATGTGGAGACAGTTTAAAAAGCAAAGTCTCTCGAAACTTACCCACGTTTGTTATTCAAATTACAACCCCTATTTATAGGCTTATATCGAAAATTACTACATCAAATTTTTGAAAGTTTAGATAAGCATCTACAAAAGCCTAAATGAGCCTTGCCAATAATTTTTAAAATTCACAGAAGTTTTTGCATTAAACTAATGTTTTTCCCATTGTTTTCAGGTTGATCTTGTTAAGTACACGCCTTCGCCTTTAACAGAGTCGTTGCTTAAATTGAATCCAGAGATGAGTCAACTCGCAATCGAATGTTTCGAGTGTGCGATGCGTTACATGGGCGATTTACCTACGACTCCCGATCTGACTGAAGTCAAATGTGTATACACGATTCTGATGGTTAGTTGCCGAATTACTGTTTGTTAAATTTATAATGTTGCCTGATTTTAAAGAACGAAAATGTTCTGCTTGTATCAAACAGAATTTTTTTTAATGCATTCATAGTAATAAAAATGTAATTCGAATGTTTGCAGCACTGCCATAAACATGAAGCCTTAAGAGATGAAGTGTATTGCCAACTTATGAAACAGACGACCAGCAACAAAAACGAGAGTTGCCAACGAGGTTGGCGCCTGCTCAGTATAGTCGCAGCTTACTTCACGTGTTCAGATACACTCAGGCCGTTCCTGCTCAAGTATTTGGAAACCGCAGCCTACGATAAACGCAGAGCTTTCCATGGTTGGTACAGTTTCAAAGAAATATTTTGCAAGTAATTATTTGTGAGACTTGGTTATAACTGGGATATTAAAAGACAAAACAATTATAACAAGACCAACATATAGGTACAGTCAAAACACACATACACACACATATACACACACACACACATATACACACTCATACACACACTCACACACATACACACACACACACACACACACACACACACACACACACATATATATATATATATATATATATATATATATATATATATATATATATATATACACACACATATACATACACACTACACACACACACACACACACACACACACACACACACACACACACACACACACACACACACACACACACACACACACACACACATACACACACACACATACATGCACACACTAACACACACATATATGTGCATGCACACACGCGCACACACACACACACACACACACACACACACACAAACACACACACACACATACAAACACACACACATACATATACGCATACACTAACACATACATATGTGCACACACACACACACACACATGAACACACGTGCGCGCACACACTCACACAACTCTTATACACACACACACACACACACACTCAGTCACACACAACTCTTATGAGTTTGACGTCCTTCAATTAGAATTTTGCCTTTTGTTTGGATTTCGAAGATGTTCAACATTTGTATACAGACACAAAACCTACAACGGCCCTTAGTGAAAGCTACCAGTGGATGTTTTTTTGGTTCCAAATTGGTTTTGTAATAAAGGTCAATGTCCTGCTTTCGTATTTGTGTGGATTGTTTTGCTTTTAAGCAAAGAAACGGTACAGATAAAAAATAATTGCCGTCAATGGACGCTGAACGGATGGTGGTAAGAAAAAAAATACGTTTTTATAGTCTAATCTTTACTCACTAGAGTGCAGTCCAGTACATAGCAATTTGTATATTATTTACCATTTTACTTATAGTTTTGCATCCAGAGATTTGAGAACATCTAACCCATTGTCAAAGCATGATAATTGGGAATGGAACACGTTCTAAGTTGTATTTAGGTTGAACAGAAATATACAAAATGCATTAAGATAAAAAAGTTATCATTTCACTATTTATAAGAGTAAAAGTACTACCCACGTTATCCATAATGAGTCAACAGTCGACCTGGACTACTGCATTTTATTTCAGGTCAACGGTCAACCTGGTAGGATGGTAGTTTTTGTGTCGGTATTGTTCTGATATTTCTATTAGCTGGATTTCTCAAGCAGTGTATATTCAAAATGCAACAATGATTTTTGACTTACCAGATTCATCGTGTATCCAAACGAGGTAATTTCTCAGAGACACATAGTGAATTCCATGATGACATTATCATCTGAAGTATTATAGCCATGGATCAGTGTAGTTTTGTCTTTTTTGGATTTGGACCACTGACATTGCACTAGTATTAAAATTTCTGAAAAATAAATTGCTTATTTCAAGTGGAAATTTACGCATCTTGTGAACAACGCGATAAAGCATGTACAAAGACATAACACTTATTTACAGAATACATATTGTTGTTTTACAGCAACAAAAATTAAAAATTAAATAACTAAAATGATTTACGACTTTCAGGAACTGCCAGCGTGTGTTTGCAAAACCTGCGTAAAACTTTACGTTATGGCGGACGTAAAAATGTGCCTAGTGTTGAAGAAGTGACCGCTGTTAGTGCAGGAAGGAACTCTAAACGCCAACTGTACAGACTGCCTGGTGGAAGTGAAACGGTCATCAATACTAAATCAACAACGGTAAGAATTTTTGCAATTATTACTGAATAAACTGCACCGATTTAACAAACACCACAGAAACATGCAGACAGGCTGTGCACACTTCTGAAATACATTTTTCACACTCAGCTGTACCTGAAAATGATCAGTCAAAACTCGATACAGATTTCTGATTTGATCACTCTACTGCATAAACTTCTTAACGCTACAAAGGTAGTGTATGTTACATTGTCGTGTATGAAATAAATAATCACAAGCCTTAATAATCCAATTCACTCAAACCCCTTGCTCTCTTATCAGTGCCTCAGGCAGTTAGTTGCTGACCATCGATAATTGTGAGTAGGTATAACACCGATTACGTTTTGTCAAATTAATTTTTTCTTAGAAGACATAGCCGCCTCGGTGGCCTAGTTGATAGCGTACTAGGCTTTCACCCCAAGGACCCGGGTTCGATTCCTGGCCAAGGCTTGGCAATTTTCATACGCTATAAATCATCACATCGTCTGCATTAGCCCAAGTGTGCACAATAGTCGGACGTTAAACACAAAAAAATCTTAGAAGACATATGACTTCTGTTGCTACCTTCTAAACATATTCTCTCATACGTTCATTTTACATGACACTATTTATAACGGCATTACATTTATTTGTGAAATTTTCATGTTTTGCTGCAAACATTATACTTTCTCTTCTTTTATATTTTTTATGTTTAATGTTAAGAAGTTTTAGTTAGTAAAAAAATTAATATTGCGTAGATTTTAGTTCGCTATTTAGAGCTATTGTAACCATGGGGGTCGGTGGTTGAGGTGGCGAAAGGATTGATTATTCTGCTACATCACTCAGTTGTGCACCTAAAGGTTCTTAGTTCGAGCTGTGGTTGCTCACGTTGTAAATCCCTTATCGTTAACACTGATCCATCATTTTCATTAATGTAACTGACGTAAAGTATAAAGTTTATTTAAGAAAAAAACGTATTTTTTAACAACACATTAAACTAAAACTAGTACAGGTATTTTTACGCTTAAAAGTGTATTAATAAATCTTTTACCATGAAATTATAAAAACTATGCCCTTTTTCATTTATGTGTATTTTGTTTTTTTTATAAATAAATTGTTTTTTTGGTTTTATTAAAATTAGGGCCTAGTTATTTTTTAAAATGTTGAATTTAAATAAACAAAAATAATTTTCCAAATATATATTATATATGTATAAAGACTTATAATTATATAAAGCCGCCTCTGTGGCCTAGTTGATAGCGTACTGGGCTTTCACCCCGAGGACCCGGGTTCGATTCCCGGTCAGGGCTTGGCATTTTCATACGCTATAAATTATCCCATCATCTGCATTAGCCCAAGTGTGCACAATAGCCGGACGTTAAAAAAAAAAAAAAAAAAAAAAAAAATTATATAAAAGAACAGCCATTCATAATCCTAGGTTTACCTAAAAATATAAAATGTTACATATTAAAATAAATACATTACATAAATAAAAAATTACAAAAAACAAGAAGATATCCCACTTAAAATTAATAACACTTTGGCGGTAGAAAAAGTAAATTTTATGACAAAGTAACACATTAAATGAATAATTCATTAAAATATTTCTCTTGTAAGTTTTTAATTACACTACATATTTGACAATCCATTTTTTTAAGTTTATTCTTCCTAGAATTACAGTTATATAATATATTGAGATCTTAGGGAGAAT
>CM040186.1:7487254-7499754 GCA_022606455.1 Callitettix versicolor | reverse complement strand
ATTAATCCAGCGTACCCCAAAGAGGGTGAAACGAAAAGAAAAAAAACCATGTAGTGTAATAATCCTTACAATGATCTGCAATGCTCTATAGTAATACAGACACACAGAAGCATTATGTCTTCTTTCTCTCTCTTTATCTGTTTCACCCAACTTTGGGGTACACTAAATCAATCACTTTTTAATGTTCTGTGCCTTCCTCATAGCCCAGTATTGCTTCATTCGTTGTGATCTTGCTTTTCTTTCTTCGTCAGAGATTTGGATCGTTCACTTGGATTTGATTTTGCCTTGGAACCGTTGCTTCTTGGCCTTGGTTATTGTTTTGGCTGCTCTGTCCATGAGCATAATGTCAGTGATCTGCAGTTCTGTTATGTCTTTCTCTATTTCTCTAAACCGAAGTGGTTTGGCTCTTCTATTGCGAAAGTAGTCAAATATTTCTTTGGTTAGTCTATTTTTGTCCGTTCGGAAGATGTGCCCATATTATATTATGTTTTCTTTATTACACAGGAAAAAGACATTTGAAGAGAAGGGAGCCATTTGATCCTGACTGACTTTAAATATGTATGTAAATTATTGTAGACTACGGTAGTGGCCAAATATCACAAAACTATTAATTTTGTGTGTGTGACTATCAGTGTATAACAAATGATATTTGATAAAATGGATTTTGTATTATTACATTAACATGGCATTACATTATTTTTTTACTTATTTAGAAATATAATGTTTGTTTTCTAGAACTATTAAGCAAGTGGCCGTTGTTTGGGTCCAGCTTCTTCGCCGTGAAACGTGGGGGTGACCAACAGATCCTCGCTCTCAATAGAACTGGAGTACACTTCTTGCATCTCGTGACACATGTAAGTTGAATCGACTAACATTCTATTTAGAAGTGATTTAACAAATAAATACGAATTCCATTAAGTTGAGCCTATCTGAGAGGTTTATGAAGAAACTGGATTGTTGATCTTAGTAATTGGATTTCGAATATAATAGTTACACTGTAAATATTTACCCATCACTAAAAATGTAATTTCAAAAGTACAATATAGTTTGTATTGTATTATTTTTGATAAGCCGCCTCAATGGCCTAGTTGATAGCGTACTAGCCTTTCAACCCGAGGACCCGGGTTCGATTCCCGGCCAGGGCTTGGCATTTTCATATGCTATAAATCATCCCATCGTCTGCATTAGCCCAAGTGTGTACAATAGTCGGACGTTAAACACCAAAAAAAAAATATTATTTTTGATTCTGGAATACTGGTTCAAAAGTTTGTCCTTCTAATGTACAGGTCTTCTAATTTTTATACTGTCTAGAATTATAGGCCAAGCTGAGCACCTGCAATATATAGGCCCTACAGCTAATGATTTATGATGAACTATCAACTAATATGGAACTAGCTGTAGTGACTTTTATAACTAACCCACGATCGGTTTCCCTTCATTGCGTCTATGCAGACCTGTACAGCTGGCATCTAACAAACTGTTTTTCGTTTTGTATTTTAATATTTTGTTTACTTTTATTGAATAAAAAACAATTTATAATACTGTACATTTTTTTTTATATTTTTTTAGCCCTCAATGGAGCACATTTAGTCAATTTTGGTTCTTTTGGGCTTTCAACTTTGGTTCTTTTAGGTTTTTGAGATTCTCCCAATACTTTTCCAGTCTTATAGATCTCTGTAGTCTAACTTCTTCCGAGTAAAAGGCAATTTTTTTTGTTACTTCTTTAAATTTTAATCTAGTGTTTTTATCCCTAAGGATTGGTTTTTCCCTTCCTTCTTTCGGACGTTCCTCTGTTATCCCTAATTCTTTTAGGTCCTGTTCCACTTCCTTAAGCCACTCATTCTTGAGTTGGTAATTTAGGAGTTTCTTCATCAGTCTTTCTTCTGGTAGCCTTATTAGGTGTCCATATTATTAGCCAGTCTCCTCTTTCTAATAATATCTAACAGATGTTCGTTATCCTGATAGATGGCTGAACTTGGCAGCAGTCTGTATGTTCCTTCTACCATGTGTTTTTTGTTAATAATGGTTCTCAGTATTTTCCTTTCCATTTTTTGAAGCTCCTCTGTTCTGTTTCGGCCTCTTAGATCAAATAAAGTTTCCGCGGCATAAGTCACTTCTGGTCTTGTGACCGTATTATAATGTCTGATTTTCGACTTTATGGAAAGCGACTTTTTCTTATACGTTCCCCAAGTTAACTTTAAGGCCTTCTTTAATTTGTTCTTTCTATTTTTATTGTCAGTTTTTCGGCTATGTTTCGAGTGATATTTTCTCCCAATCACTTAAAATTATCCACTATCTTTATTCGTTCGCCTTCTATTTTTTATTGCCAGTTTTTCGGCTATGTTTCTAGTGATATTTTCTCCCAATCACTTAAAATTATCCACTATCTTTATTCATTCGCCTTCTATTTTTATAGACTTTTGTTATACTGTACAATTGTTACAAACGATTTAATTTTTTAATTTTTGTTGAACACTGTTAAATTAAAAAATATGAATTTTAATATTTGCTTTTGATCGTCTGACAACGTAATATGGTTGTCTGCTTCCCCCTGCTTTATCTGATGTCACTTATTCTGTAATTACACAGAAAACATGTCTTATATAGTCCTTGAAGCACTTATTGAGCTACTAATACTGGAAAACATTTAAAAACAAATTTTGTTTAATAATTGTTTTTGTTGGAGGAGAGACAGTGGTCGATGTGGCTAAAGCACCAGTCTGCTTCATCTCTCAACTGTGCACCTTAACGTTCTTAGTTCTAGCCGCAGTTACTCCGATTGCCCTCATCCTCATTAATTGTAACTGACATTAAGTATGGGTTTTTGTTGGATATTATCTAAAACGCGAACTGATGTATAGTAATATACACTACATTTTATTCCATATTTGTACAAACATGTTTGTGTTTTATAAAACTTAAGAGGGCTTCTATTGTACTACATATCATTTATACAGTACTTATGTACACATTATATACTTCACATATACATTCCCATCACCGTCCGAAGCCCGCACTAACACTTAGACATCATGATCAGAAGAAAACATCTGGTCTTTAAAAACATTTCAGTGATATTTACAGGTGCTATAAGAGAATTATATTTTTACTTATTAGTAAATGTTTCTCGTTTAATTGATCGCCTTGTGTTTGTATTAAACAGGAAACTTTATCGCACGTTCCGTATTCTGAAGTTATATCGACGCGTAAAGTCCGAGCAGAATCCGGAACAATGTACTTGGAATTGAAATGCGGTAATTTGTTCCAACAACGAGTGGCGAGGCTACAAACGGACCAAGCGCATGAGATCGCTAGGCTCATACGGCAGTACATGAGTCTACACAGACGTAAGTAAATATTTGGTTAAACTTATTTGATTAACGAGAGGAAATTAGGTTTAAAGAAAAAGCATAATGAAAGTTTGTTAATTTTATTATTATTTCTTCTTTATTTGTTTCATCCAACTTTGGGGTACACTAAATCGATCACTTTTTAATGTTCTGTGCCTTCCTCGTAGCCCAGTATTGCTTCATTCGTTGTGATCTTTCTTTTCTTTCTTCGTCAGAGATTTGGATCGTTCACTTGGATTTGACTTTGCCTTGGAACCGTTTTTTCTTGGGCTTGGTTATTGTTTTGTTTATTATTATTATTAATAAAAGTTGTTAATAAATCTTTAATTGTTGCAACATAGCCACCGGACTACATATTTAAGTAATTAGGATTATGACCTATTCTTCACGTCAGTGGTCTATCCACTCACCTCGTAAAGGCTACCGCAGTTTTGAAACTCTATCGTTTCATCTTCAGGCCGTGATACAAAATGTTAAATCCGTCTGTCAAGGTCATCACAAGGCAAACAAAACATTAAAAACATACGTTACAAACACTGAGCACAATTACACAATTAAAATATGTACAATGAAATTTGGTTTGGCCAAATGATACGTGCGACTCGTATGTTGTTACATTCCGGACTGTCTGGCACAGTAAATATGTCATATGGCAGTCCGGAATGTAACGACATACGAGTCGCACGTATCATTTGGCCAAACCAAATTTCATCGTACATATTTTAATTGTGTAATCGTGCTCAGTATTTGTGATGTATGATTTTAATGTTTTGTTTGACTTTGTGACGACCTCGACAGAGGGATTTAACATTTTGTATCACGGCCTGAAGATGAAACAATAGAGTTTCGAAACCGCGGTAGCCTTTACGAAGTGAGTGGATAAACCACTGACGGGAAGAATAGGTAATAATCCTAATTAATAAATCTTTGTTAAAATGTCAACAAAATAAATGTTAAATGAAAACCTTTTTTTGTTGCAGAACGACTTAACATGGAGCACTAATTCTTCAGAATGACAGCGGAAAACTTAAAACTTTAAAAATAGTTTCAAAACAATTTCAGGTCTGTAGGTGCTAATTTATATAATGTGGACCTGTTTCACAAAGACACAACGTCCGTTACACATAATAGCGCAATAACAAGCAGTTTCCAAAACATAATTAATGTGTAAGGTTGGTACACATGTCTGTCACAAAATAACATGAGTAATATTTACTAGTTACCGTATACTTACGTATTGCAAGAGATCAGTGTTAGTCAACCTGTAACTTTGTGGAACAGTTTTCCGTTTTGTTAATGATATAAAATTAAGTTGATGTAAGAAATTTATGGATGGGCATTTCAACTCAGTAGTACATTTAAGGCAGAAACCTAACCTCAATTTTGTTGTGAACTGGTTTTCAAAATCGTGTTTGGTGAATCTGTGTTCCGAAAATTCACACTAAATAATTGATTTAAATTTTTAGGTCTTTTCAATTTATAATGAAAATTAGTTAAAAATATACCTTCTTAGCACTCCGGTCAAAGTCCAGTTTTGTTCTCACCCCGTCATAGTGGACTGAAGCCATTTTAGTACAGTTAACTTTACCCGTAAAATGTCATAATTTTTAAAACTAGTAAAATATACATTATTTTTACACTTCCCTCTATTTTTACTTTTTTATTTATATTTGTTTATCACCGTCGAACAACACATTAAGTATAACATCGTTGGATGTTTAGAACAACCTGCCATTTTGTATTTACAAACTCTTTTAAAAAACACTAAAACTAATTAAATGATAAACAAAAACTTTTTCCGATGATCTCACCAAACAACAATACATAAACACACAAACAATCGTTTCAATGATATACATGGCTGATTGTAGATTATGAAACAGTCTGTCTTATTACATGAAACATAGAATCACTAAGAACTGTGTAAGGATTAGAGGTTGGCGTTTCTGCTATTTTTACAAAACGTCAACAAACTGTTTGTTAAGGAAAAAAGCTGCTTTTTAAAACAGTTGGGAAAAAACAGGTTTAGAAAACTGAAACTCAAAGTTGTATTAGCAGCTAAAACATAAAGCACATACGTTCAGTTTTCTAAGACTACTTTTTCATTCCCATTACCACCATGTCCTTAAATTGTTTTGGGGTATAAAGCATTTAGAAAGGATAAAAATAATCCTTATAATTGTAATAATAATTAAATTACATTATCAAAACGTAATAATTATGTATGCCATTTTATATTTACAAAATGCAATGAATTTCTAATAGGAGCATTCTTTTTTTTACTTAAAAATTAAATAGTCCTTTGCATATTTACCAAAATGCAAACGATTTAGAATATTTTTAGTTGATTAAAAAATATTGATGATTGATAATAAATATAAAAAATATGTTTAAATAAAATTAGGCTCTGTATCTACATTTAAAAGATGTGAGAGGTTGTTACTACAACTCGCAACAAAATAGAGATAAACGTTGACATTGACCGAACAGTTCTTACTTCACTACAAGCAACAAGCAACTTTGAACTAAAGGGAAAAAGCATAAAAGCAGGTAGAAGAAAAGCAGTTAGCAGGAAAACAGTTTTAGCGCTTGCGGCAACGTTCGAATAGAACAGTCCGTTCCTTGTTTAACAAATCATAAACCAGTCCAAATAAATCTGCTTGTTTCCGTTTGAAAAAGCAGTTTGTTTGTCGTTTATAGAAAAGCAGTTTTTTTCTAACAGTTTGGTGTTTTCTGCCCCACCACTAATAAGGATAACAGTTCACAACTAAACCAGTCATGGTAGATGTCGATACTAACAACCAGAGTAGAAAATGTAGACAATCTGTTAGCATTTAGTGCAAATAGGCTTGTTTAGTAGAGTGTCGTCATTGGAACAGATTATAATTGTGTTGTTGAAAGTGTACTACTCGATGTAGGAGCACAAAGAGTTAATTCTAAAAGTTGGTTGACCAAACAGCTTGTCCATTCCAATTTGGTGCACGACCTTTAAAAGCTAATCGTCGCCATTGTTTAGTAATTTTAAATGTAAACTATATCACAAAATCAGCGCTTACTGGTAATTCTATTATTTATAACATTTTATTTAGGTGTATACCTTTCATGTTTGGTTTAGGATGCGCGTAAACAGTCAAGTGAGTCTTATAAGTAGTAATTACTGGTATATTACAAGAAATACCCTTTTGTAAGTGTTTGGTACAGTTTTCCAAAGTCAGGTGCCGATTTGGAATGCGCAGGTTGTTTTGTTGCAAACTTTTGCTATTAATATTGGTAGTTTTCAATATTAAACGTAAAGCAGTATCAGTTTGTCACTGCTTGCAACTTAAATTTAAAAAATGTGTGATTCCTTTATGTGTGATTCTTTAAGTTTTGAAACTTTTTGAACATTTTTAGTGCCCGATAAATTTGTAATTTTTCATCCAATCAAATCCACTGTTTGAGGTTATCATTGTAGCTACGTTCAAAGTAGGTGTGTGGTTTTATAAAATCAGAAAGTAATTATATTAAAAAGATGTGATAGAAGGCGGCCATTTTGGATCACTGCGCGAATCAAATTAACTATTCTGTGAATAGAAGCGTGAAGCGGTTTGAATGAATATTAGTTGCATAAAGTTAACAACGATGTTATTCCGTTAAGTTTGTGTAAGATATTTTAATTTTACTATAGTTAACGTTGTAGTGAACAAGTATCGTATTTTGTTAAACATTTTAAGTATTATATTTTATAAGTAAAGTAAGAAATTATATTTGCAATTATCCAGGCTCCGGTCAGTGTGTGCATTACTAAAATCAAATTTTTAAGTACTTGTACTCTATCATTACATATAATGAAAATACATTGACAAATATTACAAAAATTAAAAGAATACCTGATTTAGCTCTAAAAAAGTATGAAAAATATTTGTTAAAAAGAATTTGTAATGGACAAATAAGGAGTCAATTATTATTTTTTATGCATTTCTTAGATATTAATCTAATCGGATTCTGGATATTTGCATGTTACAATAATTTTTAAAACATTTTTTTGAATTAGCCTGGTAAAAAGTTATATGTTAGTGAATATTAAGAAAATATATATTTTTGTCTAGTTGTACAGAAAGATTTATAAAGATGTGAAAGCCAACAGATGTGATTATGTTTCCACTTTGTTGAGAAAGCATTCACCATAGATCTTCGACATAAGCTAATGTATGTTCTTATGTACATAAAGATATATAATGTTAGTACTGAATAATATGTTTTTAGTTAAATGACATTAATTTTTTTTATTACTTCAAATAAGCAGTACACCGTATGTTTGTTATTTATTTCCTTACCTTCTGTTTGTGAATTTTTATTTAATTTAAAAACATCCAAGGAACCCTGTTTTTTTACCCTAATTGGAGGGCTAGAACTCCTATATTTCTGGTCTTGTCACTCGACATATAGCTTATTGTACGCTGTCATTCACATATTGAACCTTTGCAACCCAACCTTAGGTTTTTACAGAACCATAAGATGCTTCGGATATTGTTATACTGTTCTTTCATCTGTACTCTATTCTGTAGAATGCCTAGGGATTACAATTGTATTCTCTCAAAAGCTGGACAGGCAAAAGTTATTTTCTATGTTATACGTTTCCTCAGTTGTACCACATTTCCTTCACAAAAGATTTTTCATGTGAAATAGCATTTTGTGTAGGTGACTGCGGAATATCCAATGATGCATCAGACATCAAGCCACTACCTGGTGGCATCGCTGGACATCTAAGCATCCTTCTGTTTTCTCTCAAGACTTTCTGTGTTCTCTTGAAACCCGTTGAGAGACATGCTTGTGTGATAAAGTTGTGGGCCAATGAAAGAGACTTCGACTCCTACTCTTTCACACCATCTGTCTTTTTGTTCCCTATTACGTTCTGATATCCTGGTACACACTAAATCTGACCCTGTTTTTGAATCTGATGCCATATATGCTGGACCCCAGTATCTTGGTGTTTTTGATCCAACTGTGTATCAGGTCAGTGTATTTCTCGTATAACTACGTTCACCTTGAAACCATTTGTCTCTGTCACCACATTTGATTCAATGTGGTATCTCAAGATCATTGTACTCATCCTGGCTGGTAACGTTGCCAGTTCTCTGCGCACTGTGTTCTGTAGGCAGTGCACCTTCGTCTCCCTAGGGTAAAAATATGTAATGGAGTGCAGGCTTAACAATACTTCCATATCAGCAGTATGACTAACTGTTATGGTACCTTAAGTGCTCAGGTATGATGCATACTACACTTCTGGCAATTCTTTTTGATACACCTGATCGAAGTAGGGTTCTGTTTCATGCACTTCGTTAGCATGGGTCGCTTTACACTTTAGAGTAAGCCAAGCTACGTACTGTAGTGTCGAGTAGATGAGTGTGAGCAGTATGAGCTAGAGGTACGGTGGGATCGCTAAACCAATCAGCTGCTCACTTCAGCTGCCTCTGCCGGATTATAGGAGAGATGATACAGTCTAGTAGGTTTTACAGAATAGTTTATGTACCGCGATATTACCTGCATTGCTATAAAGCATATAGGTAATACAATACAGCTATTAGAGTACAGCTAAAACATTAATGCAGATATAGTATAGTTAATGCTAAAACAGTGTAGTTACTACAGCATACTAGGACTTGGATCTGCATCTGAGTTTATCGGACCTGAGCCGGCTTTAGGGATTTTTCTATCGTTGGCCAGGTCCGCTATTAATGGGTGGATTACATGTCAACACCAGGTAAGATGTGACAACCTTCATGGGTATTCCCATAGTAAACGTATCTTAAACAAAGTTCCTTCTGGAGAAATCAAAGGGGCAGCAGATGTCCTGGGCAGAGCACAACTCAGGAGGATCATGGGGCTCATAACAGGGCACTGTGGTCTGAGGGTGTACATGAACAGGATAGGTGTGTACCACGGAGAAACCGTGTGTAGATTGTGCATGAAGGAGGAGGAAACTGCAGGTCACATAATTTATGATTGTGAGGAGGCTAGGGGTTTTGGTTTCCAAGACCCTAGGGATCTTCAGCAGAGTGAACTAGTCAGTGGGTTGTTGGAACTTATTAGGGGTACCAATCTGCTGAACTAGGTATTTTAAGAGGTAAGTTGCACAATAGGTCAGTTGATCGCAGTGCCTGGGTTTGAACAAATCCCTTCCTCTAGAATATAATCTATTACAGTGTAAATATTACATATAGTAGCTTGTACATTACATATTACTTGTAAAGTTTATTACATATAAACTTGTAAAAACAAGTTTAGGTCAATAAGTATTGCTAAAACATTATATCCATTACTGTATAGATAATAAACTGTAGGTACCTATAATGTATTAACACAATCCTTAATTCAGGTAAGGTAATATACTGTAGCTATTATGGAATAGCTAAAACAGTATAGTTATCAAAGTAAAGCAATCGGAGCACAGCTGTCTAACACCAGTATATGTGAAAATGTATAGCTATTACAGAAAAATTAATACATTACAATCATTACAAAATAAGAATACATTACATGGCTAAAATATACAGCTGTTAACAGTATTTGTAATACAATATAAAACCAATTACAGTTTCGCTGTAATAGAGTATTGCAGTAAAAATATATAACTGTATCCCTAAAATGGTTTAGCTAGTACATTATAGCAAATGTAGTATAGACACTACAGTATAACGACCAAAGGACAGCAATTTCAATATAATGTCCAAATTTTCATAGGGTGTTTCACATTCTAAATATCTCTCATAGTTTTTGAATAATCTTCACCTGAAAACCATCGATTTTTAAGTTTTGCGAAATGTTGCAAGGACCTTGGATGTTTTTCGGCTGAAAAAACTTTTTTTTTCCATTTTGTAATAAACGATACATGAAATTAATGTAGAACTCAATTAAAAATCGATCTGCGGTGTCCGATTTTCAAAATTTGTATTATTTTTGGCGTTATCTTCAATTTTATTTTGATTTTTAATCTATTATACAGTCTATTGATACCATAATTAGGTGTAGAATTTAATTTAGAATTGATCTGTGAAAAAATCAACTAGATCTCTCTGATGGTTACCAAGTTATGAACCTTTAAATGCTTGAAAAAATGGTCTCTTTTTAACAACCCAGTTGGCAGCTTGCAAGCCTTTTTTCAAACACTTTTTTAGCAACTTATCTATATATACAATTAGCGATTTCAAACAGCAACGAGATAATAGAAGAAAGTCCAAATTTTCATAGGGTGTTTTCACATTGTAAATATCTTTTACAGTTTTTGTATAATCTTCACCTGAAAACCATCGATTTTTCAGTTTTGCAAAAGGTCCTCAAGGCAGTGTTTTTCGTTTGATACGATATTGTAGTTCAGTTGATGTATCCGGGAAATAGAATGTTTTAGGAGGTGGTTGCCTTGTGATATTGTACCAGTGTTGTAGTAAATATTTCAATATATTGGCCCGGTAAGTGCTGCTATCTAGTTATAAACTGTTTGAAATACATTATTATTTTTAATGAAGTACTGCCATCTAGTAAGTGCTGCTATCTAGTTTCCATTAACGAATCTCTTTCAAATTACAGTTTCTAATTCAAGTAGGTGCTACTTTCTTGTTTGCACCCACAAAATAATTCTAGCAATTATGAGTGAAACCACTTTACACGGTTTTTTATTGAATTTTGTGGCAATTCTAGTGTTGACTTACAGACCTTTCCAATTCTAGTGTTGGATCAACAGACCTTTAAAAAACAACTTACAAGCAGTAAAACTGGAAATTACACACATCCTCAGAGGCTTGTAACTTAAAAATGGTTAGAAAATTATGAGCTGATTTTTTTCAGAGCTCATGTTTATATATATATATATATATAATATATATATATTTACATTAAGTATGAATATATATATATATATATATATATATTTTTCATTTCATATTTTGATTTTTCAAATACACTTTATTTTTTAAGGTGAATTTTTAATGTTGCATATATATATATATATATATATATATATATATATAATCAGTAGAATCCCAACAACGAGACTTGCCAACTTCTGTTGTTCCTTAAGTATATACAAGGTGTCAGATCAACAACATCATGGATCGCACAAGTCAGAATAGACCTACATGACGCAGGAATAGACTCAACAGATGTTGAAGACAGGAACGCATACAGGAGAAAGATGCTCGGTTGGAAGGTCCCAGAGAATGAAATCCCAAAGAGAGCAGGGGTAAAATGGACGGAGGAGCGGAAGAGGATCCATGGGGACAGGATGAGGGAGGTGTGGAGGATTAGAAGGAACAAGACATGAGTCGGAGTGCTTTGCGTGATTCAACAGGGTCTATGCGCAGATAATAATAATAATAACATATATATATATATATATATATATATATATATATATAAATATGTAGGTATATCTAAAACTTATCACATATATAAACATAACTTAAAAACAAATCAGCTTAAATTTAAAATGTTAAAATTCATTTGCTGATGAATACCCACTATAAAAAAGGCTTGTCCAAGATGTTGACAAAGAGCAAATCTGTTCAACTTGATGTGCTGGCTTTGTTGGTCTCACCTTTTCACAAGCAGCCAGCTTTTTTGAATATCTTACACCAGTTCGTAGATTGACTTCTTAGTTGGAATATCTTTATAGTCATAAAATGGTGTTGCCTTAGAATAAGGAGAGGTATTCATAAAAATCAACACTTCTCTGATGGAGTCGGTGGCGAGGGTTCAGTTATCGTTAGATGTGCGATCACTATTCAAAGTTATGAACAAATCTTTAAAATCTTATTTTGACTCTAAACACTGGTAATGGATCAAGAGTTTGTACGAAAAACTAAATCTGCCCGTGAGATTTGCTAAATCAAGTGCATGTATAAGAGTTGACGTATCATGATACGCTAAATTTATCTCTAACATAAATCTGTAATTTTTTCTCTCACTTGTCCTAACAGATCGCTAATTTCAGTGAGTTTTGACTGGTCTTGTCAGTAATGGCAAGCAGAATGCTATTTAAAAGTGAAACAGCTAACCAAGTGGAGTAAAATCAACTAAGATTATTGTTATATTGTGTTTTTTTCCTTAAAGTCCATACTTTATGCCAGTTAGACTAATGAGGACAAGAGATCAGCATAAACGGTAAGGGAAAAG
>CM040186.1:7424754-7482254 GCA_022606455.1 Callitettix versicolor | reverse complement strand
TACTTGTAGGTTATGTGTAGTATTGTCTGCAATTAGGCCTATTTTCACAGATCTCATCATCACTGTTATCACTATCACTACTGTCATTTTCAACAATACCTTCTTGCTCTTCATTATCACTAATCTCACAACTACTTTCATTTAAAATATCCCCAACAAACTCACTAAATGCACTCGAAGAAATAAACAATTCCTCACGAGAAGCCATGTTTCTACAACTGTCAAATTCGTACACAACTTCACAAAGAAACTGGCGGAAATTAACGAGTAACAACGGAAATAAACGAAGGAAAAATATCTCATAGATTGAAAATAGATTTATATTTCTATGTTCGACTTTTAGGCTAGAAACATACGGCAAAGAGATCAGGGAAGTAGAGGACGGACATTGCCCGTCTTTAGTACTTAGGCCATTGAGAGAGAAGGACGGGCAATATACGTCTTTCGTTACCAATGGTTTAATAATGTTTTGCTCTCTATTTTTGAAAATCTGAGTTCACCATCGTAAACAACATTCAAAACTGCATAAATTAGAATTTTGAATTTTCACAATAAATTAAAATTATGACACTGAATTTGACAGCGATAAGGGTTCATTTCCATATAGTTTTACTGCTATTTGAAAGTTTAAAATGTTAACATAGTTTATGCAAATATTAATAACGATTATAAAATTTGAATAACAAAAAAGTAAGATAAAAAAATATAAGGAAATTCCCTTCTATGATGTCAGTACAGACAGCTGCTTGTTGTGTTTATTTATACTTTAACTAATAACTTTCACTTTTGTATAGAGTTTTTATTGTTAAAAGTAGTACTTCTAAAGTAATCTTACTTGGGTAAATTAATTACAAAACAAAAAAGAGGTGACCCCTCCCCCAAATAAAAGCAAGGAAAATACTATGCAAACGATCAAACTGGAAGTCATTCATTCGATATCATCCGAGACGAAAGCTTAAGAAAATTAATTAGTTTTATCCAGCCCTGTATTTCGTTTTAAAGACTTTTTAAAACAAAAACGAAAACGTCTTGTTTTCAAAAAAATATTTCCACGACAGCCTACATCTGTCCATTCACTTAAAAAAAAGTATGTTTACATATGTTTTAGCCACTGTTAACAGCTTTGTACTAAACATGGACACTATTAAAATGTATGTTAGTATCAAAGATGGAAATTCAAACAATGTGGGAACTCGGTGGTCGATGTGGTAAAAGCACTGATTAGTCTGCTGCGTCTCTGAACTGCGCACCTTAAGGTTACTTAGTTCTAGCCGCAGTTACTCCCGCTACAGCTGGCTCCGCACCAACAGCTTGGAACTGTTTTTCACTACAATCTGAATGTTGCCTTGGGGTAATTAATTTTTGAAAAACAAAACTAAGAAAATTTAGAAAAGACTATTAATTGATAGAAAAAAAAACAGCAAATATACTTTTGTTTATAAATGCTTTGGTTTAACTGTAAACATACCCTTATCATATTATTATAATTATTTTACAGCCAAACTTAAATAAAAAGTAACATTATAATAGAGCCCATAAAGCACAATCTTGTTTTAACCTTCACGAATATTATCTACTTGTTATAAGTATAAAATAGTGAATAATGTTTTGTTTGTAATATTAAATACTTAAAAAAAAACTACACACAACTAAAATGATACTAGACAGTTGAATGCAGCCAACACAATACAGTCAAATTGCCTTGTTCTGACAATACACAGAATGGAATGACATAAATCACTTAGTTGAAGTGTTTCTCTGATAGATGGCAGCACAATCCAAACAACTAAATTAATATAAAAGCAGAACATTTTGTTTGACCAATCCTACTGGTCATTCCTACATTTTAGTTTGGCCAGTACCGCGACCTGTCAAAGAAATGGCCAGTACCACTGGCCATCCGAACCCCAGAGGATATTTTAAAAACTGTACCCAAATGCAAAGGATTATTACCTCTAGTTTTATTAAATATTAATAGCATATACTTCCAGTTCATCCCAATATTGTCAGATGTTATATAATCAGTTCTCACACATAAAATGTTGTATATATATTACTGTACTATTCATGTAACATATGTGATAGCATCAACAATAAACTTATAATCTGACAGAGTTAATGCCAAATAAGTATTTGAAATGAACATCACACAACACTTTCTAAATCCTAAAACTGAAAAAAAATACCACGCAATTACATTTACGCAGAAAACTAAATACTTTTGGTCCAAAGCTCAGACCATAGAGTTTTTGAACTTCAATGCAATTTAAAAAAATATGTTTTTAATATTAAAGAAATACATATTAAAAATATAATTACAAATACACTACTGCCGCAATACAAACCCATATAAGGAATATCTTCTTCTGTCGGTCGTAGCCGCCGAACGAGACAAATGGAAGCAGAGCGTACGAAAGTAGAAAACCAAAAACAAATCCAAACAAATGAGCGAAATTGTCCACCCACGGTAACAATCCAAAGAGAAACAGAACAAAGGTGATGGCTAATAGTTTGCAGAGGGCGTGCTGCGGGTGACGCAGCATCGGCCATACATTAAGAACTTCTACGATAAGGCAGGCGAGTAGACCAAACTGAGCCCCTGCAGGACCAACCTGAAAATGAAAAAAAAGATAAGATTTTCACAAGTGGATAATTGACTATAATCACAATTGATTGATTAATTTATAATCACAATATAATTTAATTAATTATAATTACATAGGACCAACCTATGTACAGGCATTTATGCCCTGTAGGTACTTTTGTATGTTTAAATATATAAAAGGAATTTGGTAGTAAATAATAATAATAATTTTTGATTACTTTTACAGCCTAATACAGCTGATATTATCAAGCTAATTGCAATCAATTAATTTGTATCTTTCATGAAATTTTTACTTTACTTTGAAATTTGAAAGTATAAATGGTGCAAACACATTGAACAAACTATCTCACATTATGTCAAAGGAGCTCAAAGCCTTTAACGCCAAAAAAAAAAACTTATAGGTAGCTCGAAACAAAATGAATCAACTAAACCTGAGTCAGTTTATATATCTTGGCTAATTTCAACTAATTCTAACATGTAGATATTTCAAAGATGCGATAGAAGCAAATTTCCAAAAGTATTTTTCTTTATTTTATTTTTTTTTAAATTTTGATTTCATCATCGTAATCAGCATTAAAATTTTCATACATTAGCAATTTAAAATTTCAAATTATATACAAAATACAAAAATGAACATTGACCTCTAATTGCTAAATTTCAATGATTTTCAAAATTCAAAATCCTAACTAATTAATGCTCACTATTAATTATTTAAACTATTAATTAATGCTAACTATTAATTAAAATGCTAACTATTAATTGGTACATTGGTACTAATTAATTTTTATTGCTAATTATGATGGTGAAATCAGTTTTGAGGAATTGCAATTATGAGTGTGTGCATAACACATACACACACACACACATACACACACACACACACACACACACACACACACACACACACACACACACACACACATTCACCCACCCACACATACACGCAAGCACATGCGCACAAGCACACACACACACACATACACACACACACACACACACACACACACACACACACACACACACACACACACACACACACACATACACATGCACATACCCACACTCACTCACACACACACACACCCACATACGCAAACACGCGCATGCACAACAGACACATGCATGCGCGTGTGCGCACACGCACACGCACACGCACACACACACACACACACACACACACACACACACACACACACATACACAAACAACTTTACAAAAAGTGATATAGGGGCTAACTTAATTCTGTACACTTTAACATAAGGTATACATAATTACTGCATAACAGTATGTTTGTGTATTGTATAACAATATTTTATTTAACATTATCGTATATGACACCTAGTCGTTTTTGGAGATAAAACATAAAATTTGTTGATCCTAACTTTTCTTGGTATAATATTATTTAAATGAAAACTATATTTACTATACTTGAAATTTATTTTGTTTTTAAAGGTAAAGTTTAGTTATGTTGCTTGTTTCACTCCACAAAAAAAATTATTTTTTAAAAAATTTTGTCGCTGTGGATAAGCCGCTCTGTGTGTAATCAAAATGCGTATAATTGGGAATTGATTACCTTCATTTAAACTATGAATAATCATACTATATTACCAAATCTAAGTAAAAACTGATCAGCTGATTTTTTATTTTGCTGTTGATAACGATACAAAATTTGTTTTACTCTAAAAACTTATTTTTATTTTTGTTATATTTTTATTTACTTCTTTAACAATATTTTTTAGCTTCTTGGAAAACATTTTTTTTTTAATATCCATACTTTGTCAGTTAGGCTAAATGAGGATGAATTGATCAGTATTAACAGAAAGGGTAAAGTGTACAGCAGTAACTGCAGATGAACCTTCAGCCTTGAGGTGTGCAAGTTCAGAGATACAGCAGACTACAGCCTTGGCAAAAAAAGGCAGTAATTGTTTTTATTCAATTAATTGCTTTAGACACCAGCAAGGTATACAAACACATTTTCCAGTATTAACTAGTTACACAGTACGGCCAACTTACGTCTGCTCTGTACGGAACAAATATAGCACTGGCTAGATTCCCGGCTACTCCGGAACCCATGTAGATGATCATTATCCTCAGTGACCCGGTGAGCTTCTCCAAGTCTCGCATGAGGAACCATTGTAGCACCAAGGTAATGGCGAGATGCAACACTCTGTCAACAGAAAGTTATTTTTAAATTAAATTTAAACGAAGACAACAAATATTCTAGAGGTTAGGTTAGGTGATGCAAGGAAGGGCTGGTAAATGTAGATAGTGCTAGTGTAGCATGTTTATTTCTATTAAAAATCATCTGTTTGTAACAACAGAATAAAAAGTTATTTGAGTTAGTTGCTGCGCATAGCTTGGCAAAAATTAATAGTAAACAAGTGCCACGAGTTGTGAAAACCTGCGATCACCGTGTTATCTATTGGTGAAAAACAAATGTGCTGCTCAGAACTGCCCTTAGCGAAGCAAGGCATGCCACTGAAAATTGTTTGTGTACTGACATCATCTAATTGTGACTTTTGTTATTAATTTTAAGGGAGTCTACGCAGTAACTTCTGAAGAAATTGAAAAAACAAGCTGTTGAGACAACCATTCTGGTAACAGACCCAGAATCAAGAACTGAGCACCTCTCTGAATATTGTTTCAGGTTATTCAAAAATTTATATTTATAACCAAAATTCCTTAAAAACTATACAATATAATACAAAATATGGAGGACCTGCAGGAGGCAGAAATGCCCGTACAAAACTATATAAATATATTATTTGTTAACATTTGCAATTATTGTCCAATTTAGGCCGCCTCGGTGGCTTAGTTGATAGCGTACTGGGCTTTCACCCCGAGAACCCGGGTTCGATTCCCGGCCAGGGCTTGGCATTTTCATACGCTATAAATCATCCCATTGTCTGCATTATCACAAGTGTGCACAATAATCGGACGTTAAACACAAAAAAAAATATTGTTCAATTTGATTCAAACTCAGTAAGAAAACGTATTTTGAAAATAATTTACAAAAAAGAATCATATTTAGTGTTAAAATCGGCATACATTTTAAATTTGCAATCAGTATCAACAACAAAAACAGTACGATGCATTTTAAAGCAATACTTTTTATTTTTTGATTAACCCTTTGGAGAGTACACTAAAAATACAACAATGCGTAAGGACTTCTAATGATGTCTTCATTATTTTTTATATTTACGCACTGCAATTACTGTGCAAACGGAACAAAAGGTAATATGAAGTTATTTTACAAACCCATCTTATGTTGGTGCATTTTTGCGCTAAATATAATAAAAATAATACACTCATTGGTGGATGATAATTTGGCGGTCAAGAAAAATGGGATGGTCTTGCAGCGTCAGTATAGCTTGACGTGTAAAATATTGGCGGCTTGACGGTAGTTATCCATTTGGCGGTATTCGAAGTAAGACGTGTGTTAGTAAGACTTTTTTTCTCTCTTTATTTGTTTCACCCAACTTTGGGGTACACTAAATCAATCACTTTTTAAAGTTCTGTGCCTTCCTCGTAGCCCAGTATTGCTTCATTTGTTGTGATCTTGCTTTTCTTTCTTCGTCAGAGATTTGGATCGTTCGCTTGGATTTGACTTTTCCTTGGAACCGTTGCTTCTTGTCCTTGGTAATTGTTTTGGCTGTTCTGTCCATGAGCACAGTGTCAGTGATTTTTAGTTCTGTTATGTCTATCTCTGTTTCTCTAAACCAAAGTGGTTTGGCTCTTCTACTGCGAAAGTAGTCAAATATTTTTTTGGTTAGTCTATTTTTGTCCATTCGGAGGATGTGCCCATAAAAATCAATTCTCCTTTTTCTTATTGTGTCTGATAGTGTTTCAGTTTTTTGGTAAAGAGTTTCATTACTGATGTGGAGTAATTGGTTGTTACGGAATTTGGGGCCTAAGATTTTTCGTAATATCTTTCTTTCTTTGATCTTCAGCCTTTCAAGTGGGCCCTGGGTTGTGAGAGATAATGTTTCAGCCGCATATAAGGCTTCTGGTTTAATTATGAATTGGTACTGCAGTGGATCCTGTCACATGTAGGCTTACAAGGGAATGAGCGGGCAGACAAGCTGGACAAACAAGGAATCCTTATAGTGTAGAAACCAAAAAGAATGCTCACACAGGAGGCTAGGATTAGTACACTGAAGCGAACATCTTATCTTGTTTGTCTGTGTGTGTGTGTGTGTGTGTTTGTGGTGTGTGTGTGTGTGTGTATGTGTGTGTGTGGGGGTGTGTGTGTGTGTGTGATGTGTGTGGGGTGTGTGTGGTGTGTGTGTGATGTGTGTGATGTGTGTGTGTGTGTGTGTGTGTGTGTGTGTGTGTGTGTGTGTGTGTGTGTGTGTGTGTGTGAGGGTGTGTGATGTGTGTGGGGTGTGTGTGTGATGTGTGTGGGGTGTGTGTGTGATGTGATGTGTGTGTGTGTGTGTGTGTGTGTGTGTGGTGTGATAAGTTACAGAATGCCTTATCTTTGTATTCCAGGAGAGGGACTTCTTGTTGTATGTGTCCTTGGTAAGTTGGAAGGACACTTTATTTCAATATTGTTATTTTTTTTTTGTTATTTTTATTGTTATTATTATTTATCTAGTTGTTTTCTGTTACAGTTTTGTTATTATTGCTTATTGTTACAATTTGTATTTACTTAATATTGATGTGTTAAATGCATATCACACATTCAATTTACGTACTGGTTAAAAAAAAATCGCTAATAGATTATCAGCCTTAACCTGATTAGGAAAATTTTAGAAGTACATTACGTGCCTAAAGAAGATTAGGTTTTTTGACACACAGTCCACACCCGAATACCGATAGACACCTGTTTCGGCTAACAGGACAACATTTCATCCAACCTTTATGAACAAGTAGTGGACGGAAAAGAAAATTCAAATGCAGTATTATATTTGTTACAACATGAAAACAAAGAAACAAAAAACAAAGACATTTCCCTTGAATGTTGAGTGTAGCATTGCACTGTGTTCTGTTATGTAGCTCTGTTTCTCTAAACCAAAGTGGTTTGGCTCTTCTATTGTGAAAGTAGTCAAATATTTTTTTTGGTTAGTCTATTTTTGTCCGTTCGGAGGATGTGCCCATAAAAATCAATTCTCCTTTTTATTATTGTGTCTGATAGTGTTTCAGTTTTTTGGTAAAGAGTTTCATTCCTGATGTGGAGTAATTGGTTGTTACGGAATTTGGGGCCTATGTAATTGGTTGTTATGGAAAATGGATATAGACTAAATCCATGTTTTGAGGATTTTCACACAAATAAAATACAGAAACAATTTTTTTCATTTTTATGCATTTTTACAATAAAGTAAATTAGTTTAATTAATTAAACAAAAAAAATTGTTTTACTCCTTTGTGTCAGTTTTGATGTTAATATACTACTCGCTCAGCTTCAAAGACGTCATATGACGTCAAAGGGTTAACGTAGGTCATTGTTTTCGAACAAATCACTTAAAAGTAAAAAGAAAAGATTTAAAGAGCACATACCCAGAAGTGCATTATCGACAAACTCAGCTTACGCAGAACATCTTATGGACAAAAACCATAAATTTTAAGACATCCTTACCAATATGGAAATATTACATTTGTGTCATAAAAGTAGTTATAAGGATGCGATTGAAGAGTTTGAGATTTACAAGAGCAAAAAATCAGACCCCCAGAACATCCTCAATGAAAAACTTTCATTTAAATCAAATTTAATATATGACATGGCTCTAAGGATAAGTGATTTGAGTAAGTAATAAAAACCAACAGACGCACCGTAACTGATAACAACGACGGGCGCGCTACTAATGATGGAGACTCCGCAGTCCGGAATGTAACGACGTACGAGTCGCGTGTGTAGCTTGGTCAAGCCGAATTTCATGATGAATATTTTAAATGTGTAATTGTGCTTAGTGTTTGTGATGGATGTTTTAATGTTTTGTTTGACTTTGTGACGACCTCGACAGAGGGATTTAACATTTTGTATGGCCTGAAGATGAATCTATAGAGTTTCAAAACTGCGGTAGCCTTTATGAGGCGAGTTGATAGACCACTGACAGGAAGAATAGGTCATAATCCTAATCATTTAAAAGTAAAAAGTAATGATAAACTTACCCAGCGTGAAGAAAGAGTGATGTCCACAATCTGTAGAACTGATCCGGCACTTCGGGAGAATAAAACGGAATCATGCCGCACACATCGTCCAAACAATAAACCTGTAACACAGGAAATGGTCACATAATCATTTTTTTATTTAACACCAACAACGAAAATGTAAAGTCGTTCTAAATTGAAACAAAAAAATGCAGCGCAGAATTAACACAATCACAAATAAGCAGACATTTAAATGATTTAAAATAATTTTTTTTTTTTTGTGTTTAACGTCCGACTATTGCGCACACTTGGGCTAATGCAGACGATGGGATGATTTATAGCATATGAAAATGCCAAGCCCTGGCCGGGGATCGAACCCGGGTTCTCGGGGTGAAATCCTAGTACACTATCCACTAGGCCACCAAGGACGTCAATAAATCAAACCTGAAAACGATTCTAAAAAAATTCTGGTTACCAAGGAGTTTGTGTAAATGAAGTTATCAAGGTTCTTAGAACAAAATAGCTAACAGTTTAAAGAACAGCAGATCGTAGTATATTCACAACAAATTGCCCGGCCACTGTTTCGACACAGCGCTCTGACAAGCTCATGACCTTTTCTGCCGATTTAACCGATAACAGTAATATTTAGAAAAAAATAATGCCGTTCCAATTTTACTGAAAATTTTAAGCTCTTAACGAAGAAGCGGTCAAAATTACAATAGGTCCTGCCGTTCGGCCAGTATTACAGAAAACAGCCACCACTGTCAGCATTACATCAAGGGCTGCCATCTTGAAACGAAAGTGAGTGGGGAAAAATCTTACAGTAGGTCGTTCGGGCTTAATACCAAGGCACCTTCACACCAAGTTTCAAAACAATTCAATGTGTTTGGCAAACTGCATAACAAACAAACACAAAACCGAATGCCAAACAGTCGAGTTGTAACAGATACTCTGCATTCAGTGGTCCATCAAACTATTTATGTTCAACGACCTTCGTTTCAAACGGCTCAAAAGTCTCCAAAACTTAAAGTTCGTTTCAGTTTTGTAACTCGGATTTGTAACACGGTGTTTCAAACCGTAGCTTGGATTTTTAGAGCATACTGTCCCATTTTTTTTAAACACATACTGGCTAAACTGGTAGCTCTGATTTAACGGTTTCTTAGAACTTAAATTTTCTACAGCTGAGGGACAATGTTGATCACGTCCGCAGCGTACTTTAAGCTGTACGTGTCCCCTGGGTAGTGCTAACTGATCAACAGCGCTGGCAAACACCTCCCAAGAGCAGGGACGAAGTGACTTTCCTGGATTGTATTGGGAGGCAAGATCCAAAATGGAGTGAACCAGAAGTAGCCATTGGAAGAAGAAGAAGAAGAAGAAGAATTTTCTACAGCTGGGGGACAATGTTCATCGCATCCACAGCATACTTTAAGTTGTATTTGTCCCTTGGGTAGTGCTAACTGATCAACAGCACTGGCAAACGCCTCCCAAGAGCAGGGACGAAGTGACTTTCCTGGATTGTATTGGGAGGCAAGATCCAAAATGGAGTGAACCAGAAGTAGCCATTGGAAGAAGAAGAAGAAGAAGAAGAATTTTCTACAGCTGGGGGACAATGTTCATCGCATCCACAGCATACTTTAAGTTGTATTTGTCCCTTGGGTAGTGCTAACTGATCAACAGCACTGGCAAACGCCTCCCAAAAGCAGGGACAAAGGGACTTTCCTGGATTGTATTGGGAGGCAATATCCAAAATGGTGTGAACCAAAAGGAGCCATTGGAAGAAGAAGAAGAAGAAGAATTTTCCACAGCGTTATTAGAATTTTGTACCTCCGACCATTTTGGTCACAACTGTCTAGAACATTTATATCATCGCAACAAAGCATTAGTATACAGTTAATAAATTATTAACAGTAGATTTTTCTTTTTGATTACTGAAGTACTTTTACAACTGCCTCATTGTATTCGCTTCATTCATTCGGCTTACGGCTAAAAGAGAAATTTTCAAGATCCAGCTTTTTACATTTACTGAAAGAAAATTTAACAAGCTAACTAAATTTTGAGATTTAGAAAAAAAACGCGCAGCGAATACCTGAGAACACAGCGACGCCTCTTCATGGAAATACCCATGCACAAAGTCGCAGTATTCTCTGGTCGTGATGCGGCATGTGCCGTGGATGCCGATACAGCAAGGATGGCCGATCACTTCGCACACCATGTGCTCGGCTGCCATTTTGTCTTTCTGTCTCAGGCGCTGTTGGTTGGCCGAGTATGTTTTACGGCAGATCGGCCATTTTGTGATATCATCGGGCCATTCGTAAGGCGCTATGGATGCAGGTGCTTCGCAGAATCTGCAGCAAAACGAGTGATTTAGAGAATTTAAAAAAAAACAATTCAGAATAAAAACTTCAACAATCTTAATTATTAAACCCATTATAGGCATGTTCATTTCACTTATACGATAGTTGGTCTAATAAAATGTTTTTTTTATTATTTTTATACTTCATACACATTTATTAATTATAAAACTTAAACATTCTTTAATAATACAATAGATGTTTCTTACTTCTTTTAATGTTTATTGAAAAACAGACTTTCAGCTTGAAAATAATACAGTAAGACCAAAATCCGGGACTTCGAAATGAGAACTGATCCTGACGCTTACAGAGTCTTCTGTTTTTGTGTGTGTGTGTGTGTGTGTGTGTGTGTGTGTGTGTGTGTGTGTGCGTGCGTGCGTGCGTGCGTGTGTGTATTTGTGTGTGTGTGTGTGTGTGTGTGTGTGTGTGTGTGTGTGTGTGTGTGTGTGTGTGTGTGTGTGTGTGTGTGTGTGTGTGTGTGTGTGTGTGTGTGTGTGTGTGTGTGTGTGTGTGTGTGTGTGTGTGTGTGTGTGTGTGTGTGTGTGTGTGGTGTGTGTGTGTGTGTGTGTGTGTGTGTGTGTGTGTGTGTGTGTGTGTGTGTGTGTGTGTGTGTGTGTCATTTTAGTTCACTGTTTTACCATTTTCATATTTTTCTGAGTTACAGAAATGAAATTATAAAAGCTGTAACATAACTTTGTAGGATTTCTGTTTACTAGGTAGTCGAAATGGCTGACAATCGTGTTTGTGTTTTGGTCGACTAGGACATAATTTAGTTAAATGTTATGATATAACGAAATGTTCACGATTTACACGAGAATATAACTATAGCAGTCAAATTGTGATATTCAATAACATAAAGTGGTTTATTGTAATTCATGTTTTAAAATATAAAAATATCATCTTTTTAAATTAAAATTTGATTGAAACAAAAAATTACTATACCTAAAAATACTGCACATACAGGATTGGTATATTTCAGGTTTTGAAAATGATAAATAGTAAATATATTCAAATATAAAGTTATATAAGTAGTTTTCGGCTAAAATAGCATAGCACTTGTAGGGTGCTCTACTGAATAAGCCAGCAGACGAAGAGTTAATTTAAAAAAAAATATGATGTCACCATCCTAATTACCAACAATATATTAGTGACTAGACAATAAAAATAAATATAAATAGAACACAACACTTTTCTTGCAAATATTCTATCTCGGAAGTGTTTCAGCGATCCCATTGCTATCTGCAGTGAGTTGTTCAGTTTAACTCGCTGGAGATGCGATGCGGTCGCTGAAACATGTCTCAGATACAATAAAAATATTATTTGTGGAAAAATTGTAGTATTTTTTACTTCTTTTATCTTAATCAGTATTCAAAACTGTATTCTTGTAAATAAGAATTTAAATAGCCGCCTAGGTGGCCTAGTTGATAGCGTACTGGGCTTTCACCCCGAAGACCCGGGTTCGATTCCCGGCCAGGGCTTGGCATTTTCATACGCTATAAATCATCCCATCGTCTGCATTAAGCCCAAGTGTGCACAATAGTCAGACAAACACAAAAAAAAAAAAATAAACATTTAAAATTTTTTAAATCTGTTCAAATTAAGACATTTTAATCTAACAGCTGTCTGGGTTCATTTTTGTATTTTTAATGTACTCTAATATCCAAGTTTTAAATATTAGTACGTTCACGGTTCAATGTTGATTAATAAAAAAACTAAAAATTTGTTTGACTTTGTGACTACCTCGACAGAGGGATTTAACATTTTGTATAACGACCTGAAGATGAAACAATAGAGTTTCGAAACTGCGGTAGCCTTTATGAGGTGAGTGGATAGACCACTGACGGGAAGAATAGATCATAATCCTAATTATTTAAAAATTATCAATACAAAAATAACATTACAAGCAAAACTAAACTAGAAAGAGCTAACAATCAGAATAACATTGTTTTTTTTTTTTGTTAAGCCATTTAATACGAGTCAACATTACGCACTTATCCGCCTCCTCTGTGCTGCAATAATAGGGCTGGTAGGGTTGTCAGTTAGAAACATTGTCCATGGGATTGTTACGGGATTTGTTGTCTGAGGTTTAAGATGAACAGGATAGGAACATACAATGGAGAAACTATAACCTATGCAGGAAGGAAGAGAAAAGTACAGGCCACATAATCTATGATTGTGAGGCTCTTGTCAACAGGTAGCAAAGGGTATTAGGCTTCCAGGACACAGAGGACCTCTAGCTGAATGAGCTAGTCAGTGTACTGCTAAAACATGTTAAGCAAAGCAGTTTACTGAACTAGAATCCAAGGGGTTATAAACACAATAGATTCAACGCACCTAACCGTAAGACCTCAAAAACTAATTTAATTTGAATCAACCCACTGCTATTTTATGCTGAAAAAAGTATTGTAATGTCCTTGAAGCACTTAACTCAATACTGTAAAGAATTTTTTTTTTTTTTTTGTGTTTAACGTCCGACTATTGTGCACAGTTGGGCTAATGCAGACGATGGGATGATTTATAGCGTATGAAAATGCCAAGCCCTGGCCGGGAATCGAACCCGGGTCCTCGGGGTGAAAGCCTAGTACGCTATCAACTAGGCCACAGAGTAATAAATATTTTTGTTAGATGCCATCAACGATGAGGACCGATGGCACGTTAAAACAATAAATACAAGTACTCACTTTGGGTCAAGGCCACAAACTGAGCCGGATATACGACCACCTGGACCTGACTCGCCTGGTGACCATTTCTTCCACGTTGAAATGGTTTTCTGAAAAATAAGAAGAACAAACTTAAACCTAGTTACAAATTTGTAAAAATTATCCTCAACTACATTAGATGCTTTAGGTCACAATGTTTATGTTATCTGTTTACTATCCAGCAGTTGTGTAAATATTTCAGAACTGATATACGTTTACTTTTGCTTGCTAACAACAGATTGACATGTATAAAAAGTAAAGAAATTTTTAGTGCTGACAAACGATATAAGAGTGTCTTATATGTTAAGTGTATGATAAGGATGTTAAGGAATGATATAAGTGTACTTATCTGTTGGTAAGTACACAGCAGACATTACAGAACCCACAAACAAACACTTAAATCCGTGTGCAGTTACCTTATAGTGTATCAGCACATATATATTTTTTTGCCTTTAATAAAACTGTACAAATATTACCTGTACCAATAACTGTAGTTACAAATCTTGCCAGACATATCTGTACAGTAATGCATAAAAAGTCGCCAAAATAATGTCAACTTTAAAACCATACGATTTTGAATTGCAACCGAGATATTGGGACTTATGTGTACATTTTATTGCCAGCTATTATTATTTTAAACGAATTTAACAATTCAACACAGTACTATTAAATCAACAAACCATTCAAAATACAAACAAGCGTACGAGCAGAAGAAAAAAATTCTGGATAAAAATTATAAATTGTTTTTTTTCAAACACTAACAGGCAATAAAATTTTATCTTACTGTGTACACAATTCCTCTGTCCACTGTAAGTGTTTGTTACGAAAATGTCTCACTAAACGAATAAACAAGGCACACAGAAATTTGGCATGCACATAAATTAAAGTTGCACAAATTATTTTTTGGCCCAGAATTTTTATTCAATGTGCAAAACTTTTTTTTTCAAAACTTCAAAATTGAAATCTGTTATGATTAGGATTACAATTTATTCTTCCCGTCAGTGGTCTATCCACTCACACACTTTAGGCTACCGCAGTTTCGAAAATCTATCGTTTCATCTTCAGGCCGTTACACAAAATGTTAAATCCCTCTGTCGAGGTCGTCACAAAGTCAAACAAAACATTAAAACACACATCACAAACACTGAGCACAATTACACGTTTAAAATATTCATCATGAAATTCGGCTTGGCCAACTACACATGCGACTCGTACGTCGTTACATGCCGGACTCCGACGGAATAAAGTCCGGAATTTAACGACGTACAAGTCGCATGTGTAGCTTGACTAAGCCGAATTTCATGATGAATATTTTAAACGTGTAATTGTGCTCAGTGTTTGTAATGTGTGTTTTAATGTTTTATTTGACTTTGTGACGACATCGACAGAAGGATTTAACATTTTGTATAACGGCCTGAAGATGAAACTATAGTTTTGAAACCACGGTAGCCTTTATGAGGTGAGTTGATAGACCACTGACGGGAAGAATAGGTCATAATCCTAATCATTTGAATATGTGGTCCGGTGGCTATGTTACAATAATGTAATTTGTTATTCAAGTAGTCAAAGGTGGGTAAAAAAAAAATATTTGTTGCCTGAAAATAAGGCTATTTTGAAAAAGTTTACATTAAAATATCTGAGTGACAGTTACAAAGCTGTAAATGGTAGCTAAAAAATGGTGTACATACATTTCCGTCCCAAACATTTTGATATGGGGCTCAAAAAATGCCACTAAACCATTTTTAACAACTGTTAATCCACCTCAAGGTCACTGGTTTGAAACTGGTGTTACTCTGTCATAAGCCATTAAAAGAAAGTCTTACCAATTTATTTATTTGAAAGAGCAACATATATGTTGTTCTTAACTTCTTTATTTGAGCCTCTTAATAATTCAATTAGAGAAAGTTTGTGCAGTGTGTTTGACCAATTTTATTTAGCTTTCGATATGTTTACCCTGTTCCACCCGTAAGCAGCTTCTCCTATACATTTGATAAGTTAAAGAAAATATCACGTTTCTAGAACGAATTGACCAATCTACTAGTAGTCAAAATTAAATCGAGCTTATACATCTTGTAGGTATTTATTTGACGAAAATAGGATAAAAATTAGATTTTATACACTTACTTTCGATAATAATCATGATTATTATTATAATTATAATCGATTAGGGATCTAAATCACTTATAATAAAGTAATAATATTTAAACATGCAGACCTAATAATATTTAACCTAACCTACACAAACTTTCTTCAGTATCCAAACTTCCGCAATTATTTTAGTTGTAGAAAATAACCTTACGAGTCTATAATATTTTCTAAAAAAAAGGAGCAAATAATAACAATAATAATAACACTTAATATAGAATTTTCTGACAATGTAACATTGTCCATAAACCTAAAATTTTATTATAAATGTAAAATTAAAACAATACGAAATACAGTCTAACACAAAAACTGTTTGTTAAAATCCGTGCAACTTTTAAAATAAAATTTCAACACAATTCAAATTAATGAAAGTTAAAACGATTGTGCATCTATTACAAGCAAAACCAACAGATTAGTAAAACAGATGACTAGAAACAGAATCAAAGTAAAGTTTTCACATCGAATGTATACATTAATTACAAAAGAACGTCGTGACGTGCACTTTCACAAAAATATACGTCATGTTTTGTTCCCTGAATACTGGATAATGTCAATAACAAGTACAAATTTTCCTAAATAATACGATGACTGATATTCTAATCTTTTCTTCTTCTTTTCGTTTCACCCTCTTTGGGGTACGCTGAATCAATCATTTCTTGCGTGCTGTACTTTTCTTTGTTCCCAGTAGCTCTTCATTCTTTCCGATCTTCTTTTCCTCTCCTCTTCTGAAATGACAGGTTTAGGTCTTATTTTGGTTTTATCTTGAAATCTTATTCTTTCGTCCTTGGTACTTATCTTAGCAGTTTGGTCAAGCAGTGAATTTTCTGTAATTTTTAATTCTATTAGGTCTTTTTCAATTTCTTTAAACCAGATCGGTTTTGTTTTACGATTATGGAAAAAATCAAACACCTGTTTCGTCAATCTATTGGAGTTCATTCTAAGAAGATGGCCGTAAAAATTTATTCTCCTTTTTCTCATAGTATCTGACAGTTTTTCAATTTTCTGATATTCTAATCTGTTATACAGAAATTGAAATAAAAATTGCTTTTGAGAAAAAAAATCTGTACTTAGTTTGACACTTTTATCCTTACCGTATTCCAACTTACAGGTAGGAATTTTCGGATTTTCAATTTTTTCAAATAATAAAGATTCGATGTGAAAACTTTTTATTTAGAACATTGCAGAAGTAATTAAAATAAAAATAAAACTGTAAACACATCGAATTAAACACAAGAAAATTAGTGTTCGACAATATGCTGTCCTTTAGTTACAAGATATTACAAGACAACGAACACAAACACACAACATGCGACAGTGAAATGCGTGCGACGTACCGTTGGTCTCAGGCCTCGTAAGAGATCGTTCCGTGTAGGGATCAGCACAGACAAGAAAATTAACCATAAATATTCAACCATAATAATTAGTTTTTTACAATAAATATATAATTTCTTCATCTAATAATCAGTAAGAAAACAAGACTGAGCAAGATAAAACATACCAGATATTTTAAAAATTTTTATTAAGATGATATTTTTGACTGACAATGGAACTAACTTGTATACCACTTAGAATTCTAGCAAGAAAATAAATGTATTGTATTAACGTTTTGAGAGAAAAAAGTTAATTCCAACATGGCAGCCAAAAATGATTTTTTTCCAAAAATAACTAATCATTACTCAACGATTATTCGTGCTGCTTTGGAAAACTCTATCTAAAGAAATGTACAGTGATTTAGGGAACTGACAAACGATTTAAAATTGTGACTCATAGAAAATATTTTATTTATAAATGTAAAAAAAATGTACAATCAGATGCCCATGTTCACTTGTCTAAGAGTAATCTTTAAAAATGGTTCTTATTTTTTTAAAGAAGTGTGTGTGTGTGTGTGTGTGTGTGTGTGTGTGTGTGTGTGTGTGTGTGTGTGTGTGTGTGTGTGTGTGTGTGTGTGTGTGTGTGTGTATGTGTGTGTGTGTGTGTGTGTGTGTGTGTGTGTGTGTGTGTGTGTGTGTGTGTGTGTGTGTGTGTGTGTGTGTGTGTGTGTGCGCGCACATGTGTGTGTGTGTGTGAGAGAGAGAGAGGAGAGAGAGAGAGAGCTTGTGTGTGTGTGTGTTTGTGTTTTTGTTGTGTGTGTGTGTCTGTGTGTGTGAGAGAGAGAGAACTTGTGTGTGCGTACGTGTGTGTGTGTGTGTGTGTGTGCGTGCCTGTGTGTGCGAGCCTGTGCATGCGTGCCTGTATGTGTGTGTGTGTGTATGTGTGTGTGCCTGTGCCTGTGTGTGTGTGTGTGTTACAATGGTGGAATCAGGTTTTCATGAAAGTGTGATAAAAGTTTTATTTTTTAAATATTTCAAGTTGCTGTCATTTTCAAACTAATCCTATGAATTTGGCAATGAATATGTTTAATGTATATAATCAATAATGAATATTTATTCAAGGTTTAGTTTCCTCATATCGTAATATCCTCTACTTAATTGTTATTCACTGTTGTTAGTGATCATGAATTTGCTTCTCTCAATTTCAAAAGAGCTTTTAACATGCTAACAAGAAATTACCTATCTTAATACTGCTAAAGAAATATATTTTTGATATTTTAATATCTACTATTTCTTCAACTTTCTGTGTTGATGCTTTTGAAAGAATTCTTTCATTAAAAAAATCTATTGGTGTGCCCTCTAAACCACCCTCTCTTCCATCACCGGATGCACAGTCGGAAAAATGACCTACATCCTCGTTAGTCAGGTGTTCACACTGCTTTCGCAGTTAATAAGAAGGGAACAAAATGAGATTAATGTGTTACTACTTCCTGTTAACTTTATGTGTTTTAGCACAGTGTCAAAAAGTATGACAACATCAGCCATTTTTGTTTCTGCAGGACCAATCGATCAGCTGTTCTCTTCCTGCTACTGCATGATGTTTGTTGTGAATGTTATAAGGCCTATAATTTTGTATTTTTAGATATTTAGTATTTCAGAAAGTGTTTTTTATACAACATAAATATTTGTACTACATGTATTAGTAGTATATTGTATACAACATATAGTAGTAGTATATTGTATACAACATGTATTAGTAGTACAATACATTATATTGTGTACTAAAACAAAAACATAATATATTGATCATGGAACAGTAACTGAATGAAATAGATCGATTAGATAACAGCGATTGAGCGAAACACATCGCTGAGATAAGTGTCAGTGTAATAAACAGACAACGGCAGACTAAATGTTATTGTCTTTTTTAACTGACAAATAATAATTTCATAGCATTTATACAATGTTCACTATGGTATTTATGTTATTTTCAATTTAACTGACTTATTATTTTCATTATTCGAGTAGAGAATCGGGTTCCATAGGGGTTGGTTAAGAGGGCTTCCACTATTCTCCATTAACATTGTGTATCTTAAAGGTTTAAAAAATGAAGTCCCACTAAACTCTGCCAACAAAGATGTGTGCTAAGAATAGCAGCAAAATATACTCTTAATAAATAAAAGCTATTGTAACCTAACCTAATATAAAATAAAACTTCAAAAATTCAAAACTCACCGAGCAATCGGCCTGCGATGATTGTACACAGCCGGAATCGTCGTTACGTATACAGCAAGCGGTCTCTCTTTCTTTTTCCCTTCCCTTTTCTATTTCTTTGATTATTTTCGCATCTTTTCTCATACAAGGCGCAAACTTCGCTCCCAAATGGATTAAATCCGCCTGTAACGCAACAAAATAATGCACGTTGTGAAGTAATAAATAAGGCGTTCATTTTGTTTGTAATTACGTTTTCCGCTAAGACAATGTAAACAAGCTGTATTGTTGACGAATATATATATATTAATTTAATAGTAAGCAACTTTGAATACGTTAAAACATATGACTTGAAAATATCAATCGCCATAAATATACAGTAATTAGTATAACATTGATGCATACACAGTGCAGTACACTTGATGGTTATAGTCTGTTAATTTTTTACTTTTTTCTAATTTAGCAGTATTAGAATAAAATCGCACAATATAAAGCAGTGGCAATTGTTTTTGCTAGATCGTAACAAATGATCGATTACAGGAAAATAATGGATTCTTATACTATAAATTGAAAATAATATAAACCCTATACATACTATTTTTTATACTTTTATTTTAATAACTAAATATTACATAAAATGGCTTACAAAGGAATATCGAAAAAAAACTTTGAAAATATAGTGGCGAAACACATTATCTTAAACCATGTATTGAGAGTCCACAGGTATTTTATTTCTTGTCCTTGTAAATTAATATATTGACATTATATTGACAATATATTCCAACGGGAACTACTGGTTGGTAGTTGTGATTATTTATAAAATGTTTTCCAAATGGGTAATAGATATTAGGTGTTAAAATAATGCTAAACGGCTGCTAGAGCAGATTCAATTTGACCATGTCATAGTCCTTTTACATTTCAATAAATAAATTACTACCATTAAATAAAAAACGGAGCCGCCTTGGTGGCCTAGTGGATAGCGTACTGGGCTTTCACCCCGAGGACCCGGGTTCGATTCCCAGCCAGGGCTTGGCATTTTCATACGCTATAAATCATCCCATCGTCTGCATTAGCCCAAGTGTGCACAATAGTCAGACGTTAAACAAAAAAAAAAAAAAAAATTACTTTTGAATCACATTCTACCAAAGAATCAGGTGGTGTCAAAGGTTAGATTGTAAGCCGGACCCGATTGATTTGTTGCACACCTCCATTGCTTCGATATACGCGAATCATAAATCTATATCGTTTATAAAGAAAGTGGCTCAATGATGAATATAAATCACCTCTTAATCTGTATGGGACTTGATCAAGCTCACCAGGAAATTACAAACCTACCGCACTTGTCAGCTATTGGAATACCAGAAGACAAATAGAGTAATGCACGAGTCTGCATTTGGAAAAATAAGAAAAAGAAGAAGACAATGTCTTTACACAAACTATTCTATAGTAGATACACAGAGATTATAACACAGGCAGGTTATTGGATGTGTTGGGTTTAAAAACAATGACATAACATAAGTATATACTGTTCTATGAATTATGGTAGGATTGCTACGACAACCGAATCTTCAAATTCTAGCTTTCACCTGTGTGTAGCTTTCCTCTAGCCATTATCTTCTGAAATTCCTACAGGATCTCCTTCAACAATTTGGTTTGTTGAAGTACTTAGTATTACAGATATGCAAACAATTATTTTAAAGTAACCAATGATAATTTTGAAAAGATAGATTTTGTTTTCTTGTTATAACTCTTTTGTAAAATATGTTAAGTTTCAGGCAAAATAGGTACAAGTACTAAAGCAAGGAAAACCAGTTGAACAATTATTTATTGAACTGATTATTTTTAACTGAACAGAGCAAAATGAAAGGCAAACTTTCACTCCCTAAACTGAGGGTTAGCTTTAAAAACAATAAAGCTAAATTTTTGGTGTTCGTTCAAAAAATAACGGCGAAAATCTTCTTTCGCACATATATTCTGCTTAAAATTTTCAACCGCCCCATCCACTAAGAACGCAGCTCGTACGTACAAAACCAACTTTTACAAGCTGCAAAGCATCAGTAAAACTGACTCGGAGCGGTTATGAAAAGAACACCACCGTTTAGTGGAAAGCATAAAAGTTTTACATCCACTGCATGAAAAGAATGATGACCGTCTATTCTGGATTTCTGCCGTAAAAACAAAATTACTTATTAAATTACAGCGTTTACTATCTAATTTGTTATAAGAAGCCGCATAGTGCAAACTGAAAGTAAAACGACATCGCAAGAGCTTTGTTGTGGATCGTAACAAAAATGCGGATTATATTTAACTTGGCTGAATTGAAAAAGGCTTATCTCCTTACTTATCTTAGAAGTACATATTCCTTGAACAGATAAACAGGTTTTCGAGCATATAAATAAATTCCACTATCACGTACAAGACATGCTTGTCTATGTTAAAAAAACGTTTCAAAAGCTATTAGCAAGACAAGCAGAGTTAATTTTCACTGGTATTTTCTACTGCTATATCCCCTAGAGTTTTGCCAAAATTTCGGATCAAAAGTTATGGGAAAAAGAAAAAAGAGTTCATAATACTTTCGTCAAATTTCAGTCTTGAATTTTTTTAAGGCAGTGCACTGATTTTGTAATAAAAGAATTTTAATTTCTGATTCAAGAATAAACCAGAGCGACAAAACAAACCTAATAGCAAATTTATTTGTAACTTCAAATAATATATTGAGAAAAATTTTATCAAAATCGTTACAGCAGATTTTTGTTAATTTTTTAAGGTTTTCGTTAAAAAAGCACAATTTCTGATTCTGACGATGTAAAAATATTAACTGTAATTTGTATACCATCATTTTATACACTGTACTGTGTTTAACTACAAAGCCAAAATTGATTTCTCATCACTATAAAAATAAGGATAATAACCTAACTTGTTACTTTATGTTACTCCGTGTTTGGAATTTAAAATTTAAAACATTTCAATCTGGATAATGGGGCCGATGTTTTTTTTAAAAAAACTATTAACAGATAAATATAAAATTAGCAATAACAATTAATTTCACTCACTGCTCTAGCCCCTATCCAAAAATTGGCAGGCTCGTTGTACTCAACCTGCTGCAGTGACAGACTCGTTACGAGCACCTGCAAAGAAACACAATAAGTTAAAATACATGAGTTTCCTTACTTTTAAGCTCACACAAAATTTTTACCAGTTTACATGGAAGTGTAGTTAGGTTCTACATTGTAAATTTTTTTATCGAAATGATCTCATACAAGTGAATGAAACAACGCATTTGTCACATGAGTATTTTTGCAAGTGTATGATGATACACTAAATATATAAATAAAAAGCTATATAAACTATATAAAAAGCAATAGAGATGTCTAAAGGGTTAGGTCTCTGCATTCACTCGATTAGTCGTCAACAGATTTCCTACTGAAGGGTTAGGTTAGATTGCATGTTAGGTTAGGAAGTTTAGTATTGCTGACAATGTGCTCAAAGCATTTATTGTACACATAAGCCACTTGGATTTTAGTTCAGTAGATTGGTGCCTCACAGATTTTCAGTAATTCGCTGACTAGCTATTCAGTTATTCCTCAAGGTATTGGAAACGAAAACACTCTGCAAACAAAAGCTTCACAATTATAGATTACGTGATCTACAGTTCCTTTTTCCTACTGGATTACCTTAAAAGTTCGTAAAACTGGTTGCACGCACTGGACGAACTAAAGATGAATGACAGTGTACAGGTGTGTTCCACAAATAGTCAACAAAATTGGTAAAGAGATCATGCATATGCATCACGTGGCCATTTTGAACATATTCAGCAATCAATTATGGAATAATTTGTAAATATTTACAATTTTATTCGTACAATATAAACATTATACAAGTAATAGTATATTTAGAAATAAATTCTTAGATAAAATTAATTTCTTTATTATGTTGATGGCAATAATTTTGGATAACTTTGTATTACGATGATAACTTTATATGGTTACTATTGCACTGTACCCTTTGTATATTGTACCCTCTTTCTATATTCCTGAGATGCTCAGTTACGGCACCTTCTCCACTCCTAGTCTCTTCATAATGTCTAGGATTTGGATGGGATTCAAGATGGATAGCCTCTACTTTGTAAATGGTCTACGAGGTGTGTTCAGAAAGTAAGGAGAATTTTTAAATTTCACAGGCTTGGAGAGTCGGATTGTCATTTATCATTGTCAAACATTTTTTTAATTATGTTGGTATACATGCCCTTGAAGTATGATAAAACTTTCAGCTGTTTTCACTGTTGACTTTGTCTGTGACAGCCACTAAGGTTAGACGTATTTTTATGAGCTCAGCGATTCTTGTTTCTTAAAGGAAATGGATAAAAGAATTTGTATCAAATTTTGTGTAAAAAATAGAATAAAGTGTAACAAAGTTTGTGAAATGTTAACAAAGGCATATGGTGAGTCTGCTATGAGTAAACCAAGAGTTTACAAGTGGTATAAGCGTTTCCAAGAAGGCCGTGAAGATGTTGAAGATGACGAACGCCCTGGACGCCCCAGCACATCTAAAACCAAAGAAAACTTGGAAAAAGTGAAAGAAATGGTTATGAACAATCGCTGATGATGTTGGCGTATCGATTTGATCATGTCATGACATTGTTTCCAATGTTTTGTGTATGAAACGTGTTTCACCAAAATTCATTCCAAAATTGTTGAATTTTGAACAAAAACAGCGGCAAATGGAAGTTCTTCAGAAGTCACTAAATGAAGTCAACGATGATGCAGAATTACTGAAACATATTGTAACAGGTGACGAAACATGGGTTTATGGATATGACGTCGAAACTAAGGTTCAATCATCCCAGTGGAGGCATTCTGGCTCGCCAAGACCGAAAAAGGCTCGACAAGTGCGGTCGAACGTGAAGGTTTTTTTTTTTTTTATATTAATGGCACTCACTGTTTTTCGATATTAATGGCATTGTGCATCATGAATTCCTACCACCAGACGAAACGGTCAATAAGGAGTACTACCTACAAGTTCAACGCCGTTTGCGTGAAGCAATCCGAAAAAAATGCCTGGATCTGTGGAAAAACAATTCATGGCTTTTCCACCATAATGATGCACCAGCTCACACTTCATCGCTTGTTTGCGAATTTTTGGCCAAAAACAGTACTGTAACGATGCCCCAGCCTCCATATTCGCCAGACATGGCTCCTTGTGACTTTTTCCTATTTCCAAAAATAAAGAGAACCTTAAAGGGCCTCAAAGATCGAGTTTAAGAAGTGATTCGAGGATTGGAAGACGCGCTGGCACATGTGCATATTCTCCTATGGGGACTATTTTGAAGGCAACAACATCAATGTAGAAGAATGAATAAACATTTTGTTCAAAAAATTAAAATTCTCGTTACTTTCTGAACACACCTCATATTTCCAGTTCCTTATTTACAGATACTTGCCCTGTTAATTCCCTTAAAAATTTTCTTTCTCTTGAACGTTGTTCTTTTTATTGTGCAGTGAGATCCTGTTCATTCTCTTTTACATTCTTACTTATGGAAACCACACACACACATAACTAAAGAAATGAGAGCCACCCGTACCCTGCATGCATGGGTATGGCTAAGGTACACTGGAACACTGGAAGGTCGCCAAGTATCCGTTTGATACACCAGGCAGTCATTCACTCCATCAGCACGGGTCGCTTTACACTTTAGAGTTAGCCAAGCTACGTAGAGTATATGAGTGAGAGCAGTATGAGCTAGAGGTACGGTGGGGTCGCTAAGCCCATCAGCTGCTCACTTCAGCTGCCTCTGCTGGAATTCTTTACGCATAAAATAAGGCGGAAATCAAATACTCACCAGTCCAGAGTTCTGACTTAGGTTGATCCCTACTGGACCAAGCCCATAACAGAATATCGAAAAGAAGAGAATTAAAATCTGTACAGTGGTGACCCAGTAGGTGAAGAAGGGTCTGTGGTCCTCCAAATCCTCCAGCTGCTCTTTGACGGGCTCTCTGTTCATCACGGATCTTTTCAGCGAACGCCTGTCAACATATGCAGAATTTCATGAGGTGCAAAATTTAAAACTGTTTAAAAAATAAGTACAAAATTAAGAAAGAATGTTGTACAATTGTAATAAAAATGTAATGAATGAGAATCAGTACAAAACTAATGAATAACACTGATTAGTACATCTTTTTCATTGATAAAAGCATGAAACTGATTTCAGTAAGTTTAAATTTTAAACTTTCAAATTACATAGAAAATACAAAAATAAACCCTGACCAATGTCAAAAAAATTCTAAATATCAATAGATTTTGAAAGTTTAAAATGCTAGTAAAGAAAGGATTTTAATTCCTGTTTTAGTAAACTGAATTTTGAGCAGCTAAGTTAGCTTTGAGAGGTGCTTGGCTAAGGCCTTGGACTGACGATGGTATAACTGTGTTTTCCACCACAATGCAAGGTTTAGTTTATCTGAAATTGCTCTATATGTAGTGTTTGCCTTTGGTCTCGTAAAGCTGGAGATTCCAAAAAGGATACATCTGTCATAATAGCCTAGTCGATAGAGTACTGGGCTTTCACCCCGAGGACCCGGATTCGATTCCCAGCCAGGGTTTAGCATTTTCATACACTATAAATCATCCCATCGTCTGCATTAGCCCAAGTGTGCACAATAGTCGGACGTTACACACAAAAAAAAAATCCAAGTTTAAAGCAAATTTTACGGAAATTTTCTCAATATTCACTCTCAAAACATGAATTTTCTACTTCAAATTTGCCCAAGCTATGAAACTAGTTGTGTTACATAACCAAAATTTGACAAGTCTGATGAATCGAATTTTTACGTTTTTTTTCAATATTTTGTAAACCAAATTTTTTGTGTCTAGTATTTTGCTTGAATACTTGTAGGCTACATTTCAGCAAAATTTGATAAAAACCGTTAAAATCTGATTTTTAACCTTTTTTTAATAATAAAGGACTTAAAAAAAAAGTTTTTTAAATTAAAAAATAGTCCCGACTTCTGGGAAAATATCAACAAAGTTGGTCGATTAGTTAAGTCACCAAAAATTTGCAAAGACAAACACACATACGGACAAAGTTTGAGGTAAAAAAAACAATTTTTTAACGGGCTGTAAAATGTACATTACGATAAAAATGTTATTATTTTTTTCACAATTACCAGACTTCTTCAGATTTTCTACAGCAAAAAATTAAAACGCAGTTAGCAATAGATTAACAACTGGAGTTACAAAAGTAATTGTAACGAAAAATTATCTACTAGATAAGCTCCGTTACAAAAATGTAGTTAAGAAAAAAATACTAAAACGTACGCACATTAAACGCAATAGATAGCGAAACAAATTAGGCAACGCATTTAGCATCGGCCTATTTGTATATTTCAATGACTACAAAGATTAAAAAAAACAAAACAAATAAACTAAAGAACAAAACATTTACCAGATAATAAGCTTTGTTATCACTGCTTCCAAAAACTCAGTAAAGTAAATTATTAATTTACGTTATAAAACCAAGAAGCGTCATCCAAACAAAAGAAGCTTTTTTACGCAACAACACCACCCGGATTGCTTTTGTTTCAATGGTGCCAACGTTAAAAGTGAAATCACTTGGATTAATGGGAAAAGTCATAAATCCAGTTATCAAAAAACACAACCACTCTCAACGGTGTAAAGAAATATATTTCTGACAACGCAGTTTTTTCTTTACACGAAATCGTTGCTCATTTTTTCCACCAAGAAAAAACGCTAAGAGGCCTATGTTCGGACAACGCTGAGGAAGGTGATGTTCTCCATGTAGAGTGACTAAATGTAATTGAAAGCTAGCACAGATATGCATCAAGAAGTTATATTGTTTACTTGAAGTAATTATAGTGTTTCGATTGAAAATGAGATTTTGTGACAGCCACCTCGGTGAGACTCAGATCTTGGATCATGAAATAAGCATCGATCCTGACCTTGAGATCATTTTTTGGAAATTTTTAACACACACACACACATACATACAATTTATTATTTATTTATTTATTAGTACAAATTTCTCATAGAAAGTAATAATAAATTACCAGTGTATAGGCCCAGTTTAATACAAAACAGAATCATATATAGTGAACAGAAAACATATATATATATATATATATATATATATATATATATATATATATATATATATATATATATATATCATAATTTTAATCTGATTTGATTCTAATTTGGCATAAAAAATTGAATTATTGCTTGCCTAAGTTCATCAAAGATCAAAATTTCTTCAACAGTTTCAAAATTGCTGCCATTTCAAATCTTTAAAAATATGTAACTTTTTTTTATTTTGATGCTTAACTTTTTTCAAATAATTTTGAAAATCACCAACATCTGCTTTCAGCATTTTGAATTTTCATGATCCATTGAAATTAAGATTTCTTGGTAGAGTTACATTTAGCATTTTCAATGCAATTTGAAATTTTTAAATACTAATACATTACACGTAGATTTGAATGCTTTTCACAATGGTGAAATAAGAGTTTCGGAAAAAATGGTAAGGTAAAAAAATTACTCTTTTAAATTACCCAGTGTATAATGAGACAATAAAATTCAGCAACTGTTAGTCATGCATGAATGAGTCAACATCTGGTCGTTTTGGTGATACAATTAAGATTAATGTATCATAAAATTAGAGCATTAACGACAAGTAATTAGTAAAATTAAATAACTTTATAAAGCAGTTGATAACGTTAGGACTGTACGAACCCGAAAAACCTGCCGACAACGCCCATTCCATACTGTCTCCTGTCGGAATTGTCCAACGTTCTGTCTAACACTTTGTCCCAAATCCTGCTCATGCCTATTTGTCCTCCTGTGCTCTCGTCCGATGCTCCTGGCGTCCTTCTCCAACTTCCCAACCTGAAACCATCATAGCGATAACATAAATATTTTATATTTTTTTTCTGGCGAAAAACCGTTAAGGTTATCATCGCCGTCACGCAAAATGAAAGTATAAAAAAAAAAAACAAAATTTACTTAAATAAGAAAATAAAACTACAACAAACTATAATAGTAAAAATAAATTAAACAAAAATTTACATAACAGGTACAACTATATAACAATAACGAATACTTAAGAACTAAATAACAATGAATAATGAATAAAATTTAATAACAATTCGTAAAAGTATTTATAAACATAACAGAAGTAAAGTTATTTAGACAAAATAAATAAATAAAATAACACAAGAAATAACAAATATATAAATTAAATTTTATTTAAAACATTCAGACGATGAAGGAAGTCTAGAACCCGGTCAACGGCCGAGGCACTATCTCCCAACATCGTCTGTAAACAGTTGCTCAGACCACACATTATACAAGAGAGTGTCAGCCAATAAGTAAGCATTGTAAGAACATTACACAAACTTTCTCACATTCAATCATTTCTCGATAAAGTCGCAAAAAATCTATAAAATTGAAATATTTTTAAAAATTGCATCGGATTTTGTTCATATCATGTATCGGAATTTTGCTGTCGCCAAATTGAAATCACTGTGTGATCATACTTACATGTCTGAAATCATACTTACATGATCTAAAATTTTATTTTAAGGCAGGGTGTCCACAAAATGTGGAAAGAAGTTGCGCTGAGCGGAGTGGACTATGCATTCAAAACCTAACCTATTGTATTTAGTGTAAGTGCAGGTAGGCCTACTGAAAGCATAACAGAGCTGAGCAGATTCAAATGGTGTACGCTTCTGCTGCGCTTTCAGTGGTCGCACTTACAAACAATTGGTTACGTTTTGAATGTGCAGTTCGCTCCACATTTCGTGGCCACTTGGCCAAATACTAGTTTCCATTTAATGCCATTCTTTATGTTGCATTAAGTTTCAGTTAATAAACTTGGTGTTAGGATTAAGAAAAATATTAATTTTTAGTTGCTAGTTTTAAATATTATAATGAGGTCACAGCCAAAGAATGAACACTATTGACAAAGACATAGGCAAATTACGGAACTGCTGACATACTGCCTGTTGCAATAAGCAACAAGGTGTGTAGAACAGCAGTTGAAATAAAAGCTTGGGGAAGAAGTAGGATGGGAACAGTCGATTCTGGGAGGACCGGAACATCGGTATATTCCGAGTGACGGTCGATTCTGTGAAAACCTGAAGGCTGTACGTCGGGACGCACTACAGAAGAGCATTCCAGCCAGGATTTGTTAGGGGTTCGGGGTTCTCTACTACTCGGGTCCTTCAACAAGTCGACATGCTGTAACTACACAGGGTGTACCAACAGCTGTGTATTTCGTACTGTGTTGTGTGATTCTATTATTTGTTTTAATGTCTTAAACTGACGACGCAACGGAGTCCCAAAACATGTCGTTAGAAAAGAAAGAGAAACGAAGTGATCATTGATGAGAACCGAACAAACCGTTTGATGTTTTCATAATTCTTGAACACTTAGTATCCCAGTCAGAGTAAGGAGACACGTAGGTTGCCCATTTTTTCATATTGTGACAAAAACATATTTTTAAAATTCAAAGCACAATTAACAAATCAGCTATATCTACCTTTCAATCTGACACAGGCATTGCTCAAACACGTTATAGTTTAGATTGTTTTTTAATGGTTCATACTTTACGCTAGTTAGACTAATGGCGATCAGGGCTTGGCATTAAAGGAAAGAAAAACTTACAGCAGTAACTGCAGTCTCAGACCTATGACCTTGAGGTTGCACATTCAGAATTAGCAGACTGACCAAGCCTTAAACATTTTGGACATGTAAACACCTTTTGAAAGTATAAAACACATTTAGAATCTTAGGCTGAGTATGGATACTTTAAAAAAACTTCAAAACTTCATAATTTCTTGATTTAGTGTTTGAGCAATTGAAGTCTTTGTTGAGTTAAGGACTTAATAAATTTAAACATTAATTTTACAGTATCTACATACATGAAAACGATTACAAAGGAATTCCAAAATTATCAAGAAAAGGTGTCCACAAGACATTTGTTTTGTACCTTTCGTGGGTCGATCTTGGAAGTACTGATTCATCTTGCGTCACTCCGGGAGGCAGCTGATGTCCTCTATCTACAAAGTCACCGCCGCTTGGATATGGTGGTTGTAATTCTTCAACACCTTTGTCTATCTCGGTTGGTTCAAAAAACACCTGCAAAAAAAACCACCGTTGGTTTAAACGTATCAGAAATTCTGATCATATGTAAATAAAATATTACGCTAATTAAGTAGCTTTATTTCTTCAAAGGACTTCAAACTTATTTACCTAAAATATTACTATTCTAGACTACAGTTATTTCCTTAGAGTTCCAAACACTATAACTATAGTCTGGATCTAACCTTTCATCTGTCTGCTTTTGGGTTAGGTTTACTTCATCCGAAGCCAAGGTGGAACGGTACATGGTAAAGAATATGTGTTTAAGCAGGAGCTTAGCGTATGTGCTGACTAACAATACCATGTGACCTCCAGTTTTAATCTAACCTTACCTATGCATATGTAACTCTGTATCGGTGGACGTGTTACTTCCCTAACTACTTATGGAGATTTTTATGACTGGAAACAAACTGTGAAAACCTACACAGCTCAAAAATTCTGGCAAAAGTGGACCTGAGGAGCGAAAACAGCACAAAGGTGTAGCAAAGTGGTTCTGTATATAATCTCATGAAATTATCAAGCAGTGAAATACAGCAGACTGTGGGGACGCTAGGCGGACCTACACAACCTGCAGCGGTAGAAGTGAGATGGGATTGAACATCTCAAATCAATAAGGCTGTCTACAAAAATTTTGCAAATTAGCAAACTGACAAGGAAGAGGCAGTAATGAAGGAGCTTCCAATTAAACCTAGAGGCAGAAAACCTCCCGGGGAAACGCAACCCTTATACGACTAACTTGACAGGGATTATGGGAACCCTACATCAAGACTGGAGGTTCCTGGAAAGTGTAATGTCAGCAAGACGTAAAGGGTGTTTGGCTCCCAGCACCCTGAGGATCACCAGAAGAATAAGATAGTGAACTGGTTAAATTCACAGCTGTCTACTGATTCAACTATAATTTAGAAGCTACAGTTCTTTAACTTTGTACCAAAGATTCTTTGATCACGGTACCAGAAGTTATTGAACTATAATCCAAGAAGCTATAGTTCTTGAACTTTGTACAATAATCGTTTGATCATGGTACCAGAAGCTACTGAACTATAATTCGAGAAGCTATATTTCTTGAACTTTGTACAATATAACCTTTGATTAAAGTGCCAGAAGCTACTGAACATAAAAGAAGCTATATTTCTTGAACGTTAAACACTATATCCTTTGATCATGGTTCCAGGGGCAACTGAATGATAATCCAAGAAGCTATAGTTCTTGAACTTTGTAGAATAGATCCTTTGATCATGGTTCCAGAAGCTCCTGAACTATAATCCAAGAAGCTATAGTTCTTGAACTTTGTACATATATCCTATGATATGATCATGGTGCCAGGGTCTACTGAACTATAATCCAAGAAGCTATAGTTCTTGAACATTATACGCTATATCCTTTGTTCATGGTGCCAGGGGCTACTGAATGATAATCCAAGAAGCTACAGTTCTTGAACTTTGTACAATAGATCCTTTGATCATGGTTCCAAAAGCTCCTGAACTATAATCCAAGAAGCTATAGTTCTTGAACTTTGTACATATACCCTATGATATGATCATGGTGCCATGGGCTACTGAACTATAATCCAAGAAAATATAGTTCTTGAAATTTGTACAATAGATCCTTCGATCACTGTGTTTCGTACTGTACTTGTTCTGCGCTGATTTCATTTTGTTGTGCCTAATGCATCATACTATTTTGATTATGGAAATAACAAATTTTTCCAACTTTAGAAATTACAAAAACAAAACAAAAATTAAGACACAACTGATAAAACCAAATTAAACAGTAGAAGTGTGCTCGTCAAAAACTACATGGCCAACAACCAGGTAATGTAAACAATGAACACCCTCTCATTCGTAGCTTGAGCTCGTTGTAATGCCCATATTTTTTTAACTGTTACAATTTCACCTATTTTAACTGCTACCAACTGACCTCGTCATCGACCGGTGATGAAGGTGCTGGCGTCGTAGGCACAGTTGACGGAGGATAACTTCGTGACCACTGTCTGCCGAGGCCGCCTTGCCTGGCTCTGTGCCTGCTCAGGGTCTGCAAAACAAATGTTTAGGTTAGGTACATTGAACAATATATACAATTATTGCAACATAACCGTTGGACCACATATTTAAATAATTAGGCCTATTTTTCCATCTAGTGGTCTTTTTTACTAACCTCGTAAAGGCTACCGCTGTTTCGAAACCTTACTGTTTCATCTTTAGGCTGTAATACAAAATGTCAAATCCCTTTGTCGAAGTCGTCATAAAGTTAAAGAAAACATTGAAAACATTCCGAATTGTAACGACATATAAGTGTATCGTTTGGCCAAACCAAATTTTATCGTGTATATTTTAATCGTGTAATTGTATTTATTGTTTGCGATGATCTCGATAGAGGAAATTGACATTTTTTATTACAGCTTGAAGATCAAACAATAAGGTTTCGAAACCGTGGTACAAGGTGAGTAAGAAAAACCACTAGACGAAAAAATAGGTCATAATCCTAATTATTTAATATAAAAAATGTGAATTGTAGGAAAAAACAAAAGTATAAATGAAGAAATTACATGATGATCTACTTTTTTCAGAAATCTACTTTTTGAACAGGCAGAACTCTATCATGTCAGTATTTAAAACTAAATTGTGATTTGTATCAACATTTTTTTTTACAATCTATTTTCAAATTTTGATAGTTTTCCGTTTTCAGGTCTTCTGAGTGAATCAGTGTAAGTTTCATCTGTCCATCTGTTTGTTGGTGCACATTACTGGAGACTAAACGAATGACTGGCATTGAGGTCAGGACTACTCGCATCGTAAAAAAACTTTTTTTACATATAAAAATTGTTGTCAAAATATTGGATTTTCTGCAAAATATACCCTACGATTTTTATAAAACTGTACTCAAATATAGCACATAAGTACCCAAACAAAAGAAATAGCCCGTACTATCCGATATTTAGGCTTCTGAAAACTAAAAATGCAGTTAAATTTCTCAAAAACAGTTCAGTATGGTGTAGCCGCCTCGGTGGCCTAGTGGATAGCGTACTAGGCTTTCACCCCGAGGACCCGGGTTCGATTCCCGGCGAGTGCTTGACATTTTCATACGCTATAAATCATCCCATCGTCTGCATTAGCCCAAGTGTGCACAATAGTCGGACGTTAAACACAAAAAAAAGAAAAAAAATTACTGAAATATATCGAGCAGTGGCTTGAGTTAGGAAGTCAAGTCATCGTAGAAATTTGGAAATTTAAAATTTAAACACTGAACTCCGTCAGGTTTGTTATTTTTCTGTTTCACTCATGATATATATTTTTTTTTCAATTTGGCACACTGATCTGAGTTATGTATTTACATATTTCACTAAATTTTTATTAAAATCTAATAAAATTCCCTGTTTTTCGCCAAACTCTTTGGGAAAATAATTCAATAATATTAAGTTTGTATCGTTTTGTTAATATTCACTTTACGATGGGATAATTTAATTTTTCAATATAAAAACACGTGACCAAATAAAACAACGCCATCTTTTAAGGAAACATTTCTTGTAATCAGTCAAAAGTTTGCAGGGCTGACATTTATAATAACTATTGTTAATATTGCAAGTTGTTTAACAACATAACCTAAAACGTATTACAACCTATCAGCTGTTCAATGAAATCAGCTGTTCCTTACGAATTAATATAAATCAGCTGACCTTTTACTATAACTACAGTAAATAACATCTAAACTTAGTTCACGTATTTATTTATTTAAACAAAACAAGATATTTGTAAACGCATGTTCAAATTAATTATATATAAGCAAAGATACCGTTAACCAAGTCTGGTATCTTACCAAAAGACCATTACCAAAAGTCTACAGAAATGTTCTTGGTCACTTTATCAGCTGATAACATCCCACGGCACTCAACATACGATACCTTTAAACAAACTGCAGCTTGAAAGCAGAATTATTTTATCAAAGTCCCTATGGATCGCAAACCCACTCCGCTCGAGCTAATAGCCCCTCAGGAAGGGTGGAAATCCTTTATCCAGGAAGTAAAGTCCTTAACACAATAGCCGATTTGCATTAATGTTCATTTCTGGACGCCTTAATTTAATGATAGAGCTATTTACTTTAGTGACACGTTTCGCCAAGAAATGGTACAACTTCAGGTTGAATAAATGAATATCAGCTGATCGGAAGAGAATTAACATAAATAACGCAATAATAATTTCTGAAGCAAAACTTTTAATGTTAGCTTTGGCGAGAGGAGTGAATAGAAACAATTCCGAACGGAATAATGTAACGGAAATATGGAACGAACGAACAAACGATTTTCGTATCTCTATTGCTGACTTTTTCTTCCTCATTTTCGATAAAAATACACGCATATTACATGCGTTGTGTCGCTTTGGTTTCGGTATTTTTCCTTAGTTGAAGCACACGTGCGCGTTGTAACCGTTTATAATACATTCGAAATTATATATAAACATTTATAATAACTATTGTTAATATTGCAAGTTTTTTAACAACATAACCTAAAACGTATTACAGCCTATCAGCTGTTCAATGAAATCAGCTGTTCCTTACGAATTAATCAGCTGAACTTTTACTATAACTGCAGTAAATAATATATAATCTAGGTTCACGTATTTATTTATTTAAACAGAACAAGATATTTGTAAACATATGTTCAAACTGATTGTATATTCAGCAAAGATACCGTTAACGAAAGCTTCGCTGCTGTCGGTAGCTCATCGAGTTCGCTTATACTCGAGAAACGCTTATACTGAAGGTGAGAACGGGGTTAATCAATTAGATATTTTATGTCGGTTCTCTCTTCTCTTCCTGCGTTAACTGCAACAGCAGAAAGATCTTTTTCGATTCTAAAATTGATCTAAACGTGATTGAGAAACTGTTGTGACGTTTAACTGGACTTGCTTAGCATAAAAAAAATTATAGATTCAGAATTATACGAGGGCTATTCAGAAAGTAGATTACGTTTTTGGATAAAAAAAAAACTAAGTACAGGAAAAAATTTTATTATATACATTTGAAAGAGGAACTAAAATACTATTTTTCGACATAATCGCCAAACAAATTTAGACATTTGTCATATCGGTGAACTAGCTTTGAAATTCCCGTGTCGTAGAATTCCGCCGCCTGTGACGCCAGCCAGTCAGTCACGCCCGCGCGGAGATCTGCGTCGTCATCGAAGCGCTGTGTTGCAAGCCAAGTCTTCATCTTCGGGAATAAGTGGAAATCACTAGGTGCCAGGTCCGGACTGTAGGGTGGATGAGGGAAAATCTCCCACTTGAAGGCCGTCAAGACGTCTTTTGTTCGATTTGCCGTGTGAGGGCAGGCATTGTCGTGCAAAAACAACACTTTTGCACTCAGTTTTCCTCTCCGCTTGTTCTGGAAAGCTCGTCTTAAGTTTCGTAATGTTTGGTAATACCTTTTTTAAGACGAGCTATCCAGAACAAGCGGAGAAGAAAACTGAGTGCAAAAGTGTTGTTTTTGCACAACAATGCCCGCCCTCACACGGCAAATCGAACAAAAGACGTCTTGACGGCCTTCAAGTAGGAGATTTTCCCTCATCCACCCTACAGTCCGGACCTGGCACCTAGTGATTTCCACTTATTCCCGAAGATGAAGACTTGGCTTGCAACACAGCGCTTCGATGACGACGCAGATCTCCGCGCGGGCGTGACTGACTGGCTGGCGTCACAGGCGGCGGAATTCTACGACACGGGAATTTCAAAGCTAGTTCACCGATATGACAAATGTCTAAATTTGTTTGGCGATTATGTCGAAAAATAGTATTTTAGTTCCTCTTTCAAATGTATATAATAAAATTTTTTTCCTGTACTTAGTTTTTTTTTTATCCAAAAACGTAATCTACTTTCTGAATAGCCCTCGTATATTCAGAAGAGGGGAAGTTATATAAATGGGGCCGGTTTTGCAAAACTTTTTTTTAAAAAATCTAACAAAATTAATGTTTTTTTTTGCTTAAAATAAGAGTAAATTTTTACACTTTTTTATATGGTTTTAAGTCTCAAAACAGCTTAATAATGCTAGTTTTTGAAGCTATTTCAAAAATTGTCATCCCCTATGAAGCCCTCTTGAATTCAATTATCCATCCAATCACCCACATTACTAGAACATACGATCCAAAACAAATATTTTCTTCAATGCAAAATTTTATACCCCTTTCTACGTTTTCTACCCCCTTTCAATCTCATTAGAGGATGATTTTTGGGAAACGGTGAAAAATATATTTCATTACTTAATATTTAATAGTGATATTACGTTTTAAGAAGGTCAGACGAAAAACATATTTTTCCAATAAAAATTGTTGTACTCTTTATGGGGTGAATACTGAAAAATCGTTTTTCAGTGCACCCCTACGTGTGGTGGTAACCCTGAAAATTTCAAATCTTTAGCTATTGTAGTCTCGGTTATACGTTGATTATTAAATTTGGACTGGGTAAGTAGTTTGATGGAGTTAAAATCAAATTTTTGCAAAATCCTTTCTTGGTGCACGCCTAAAAACATAAATGTACCCTGAAAATTTTAAGTCGCTACCTGAAATAGTTTTGGCTCTGCGTTGATTATAAGTCAGTCAGTCAGTCAGGACATCTTCCTTTATATATATATAGGTTTGGTTGTGTAATAATAGTAAACTTGTATAAAGTATTTCTTCCACGGGTACTTCCCGAAATTCTCTTTTCTTAAAGCCTAGCTCTTCTTGTGGCTATAGCCTCAGTCTACCAGCAGCTGGTGAAGACACCTCACACTGGTAATTTCCCGAAATTCTAGCTCTTCTTGTGGCTACAGCCTCAGTCTACCAGCAGCTGGTGAAGACACCTCACACTGGTAACTTCCCGAAATTCTAGCTCCTCTTGTGGCTATAGCCTCAGTCTACCAGCAGCTGGTGAAGACACCTCACACTGGTAACTTCCTGAAATTCTAGCTCTTCTTGTGGCTACAGCCTCAGTCTACCAGCAGCTGGTGAAGACACCTCACACTGGTAACTTCCCGAAATTCTAGCTCCTCTTGTGGCTATAGCCTCAGTCTACCAGCAGCTGGTGAAGACACCTCACATTGGTAACTTCCCGAAATTCTAGCTCTTCTTGTGGCTATAGCCTCAGTCTACCAGCAGCTGGTGAAGACACCTCACACTGGTAACTTCCTGAAATTCTAGCTCTTCTTGTGGCTACAGCCTCAGTCTACCAGCAGCTGGTGAAGACACCTCACACTGGTAACTTCCCGAAATTCTAGCTCTTCTTGTGGCTACAGCCTCAGTCTACCAGCAGCTGGTGAAGACACCTCACATTGGTAACTTCCCGAAATTCTAGCTCTTCTTGTGGCTATAGCCTCAGTCTACCAGCAGCTGGTGAAGACACCTCACACTGATAACTTCCCGAAATTCTAGCTCTTCTTGTGGCTATAACCTCAGCCTATCGGTTTTACTTTAAATTAAGATTAAAAATACGAAAGCGAACCCTGACCGCCGTCAATTCAATTTCCTAATTACTACGTTTTGAAAATTCAAATGTTGCTAGTTTATGCAACATTTAACGCTGATTACGACGAAGAAATCCGGCTGTCAAAAATATTTAAGACAAAAAAAAGTTGTAAGTGTTCTTTACCAACAAAAACATTTGATAGCATAATACTGGTCTGAATTTGGGGGGGAGGGCTTTATGTAACGTTTTTGCAGCATTCGTTTGTAATTATTAGAATTCAAAACAGTTTAGTCATCAAACACAGAATGCCAATCTAATTAGTTAATTAATTATACAAATAGTTCGATATAAAAAAAGCAAAGCCTAAAATCCGCCGATAAGTCGAGAGTGTTGATACAGAAGCGCTGGCGACTGGTCGCAGAATGTTGTCCGTTACAATTTTGGCGGTGTTTGTGTTTAGCTCGGCTCAAGGCGCTCCTACGATAAACCAAAACCACCCCCGCAATTTAGACGAAGTGTTAAAAGGCGCCGATGAATTCGACAACGTCATCGGCGAAATACTGCAGCAAGTTCTGTACGACGCGTCCGATAACGTAGCGACTTCCGAGCCTCGGGAATCTGCCAACCGCTCACCGGCGCCGGCAGAGCCTCGGGATTCTCCGACGAACGCGGGCGAACGTCAAGAAACGCCCGCACCTCCGGACGCGTCCAACGGTAAACCGGCACCCACACACACTCCTGAAAAAATGACCCGAGGAAATCCGGAGCCGTTGGTCAATTCGAATGAAACGCCCGCGGATGGCGCGCCGGCAAAGGAAATTAAGAAAACTGCTGACGTAACAAAGGAAGAAACAAAGGAGATGCAGAGTGTGGACAAGAAACACGAAGATTTGAAAAGAAAACGCGGAAACTTGTTTTTCCTCATATTCGGCGCCTTGTTCGGCTACCTTATTGGTGTCTATTAGACATTTTTCTTAGAAGAGGTTATTTTTGTCGTTACCAAACTGTGAACCAGACAAGAAAACTTCGTAGTGCCTATACGCACGTAATTATTTAAGTACATTTAAAATAAACTATTATTAACGATAGATCAATAGAGTGAAAATATATGAATTGAAATAAGAAAAAGGTAATTTGTATATACATACAAGTTGTTACAGTACATATAGAGACAAATTATATTTTTTAAAGTAATTTACTGAAACGCTATTTAAACAGTTATATTTATTTTCCTAATCCAACAACGAACGTTCTTAGCTTCATTACTTTAATTGCTTAATTACTTTTTATTGCCGACAAATACTGGTATTTCGTGTTAGAAAATTATTACGTTTCATTATTATGAAAAACACATTTTCGTTTTGAAAATAATAAATCTTCTACTGAAATTTCAAGGTTTTTTCCGTTACAAATTGGGCGGTTATCGAAGTAAAAAATCCACGTAATGAGCACTGATCGTGAAAACGTTTTGAGCGATTAAAAATACAATTTATAATCGCTCGAAATGTGTATGTTCCGAAAATGTGTGTAAATAACTCTGAAAAATCAACTCGACCGTTTCAAAATGGCGTTAAAATCTGTCTAAATTAACACTTAAAACAATGACGCTTATTACTACGGTAAAAAGCCGCCTCGGTGGCCTAGTTGGTAGCGCACTAGGCTTTCACCTCGAGGACCCGGGTTCGATTCCCGGCCAGGGCTTGGCATTTTCATACGCTATAAATCATCCCATCGTCTGCATTAGCCCAAGTGTGCACAATAGTCGGACGTTAAACACAACAAAAAAAATTCTACGGTAAAATGAAATTTTCAAATCAGTAGCTCAACTCTTTTCGATCCTAATTTTGGTACCCTAACTGAATACGCGAGCGGAATTTGGTTGATTTTTGACAAAAATAGACCCCGAATCGTACTTCCAGAGGATAGCGGCTTCTGTGTTTTTCATTGGAATTTTTTAGTATCGAAGCTAGTTAGAAATCGTTAGAGCCGATTTCAAGAAAACAAGTTCTTGTTTATTTTTTATTTAAATACGAATAGCACATTGAGGCTATTATCGCCTCCCTAAATGTAAGTGTGAGTGTTAGACTCGTGTACCGCGAGGGACATCTAAATCCTCTCAATAGGTGCAGACTAACTAAGGGAAGTTTTTCTTTAAAAAAAATATTTGTATATTTATTTTAAAATATGTATTAAACATTTTTTTTAGTTTTTGTTTAAAAAAAATATTAATTAAACAAAAAAACAATCTCCACTTATGAGTAGAACGACAGAAACCGAAATATCAGTTGATTTTTTTCTCCTGTCACTAAACGGTATGGTGAGGAAGTCAATTTAATAATTCCAAAAATACCTCAGATATTTGACAATTCAAGGGGCAGTAACAATTAGAAAAAAATACATGATCCACTCAGTGCCGAAATTATACAGAAATTTGTGAAATTTACAATCTCTAAGACCGCCATATTGATTTTGTTTACATATTCGTAAATCAACAATTTAATCTTGATCTTTTAATTTAAAAAATAATTGCTGTCACGCTAACGTGAAGGAAGCTAATTAAAAAAAATTCTTGCTTTTTTTAAAAAAATCCGGTTTTACTTTAAATTAAGATTAAAAATACGAAAGCGAACCCTGACCGCCGTCAATTCAATTTCCTAATTACTACGTTTTGAAAATTCAAATGTTGCTAGTTTATGCAACATTTAACGCTCATTACGACGAAGAAATTCGGCTGTCAAAAATATTTAAGACAAAAAAAAAGTTACGTATTTTTTTAATATTTAAAATGGCCGCCATTTTGAAACTGGATAACGAATTTTTCCACGCTCCTGTTAAAACTGATTTTTGCAAAATAAATCGGAAACGAGTGGGTGTAAAATTTTTAACGCCCCTCCCCCTAAAAAAAGTCATCTACAGGTCAGGACTTCGCTAATTTCAAGGGACCTTACTAGAATGGCTTCCCTAATAACTCATTATCCAATGAGAATTCGTTAAAAATATATATCACTATGTTCAGTACAATAATCTGCCTTCCCTGGCTTCGTCGATTCTTCTTTCGTTCGTGTGCGCGCGCACACACACACACACACACACACACACTCTCTCTCTCTCTCTCACACACACACACACACGCGCGCACTCATACACACACACACACACACACACACACACACACACATACGTACACACACGAGCGCTCGCGCACGCACTCACGCACACGCATACGCACGCGCGCGTACGAACACACACACACACACACACAACGCATACGTACACAAACGAGAGTGCACGCACACGCGCGTACACGCACACATACACACACAAAGACACACACACACACACACACACACACACACACACACACACACACAAAGCATACGTACACACGATCGCGCGCGCACAAGCGCGTATGCACACACACACACACACACACACACTAAACACACACGCGCGCGCGCACACACAGCATTCGTACACACGCGGGCGCGCTCGCACACACACACACACACACACACACACACAATACATACGTACACACACGAGCGCGCGCACTCACGCACACACGCGCGCGCGCACGAACACACACACACAGACACACACAAAGTACGTTAAACCTTGTTAAACCTACTTGAACTCATTTTTCCTATACCTGGTGAACTCATGCAATACAAACCTGGTGAACAGGGAAAATTCAGAGAAATTGTAATGAAGTTACGCGTAAAAGGTCAGGGAATCGAATTTGATACCTTGGAAAAGTCAGGGAAATCTGCTTACGAAATAAAAGCATGTTTTTGAGATAAAAACTTAACGAATTCTTCTTTCGGAGAACCTCCATCTTCAAAACTAATTCTATACTCATTGACGAAGCTAGGGAAGGCAGATCATTATACTGAACATAGTGACCATAGTCCTAGCAGAAAAGAAGAATAATATAAAAAAAATTTAATATATTTTTGTAAGGATCTGTGCTTTGATATTACAGGACAAAACAGTTTCCGAATGATCATACAAAATGAACGCACAGCGCGTGGAAAAACAATAAAATAGGAATACCGCTGAACTGTGACGTAATTTTAATTAATTGTTGTGTATTTGGAATTTAAACATCCACTACGTAACTGCAGCCTGAATCATGCCTAATTAATTGTTTACAATTATTGTTAAATAAATTTTAAAACTCATTACGAAAACATAATGCTATCGTCCCCCCCCCTGATAAGCTTGTCAAACTATTTGGAACATTTCAGTAACGGCATCGCCCGCGATCGGTCCGGGAATGTTCTGCGTGATCATTTCACTGATGTGCCTCGCACAAACAGCTCCCGCCGCAGATATCGCTACCAAAGTGCCCGCCGTATCTGCCGACACGACTACCACAGCTCCGCTCACAACGTCCGCCGCGGAGGACAACAGAAGCGAAGACAGCAAAGAATCGGTTCCGGATAATGTTTACAAAGGCGATACGCCCGAGTACGACAGAGACAACGGCCGCGAACCGGAGTACGACGGCCCCGCTCAGGACTACGGCAATAAGGACGCGTCAGCAGCGTACGGGAACCGAGAAGACGCGCAGGACACAAGGAAGTTTTATAACAAACCTAAGGAAGAATACGTTGACCGCTACGCAGCGCCCAAAACCAAAGAGGACACGAACGAAGAACCTTCCACCGCGTCTGACAAAGTGCACGACAACTGGAAAACCTTCAGTTTCGTGTGCCTCATATTTGGTACTGTAGTTGGATACGTTTTTGGTCATCTGATGTAACTATGCGCGTGTAAATAGATATGTACAAACTTAATGCTGTAACTTGTTAGACTTATTACCAGAAAAGTTCAAGAAGGCCGTGCACATACACACAGAAAGGTTCTAGAAGGCCGTGAAAGTTGTTCGTGCACAACTATTCACGTGTAAATAGATATGTACAAACTTCATGCTATGACTTCTGTCAGACGTATTACCAGAAAAGTTCAAGAAGGCCGTGGAAGTTGCTCTTCCACTAACTATTCGCGAGTAAATAAATCTGTACAAACTTCATGCTATGACTTCTGTCAGACCTATTAACAGAAAAGTTCAAGAAGGCCGTAGACATACATAGAAGAAGGTTTTAGAAGGCCGTGGAAGTTGCTCTTCCACTATTCGCGTGTAAATAGATATGTACAAACTTCATGCTATGACTTCTGTCAGACGTATTACCAGAAAAGTTCAAGAAGGCCGTAGACATACATAGAAGAAGGTTCTAGAAGGCCGTGGAAGTTGCTCTTCCACTAACTATTCGCGTGTAAATAGATATGTACAAACTTCATGCTATGACTTCTAGCAGACGTATTACCAGAAAAGTTCAAGAAGGCCGTGCACATATACACAGGAAGGTTCTAGAAGGCCGTGGAAGTTGCTCTTCCACTATATAACTATTCGCGTGTATGCAGATCTGTATAAACCTAATGCTGTGACTTCTGTTAGACGTATTACCAGAAAAGTTCAAGAAGGCTGTGCACATACACACAGGAAGGTTCTAGAAGGCCGTGGAAGTTGTTCTTACACTAACTACTCGCGTGTAAATAAATTTGTATAAACTTAATGCTGTGACTTCTGTTAGACGTATTACCAGAAAAGTTCAAGAAGGTCGTGGACATACAGACAGAAAGATTCTAGAAGGCCGTGGAATTGTATTTGCATAGTCCCAACTCGTATATTCATAATGGGATAAACTAAAAAGTGATAGCAGCGCGGCTGGCGAGTGCCGGAAAACTGGAGTTGCTGTTAAAACGTCGCCAGCAGTATTTCGTACTAGTGACGACACTATCGGTGAAATATCGGTATCTGTGATTACTGTTACTGCTACTTTTCAATAGCTGTTAAATAAAACTGTGAATAACTGTGAAATATTGCTCTAGGCTGACCTGTTATGTAGCTACTGCGTATAAATATAGGCTAATATAAATTTGAAAAAAAAACTAAAACCGTTATTAACGGTACCTATTTATCTACGCAATTCTAAAACTGTACGAAAAAAACACGCTATATTAAATAAACACTACCAACAAGCCGGATCTATCGGGAAAGAACTGTGGTGCGCGCGCAGTTAGCAATATCAATAATTACTTCTTCTCAGTTTAATTAAGTACTAACAAAATTTCACAGTTAGTGTGTTGTACGTTAAGTGTGAAATAGTCTGCACTAGTAGGCACCACACTGTGAAACCACGCATGCGCAGAGCAAGACGCAATCCTAGCGGAAATAAAAGAAACTAGCGGCATGAATTGGTGGAACAGATCCGGAGATTTCACAGTTAACAGTTAAACTGTGAAAAAGTAACAGTTCTGTGATATCGTTAACATCGTTATTTCGTACTGTTCCTGGTATACGTACTACGCACGAAATGTGCACCGTGTATACTGTGTAGTATTTTTATAGTGTATTGCTGTTTTTATCTTCTCAGATACTGCGTTTAAAAGTTATTGTTTTATACGCTAATGTTGGCATCACTGTTTATTCGAACGTTTGCGCGTACGAAAACACACGGCGTTTCGAGAATATCGATCAACTATCGAATACAATCCAATATCGAAACGTCTTGCATTGTTTCCATACACGCAAATGACGGCACGTGTTCAAATATCGTGAATATCCCGTCGTCAAGTAACGGAACGTTAATGCGACAGTAACTTTAAGGAAAACTTGTGGTACTTTCGTACATCAAGGCACTGCGCGTGAACAACTTCCAAGAAGTACAGCCGACACTGAAAGTTCTTGAAAACACAAGCACTAACTTCATCTGACGATGACATACAAACGTACATGTAAGATTTTGTAAACCAATCACCACCGGCTAGAAACTTGCCTAAATGGCGTTACGTTGTCGTTACCAGCACGCTTCGATTACATGTTTCTCTTTACACTGACATCATTACTTCTTTGTTCCATCAACCGTTAAACATTCCCATATTATTTGATAGTTTGCCATAAGTCGATTAAAGCGCCATTATCCAGTATTCTTTGAATCTGGAATACAGTACGCTCGAATGTTTGTTGAAGATAGCGACCGAGCTCTCTTTTGGCAGAATTAGCTTTCAGAGCCAGAATGAGGAAGGTGATCAGCTGTTAACCGTTCATAGCCAAAGGTATCTTAGATAGAATACAGTGCCACAAGTTTTAAATTATATGTTCCACTGACCGATGACTATAAATACATACAGCGACTATTAAAAAAAAAAACTATGACAAAATCATTATCTCAGTTTCTTCTTAAATCCGGTAGATAGTGTTAGGTACACTAGAACAAAAAGATTCACATAAGATTAGATACAAGACTAGAAGAAGGGATTATACAACACTAGGAACTGAGATCAACGTAACAGTTCAGCAGCCTGGTACCCATAGTAGTTCCAATACCACTGACTAGCTCATCCTGCTGAAGACCTCTAGGGTACTGGAAACCAAAAACCCTCAGCCTACTGTCACCAATGTGTCCTGCAGTTTCCTCCTCTTTCCTGCACAATCTACCTAACCTGTTCGTGTTCACCTTCATATCACAGTGTCCTCTAATGATACAAGATATTCCCGCGCTCTGCCCAAGACGTCTGCCGTCCTTGTAAGTCTAAGCTTGCTATTGGAATACCCATGAAGGTAATCACATCTTGCCTGGTGTTCTTAATAGCAGACCTGGTCAACGGTAGAGTTCCTTAAAGTCGGCTCAGATAGGATACTCAGACGGAGGTCCCAGTCCAGCCAGCTAGAAGAGCACAAAACGTGCACACCCCTTATCAGTGTTCACGTCTACTATCAAGTAATATAGAATATACTGTAGTGAACACTTTGTCAGACTTGTGTGGAGTGTTGCGATATCAGACGCATTGTAATTAATTAACCGATCTGAAATATTTGTGCGTCAATAAGAAATACACAACGCAATCGTAAAATTTGATTTTACTGAGGAATGTCGAAAAAGTGACTGAAAAAGTTTAGTTCAATTTGCAAACCGATAGAGTTTAACAAAGTCTTATCATTTGACTGAATCGCTCGTATACTTAGTTTAACATATTTTGTAATATTATTTCAGTTTTGTATAGAAATTAAAATAGTTATTTAATAAATAGTGTACACTTAAAGATATTAACCGGTAATTCAATAAAGAATACTTTTTTTAACAACACAAAATTATTTAATCCGTCCTTCTAATCCAAGCAAAGTATATTTTTTTTTTTTTTTAATCAAAGAGAATTAATGTAAAACCAAGTATACTTCATCTAAAAACTATTTTTTGTAAAAAAAATATAATGTGAGTGAAATTCCAAAGTGTAAAAAAAACATCCAGTGTACTTTATCGGCTTTAAGTTACACCAAACAACACTGCATTTATACAGAAGGCTCACCGGTATTGGGGAGTTGTTAACTGTGTTTATAGTTCAGATTTAGAAAAGAAAATAGCGCAGTGTACTTAATATGCTGATTTGTTGCAGCGTTGTTGACAAATTGTGCGTGTCCATTTCCTACACACTGTACTGTTAAAGACGGAGAGTCGACGATTTGTCAACACTGGTCAATGTGGCGCAGCCTAGCGCTGGAAGTACAAAACTTAGCTGATTTACTATATGAGCGTACTCTATACATTCATTTTTCTGTGGTTCTGCCGTGAACAACGTTCAGTGCTATCTCACCGATAAAAACGCTTGTAGTTTCCGTGGAAACTAGATCTTCATACCCATATCCGTGCAACAGAACTCTTTTTATTTGATCCCAAACAATCCATGATACATTAAATATATATTGTATCGACAGGTATATCAGATATCGCTAGAAATGTTGACATGTTTATCAGATATCGCTAGAAATTTTGAAAGGTTTATCAGATATCGCTAGAAATGTTGACAGGTTTATCAGATATCGCTAGAAATGTTGATAGGTTTATCAGTATCGTTAGAAATTTTGACAGGTTTATCAGATATCGCTAGAAATTTTGACAGGTTTATCAGATATCGCTAGAAATGTTGACAGGTTTATCAGATATCGCTAGAAATGTTGACAGGTTTATCAGATATCGCTAGAAATGTTGACAGGTTTATCAGATATCGCTAGAAATGTTGACATGTTTATCAGATATCGCTAGAAATGTTGACAGGTTTATCAGATATCGCTAGAAATGTTGACAGGTTTATCAGATATCGCTAGAAATGTTGACAGGTTTATCAGATATCGCTAGAAATGTTGACAGGTTTATCAGATATCGCTAGAAATGTTGACAGGTTTATCAGATATCGCTAGAAATGTTGACAGGTTTATCAGATATCGCTAGAAATGTTGACAGGTTTATCAGATATCGCTAGAAATGTTGACAGGTTTATCAGATATCGCTAGAAATGTTGACAGGTTTATCAGATATCGCTAGAAATGTTGACATGTTTATCAGATATCGCTAGAAATGTTGACAGGTTTATCAGATATCGCTAGAAATGTTGACAGGTTTATCAGATATCGCTAGAAATGTTGACATGTTTATCAGATATCGCTAGAAATGTTGACAGGTTTATCAGATATCGCTAGAAATGTTGACAGGTTTATCAGATATCGCTAGAAATGTTGACAGGTTTATCAGATATCGCTAGAAATGTTGACATGTTTATCAGATATCGCTAGAAATGTTGACAGGTTTATCAGATATCGCTAGAAATGTTGACATGTTCATCAGATATCGCTGGAAATGTTGACATGTTTATCAGATATCGCTGGAAATGTTGACATGTTTATCAGATATCGCTAGAAATGTTGACAGGTTTATCAGATATCGCTAGAAATGTTGACATGTTCATCAGATATCGCTAGAAATGTTGACAGGTTTATCAGATATCGCTAGAAATGTTGACAGGTTTATCAGATATCGCTAGAAATGTTGACATGTTTATCAGATATCGCTAGAAATGTTGACAGGTTTATCAGATATCGCTAGAAATGTTGACATGTTCATCAGATATCGCTGGAAATGTTGACATGTTTATCAGATATCGCTGGAAATGTTGACATGTTTATCAGATATCGCTAGAAATGTTGACAGGTTTATCAGATATCGCTAGAAATGTTGACATGTTCATCAGATATCGCTGGAAATGTTGACATGTTTATCAGATATCGCTGGAAATGTTGACATGTTTATCAGATATCGCTAGAAATGTTGACATGTTTATCAGATATCGCTAGAAATGTTGACATGTTTATCAGATATCGCTAGAAATGTTGACAGGTTTATCAGATATCGCTAGAAATGTTGACATGTTCATCAGATATCGCTGGAAATGTTGACATGTTTATCAGATATCGCTGGAAATGTTGACATGTTTATCAGATATCGCTAGAAATGTTGACAGGTTTATCAGATATCGCTAGAAATGTTGACATGTTTATCAGATATCGCTAGAAATGTTGACAGGTTTATCAGATATCGCTAGAAATGTTGACAGGTTTATCAGATATCGCTAGAAATGTTGACATGTTTATCAGATATCGCTAGAAATGTTGACAGGTTTATCAGATATCGCTAGAAATGTTGACAGGTTTATCAGATATCGCTAGAAATGTTGACATGTTTATCAGATATCGCTAGAAATGTTGACAGGTTTATCAGATATCGCTAGAAATGTTGACATGTTTATCAGATATCGCTAGAAATGTTGACAGGTTTATCAGATATCGCTAGAAATGTTGACATGTTTATCAGATATCGCTAGAAATGTTGACAGGTTTATCAGATATCGCTAGAAATGTTGACATGTTTATCAGATATCGCTAGAAATGTTGACAGGTTTATCAGATATCGCTAGAAATGTTGACATGTTTATCAGATATCGCTAGAAATGTTGACATGTTCATCAGATATCGCTAGAAATGTTGACATGTTCATCAGATATCGCTGGAAATGTTGACATGTTTATCAGATATCGCTGGAAATGTTGACAGGTTTATCAGATATCGCTGGAAATGTTGACATGTTTATCAGATATCGCTAGAAATGTTGACAGGTTTAACATATATTGCTAGAAATGTTGACAGTTTTATCAGATATCGCTAGAAATGTTGACAGGTTTATCAGATATCGCTAGAAATGTTGACATGTTTATCAGATATCGCTAGAAATGTTGACATGTTTATCAGATATCGCTAGAAATGTTGACAGGTTTATCAGATATCGCTAGAAATGTTGACATGTTTATCAGATATCGCTAGAAATGTTGACATGTTTATCAGATATCGCTAGAAATGTTGACATGTTCATCAGATATCGCTGGAAATGTTGACATGTTTATCAGATATCGCTGGAAATGTTGACATGTTTATCAGATATCGCTAGAAATGTTGACAGGTTTAACATATATTGCTAGAAATGTTGACAGTTTTATCAGATATCGCTAGAAATGTTGACAGGTTTATCAGATATCGCTGGAAATGTTGACATGTTTATCAGATATCGCTAGAAATGTTGACATGTTTATCAGATATCACTAGAAATGTTGACAGGTTTTTCAGATATTGCTAGAAATGTTGGCAGGTTTATCAGATATCGCTATAAATGTTGACAGGTTTATCAGATATCGCTAGAAATGTTGACAGGTATATCAGATATCGCTAGAAATGTTGGCAGGTTTATCAGATATCGCTAGAAATGTTGACAGGTTTCACAGATATCGCTAGAAATGTTGGCAGGTTTATCAGATATCGCTAGAAATGTTGACAGGTTTCACAGATATCGCTAGAAATGTTGGCAGGTTTATCAGATATCGCTAGAAATGTTGGCAGGTTTATCAGATATCGCTAGAAATGTTGACAGGTTTCACAGATATCGCTAGAAATGTTGACAGGTTTATCAGATATCGCTGGAAATGTTGGCAGGTTTATCAGATATCGCTAGAAATGTTGACAGGTTTCACAGATATCGCTAGAAATGTTGGCAGGTTTATCAGATATCGCTAGAAATGTTGACAGGTTTCACAGATATCGCTAGAAATGTTGACAGGTTTATCAGATATCGCTGGAAATGTTGGCAGGTTTATCAGATATCGCTAGAAATGTTGACAGGTTTCACAGATATCGCTAGAAATGTTGGCAGGTTTATCAGATATCGCTGGAAATGTTGACATGTTTATCAGATATCGCTAGAAATGTTGACAGGTATATCAGATATCGCTAGAAATGTTGGCAGGTTTATCAGATATCGCTAGAAATGTTGACAGGTTTCACAGATATCGCTAGAAATGTTGGCAGGTTTATTAGATATCGCTAGAAATGTTGATCACACAAAAACTGAAGTCAGCATGCCAAATTTGAAATAAAAGAAATTTACAGCGGTCTTTTTGATTCAAACTTGGCAAAACAATCAATTTTGGTAACAGCTTAGACAAGTTCATTACCACGAGAAACCAACAGGTTCAAAATAGTGACCATCCTAATTATTTTTTAAAAAATCGTAAATTTTTTGTTATCTTTTTTTGAGATCTAATCCCACCATCCAAATCAGCGTTAAAATCTGCATAAATTAGCAATGTAAATTTTCAAATTCTATTGAAATACGAAAATTAATCAAAAAATTAATCCTTTTCGTATTTACAGTTTACCATGAACATTTCAAATGCAACGTATTATACTCATACACAACAACATAAGGTCAAATTTGAAAATATTTGTTTCAAAGATATTGGTCTCGAATTTGAAGGAAAACTACACGATTTTCTTAATTTAGCCCTTAGGAAGGGTTATAAAAATATTTTCAATATCAGTATCTTGAATAACAACTGTTTTATACTTTATTTTTAGTATTTTGTACACATAATACGCCTACGTATATTTTGAGGTTAGATTTTGCAAATGTTATCAGTTTTGAATATTTTTCTTCGTGTGTGTTAAAGGAATTTAAAAAAACTTGCAAAATTAAAAAAAATATAAATATTTTCGAAAAAAAGTGTAACATTTTATTTTTGTAAATACGTAGCGTACAAACTAAGCGAGACAGCTGCGTGCTGCGCCGCACCGTTCTAGTTTAATACTCTTGCACGATCACTATTCGGTCGCCTGGCAACGGAAATTACAGTGTAATGAACACTTGACGTTTCACGCAGAGTGGCCTACATTCAATTAACTCCCATCTGATGTTCGATACTCCATTGTCTTGTAATTACGTTCGTCTTTTTTTTCATTAATAAACCCGGTGCTGCGCTCTACAAGTAATACTGCGAAACACGGAACTGATATACCGCTACCAATTAAGGTCGAACACGTAACCGCTGCACGCAGCTGTATCGCTGAAATCTGATTCCACCGCTAGGCCCAGCGGCCGCCAAATGCGGGCGGAATTACGCTGAGCGGAGCATTCGAACCCTAACCTATTGTTTTTAACATAAGTGCGGCCATTAAAAGCGTAACGGAGCTGAACTTCAACTCTGTCTAGGTTCGGTTTTGAAGTTGACTCCGCTTCACCCGCCTCGCTGACTATGCCTTGAAACGACGGTGTAATCGGGTTTTCAAAAGCGTCTTATATAAAACAGCTACGATTATTTTTTTAATGTGAAATACCGCCATTTTGAAACGGTTTGATGGGTTTCGCCGAGTAACGAATTTGTCTAGACTATTATCAAAATAGATTTTTGCACCAAGTTCAAATCGAATCGCACCAAAACTGCATAATCAGGGTATTAACACACGTACAGGCTACAGCAAAAATTCGTAACGTTTTTTAGAAAGCGATATAGCGGAATTACGCTGAGCGGAACGTACTAAGCATTCGAACCCTAACCTATTGTTTTTAACGTAAGTGCAGCCATTAAAAGCGTAACGGAGCTGAACGGAGTCAAGTGGCGTCACTGAACGCTGCTCTGCGTAACTTCGACTCTGTCTAGGTTCGGTTTTTAAGCTGACTCTGCTTCACCCGCCTCGCTGACTATGCCTTGAAACGACGGTGAAATCGGGTTTTAAAAAACGTCTTATATAAAACAGCTACGATTATTTTTTAATGTGAAATACCGCCATTTTGAAACGGTTTGATGGGTTTCGCCGAGTAACGAATTTGTCTAGACTATTATCAAAATAGATTTTTGCACCAAGTTCAAACCGAATCGCACCGAAACTGCATAATCAGGGTATTAACACACGTACAGGCTACAGCAAAAATTCGTAACGTTTTTTAGAAAGCGATATAGCGGAATTACGCTGAGCGGAACGTACTAAGCATTCGAACCTAACCTATTGTTTTTAACGTAAGTGCAGCCATTAAAAGCGTAACGGAGCTGAACGGAGTCAAGTGGCGTCACTGAACGCTGCTCTGCGTAACTTCGACTCTGTCTAGGTTCGGTTTTTAAGCTGACTCTGCTTCACCCGCCTCGCTGACTATGCCTTGAAACGACGGTGAAATCGGGTTTTAAAAAACGTCTTATATAAAACAGCTACGATTATTTTTTAATGTGAAATACCGCCATTTTGAAACGGTTTGATGGGTTTCGCCGAGTAACGAATTTGTCTAGACTATTATCAAAATAGATTTTTGCACCAAGTTCAAACCGAATCGCACCGAAACTGCATAATCAGGGTATTAACACACGTACAGGCTACAGCAAAAATTCGTAACGTTTTTTAGAAAGCGATATAGCGGAATTACGCTGAGCGGAACGTACTAAGCATTCGAACCCTAACCTATTGTTTTTAACGTAAGTGCAGCCATTAAAAGCGTAACGGAGCTGAGCGGAGTCAAGTGGCGTCATTGAACGCTGCTCTGCGTAACTTCGACTCTGTCTAGGTTCGGTTTTGAAGCTGACTCCGCTTCACCCGCCTCGCTGATTATGCCTTGAAACGACGGTGAAATCGGGTTTTCAAAAACGTCTTATATAAAACAGCTACGATTATTTTTTTAATGTGAAATACCGCCATTTTGAAACGGTTTAATGGATTTCGCCGAGTAACGAATTTGTCAAGACTATTATCAAAATAGATTTTTGCACAAAGTTCAAACCGAATCGCACCGAAACTGCATAATCAGGGTATTAACACACGTACAGGCTACAACAAAAATTTGTAACTTTTTTTAGAAAGCAATAAGAGTTCATAACCGCGCTCACTAATAGGCCTATGTCTTATCACGAAGGCAGCTCCAACTCATTTCGCAATGGGAATTCACCAGCTTAATGGAAAAAACCAAAACTGAAATCAAAATGAACGATCCACAAGTAAAACCCAACATTTATTGTTATTGTTTTTGTCCAACCACTAATTAATTCTTTTTGCATTACGCTATAGGCCTATACAGCGTGTCCCACGAAGAAGTTTACATACTTCGCCCTCCATTATTTCCTCATTCCTCCGTTGATCATTTTTAAAACTATACGTACTTTTTACAGAAGGTACCGGAAATAGTGCGTGAGAATTGCATCTGGCTGACGTTTGTAAAAACAAAATGGCGGTAAAAATAAAATTTAAATAAAGTATAGAACTGGCTGTTATTTTTTTAAAACAAACTTTTATTTTTAATTTAATTAGATAAAAACTAATTAAAAGAAAACTAAATAGCAACGGACATTACATAAATCAGACTGGAAACCATCTGCAGCTACACGCTGATAACGCCGAACAAATGAACCGTACGCTAGAGGGGTATTTATTTCGCCGACATTTTGTTTCTACAAACATCAGCCAGATGCAATTCTCACTATTTCCGGTACCTTATTTAAAAAGTGTGTATAGTTTCAAAATGGTCAACGGAGGAATGAGAAAAAATGGAGGATCGAATGCGTAAACCTCTTCGTGGGACACGCTGTATTTTACGGTGAAAAAGACGCAAAACAGAAACTTTGAAAAACGATTTTATTATAAATGGGGAAAATGGTTTCTGAAAAATGGAGCTGTTCTTTTAACGTTCGTATCCTACTTTACACCAATTAGGACGGATCAACAAGGGAAAAGCATCTCCAGTCACGAACCAACGACCTTCAGATGCGTTTTTTTTTTGTATTTAACGTCCGACTATTGTGCACACTTGGGCTAATGCAGACGATAAATCTCCAATTACGAACCAACGACCTTCAGATGCGTTTTTGTTTTTTGTGTTTAACGTCCGACTATTGTGCACACTTTGGCTAATGCAGACGATAAATCTCCAATTACGAACCAACGACCTTCAGATGCGCTTTTTTGTTTTGTTTTTTTTTTGTTTAACGTCCGACTATTGTGCACACTTGGGCTAATGCAGACGATAAATCTCCAGTTACGAACCAACGACCTTCAGATGCGTTTTTGTTTTTTGTTTTTTGTGTTTAACGTCCGACTATTGTGCACACTTGGGCTAATGCAGACGATAAATCTCCATTTACGAACCAACGACCTTCAGATGCGTTTTTGTTTTTTGTTTTTTGTGTTTAACGTCCGACTATTGTGCACACTTGGGCTAATGCAGACGATAAATCTCCATTTACGAACCAACGACCTTCAGATGATTTTTTTTTTGTGTTTAACGTCCGACTATTGTGCACACTTTGGCTAATGCAGACGATAAATCTCCAGTTACGAACCAACGACCTTCAGATGCGTTTTTTTTTTTTTTTTTTGTGTTTAACGTCCGACTATTGTGCACACTTGGGCTAATGCAGACGATAAATCTCCAGTTACGAACCAACGACCTTCAGATGCGTTTTTGTTTTTTGTTTTTTGTGTTTAACGTCCGACTATTGTGCACACTTGGGCTAATGCAGACGATAAATCTCCAGTTACGAACCAACGACCTTCAGATGCGTTTTTGTTTTTGTTTTTTGTGTTTAACGTCCGACTATTGTGCACACTTTGGCTAATGCAGACGATAAATCTCCAGTTACGAACCAACGACCTTCAGATGCGTTTTTTTTGTTTTGTTTTTTGTGTTTAACTTCCGACTATTGTGCACACTTTGGCTAATGCAGACGATAAATCTCCAGTTACGAACCAACGACCTTCAGATGCGTTTTTTTTTTTTGTTTTTTGTGTTTAACTTCCGACTATTGTGCACACTTTGGGTAATGCAGACGATAAATCGCCAGTTACGAACCAACGACCTTCATATGCGTTTTTTTGTTTTGTTTTTTGTGTTTAACGTCCGACTATTGTGCACACTTTGGCTAATGCAGACGATAAATCTCCAGTTACGAACCAACGACCTTCAGATGCGTTTTTGTTTTTTGTTTTTTGTGTTTAACGTCCGACTATTGTGCACACTTGGGCTAATGCAGACGATAAATCTCCAGTTACGAACCAACGACCTTCATATGCGTTCATGTGTTTTGTTTTTTGTGTTTAACGTCCGACTATTGTGCACACTTGGGCTAATGCAGACGATAAATCTCCAGTTACGAACCAACGACCTTCATATGCGTTCATGTGTTTTGTTTTTTGTGTTTAACGTCCGACTATTGTGCACACTTGGGCTAATGCAGACAATAAATCTCCATTTACGAACCAACGACCTTCAGATGATTTTTTTTTTGTGTTTAACGTCCGACTATTGTGCACACTTGGGCTAATGCAGACGATAAATCTCCAGTTACGAACCAACGACCTTCAGATGCGTTTTTGTTTTTTGTTTTTTGTGTTTAACGTCCGACTATTGTGCACACTTTGGCTAATACAGACGATAAATCTCCAGTTACGAACCAACGAATTTCAGATGCGTTTTTAATTTTTTTGTGTTTAACGTCCGACTATTGTGCACACTTTGGCTAATGCAGACGATAAATCTCCAGTTACGAACCAACGACCTTCAGATGCGCAAGTTCGTCGATCCTGATCTAAGATAGTTAAAACAAAAAGTACTGTCATACTTACAGCCACCACGTAGGCCATACCGCTGAAGGTCATTTTGGCGACCGATGGTTTCCGGCGGACTGGGGGCTCCGCCCACCGAGGCGATCCTTCCACCTCTTCTCTGCCCTCTGTTGGTGTTTCTTGCTGTACACAAAACATATTTCAAAATCAGCATCCAATCATAAAGAATTTATAAAAAAAATATTCAGTTTTGTTCGCGGAGCCTTTAGATTCTGTCCGAAGAATCGCCTCACCTTTTTCTCCCTCACGGACGCCGGTGAATAAGGATAGCAAGGCTGGTGTTCGTCCTTCAACTGCCCGTACTTCCTGGTGCACATCCTCTTCCTCCTCTCCAGCCATCTTGCGCGTTCCCTTTCTTCCGTTTCTTCGTGCACGCCGAAAACACTGCCGTTTCTCTTTTGATGAAACTGGAACAAATAAAAGAAACATCAGTAGGCCCAATCACGCGGCTACTGTACACGGTGCTGGATCAAAGGCATTAGTAAACGCACTGAAAGTACAGTCATCACTATAAAAAGTGTGCTCGATATTAGCGGCTTAAGTCTAAGTAGTTGTGCTGCCTGCCGCTAGGAACGCTACAAGCTGCAAGAACGGGGAATGGAGACAATTTGAGAAAATAGACAGTATGATCTATTTGACTGTAATTGAACACTCTGCCGCAAGATGCCACTTACAGCTAGCCCTCACACATCTATCATAAGTGCAATCAATCTAGTACGTTTATATATAATGGTGAAAGTAACCATCATATAACTAAACAGCTGACTGAGCGTACCGGTTGTTCATTCGATAATACTATTTCATCTGTAGCTATGTTTATTGACATTGTTTACAGTAAATAAAAATTACAATAAACCACCAATTATTAACAAATTTCTACTTGAAAATTAACTGGTTCTGATACCGTTGTAAGACCATTGAATACGAATGACTTAGAAATACAGCCATTATTATAAAAAGCGTGCTCGATATCAGCGACTAAAGTTCAAGTAATTCGACTATCTGCCGCTACGAACGCTGAAAACTGCATGGACGGGGGGTGGAGACGTTTGAGAAAATAGACAGTACTATTATATCTGTTTAATATATCTGTCTGCAGGGGGTGCAGACTAGCTGCACTTATTGAGAGGGTTTAGATGTCCCTCGCAGTACCCGAGTCTAACACATATACTCTTAAGACTTTAACACTTTACGCTCATACTTACATTTAGGGAGGCGATAATGGCCTCAATGTGCTTTTCGCCTTTAAATAACAACAACAAAATAGCTGTTTAACTGTAGTTGAACAAACTGCCGCAAGATGCCACCAGCAACGAGCGTTCATATATCTCTCATAACGTTTATGTTCACTGTTAAGACCTAACCCGGAACTTTTAAATTAGCACTTATCATGACCTCTAGATCGCCTTTTGAGGGGTGATTAAATTATATAGGATATGATATATATATATATATATATATATATTATATATTATATATATATATATATGTGTGTGTGTGTGTGTGTGCGCGCGCGCGGGCGCGCGCGCGTGTATGTTACCACACTAACGTTCGCGATTCATTATAGTTTGGTTTCAAATTCAACACAAAAATCGATTTTGGTAATAACTTTGGCACGTTCGTTACCCGCAAAATCTACTCAACAGTTTCAAAATGGCGGCAACAAATCTTAAACAATTCTCAACAATGC
>CM040186.1:7412254-7417254 GCA_022606455.1 Callitettix versicolor | reverse complement strand
CTTCCCGTCAGTGGTCTATCCACTCACCTCGTAAAGGCTACCGCGGTTTCGAAACTATCGTTTCATCTTCAGGCCGTGATACAAAGTGACAAATCCCTCTGTTGAGGTCGTCACAAAGTCAAACAAAACATTAAAACCATACGTCATAAACACTGAGCCCAATTACACGATCAAAATATGTACGATGAAATTCAACTTGGCCAAGCGACACGCGCGACTCGTACGTCGTTACATTCCGGACTCTTACATACCGAATTATTTTTTTTATACCGAATTACTATAAAAACATACTATAGCCAATATTCTGTTTTAAAATTGTTACTTATTGCTGCAATATTTTAGTTATTATTTATTTGGACATTTGCCAACATTTGTATTTATAGAAACAATACAAGACGTTTCGGGAGTACGTATCAACACTCATTCTTAAGTGCCTAACTGAAAGACTAAACATAAACTATAACATAAGCCTAGATGGCTAGGCCTACGTTAAAATAGTTCAGCTGATTATTGTGTCACGTGATCATACGTATGCCTTAGTTTTATATCTGTTTTTTTTGTTTGTTAGTTTTCAAGTATTTTAACATAGGTGATGTTCTAGTTGCATTTTTGTCTTAGTTTAGGCACTTGGGAACGAGAGTTGATCAGTACACTAGAAAAGTCAAACACACAGATGTCAAATGTCCGAATAAAGAGTAGCAATAGCCAATAGACGTACGCTCTTATTAAAATAACAAATTAATAAACGGAACATAGCCTAAGTTAAAATAGCCTAAATTAATTAGTTTTACGTAATAATTAACAGCAAATGTTCCAAAAAGATATTTTTCTAAAAAAAACACAACGAAATTATATTTTACACACACTATCACAAATTAAAACGTTAACACATTAATACTAAAATGTGAACGCATAACCTCAAAGTGTTCACGATGAACAACAATGTTTCTAACGATCAGCTGATTTTAGATTGTGATTTAACCTATCACTTTATAGGCTATTGTATCGCGATATATGGAGGCAGTGTTCATCTAAACAGCTGATTTCGTTTCACAGCTGTTATTTACATAATACGATTCCAACTGAGCTTATGTTTACTGTCACTGTTTCACTATTAACATAGAAAATAATAAATAAATACGATTTAATTGTTAATAAGTGAATATTTATATTTAACTGCGAAACCCGGACCCCGGACCCAAAAAATAAGCGCCGATAGTGTCCTAACTAAATAATTTTTTGAAGGGTAGCTACAATTTATAAATACCAGAGATTTTGTAAAATTTTATAAATTTTCCGCCTTTTGACCGTAGCTTCACTTCGTTTACCGATGTTTTTGTGTACGCCTATTTTTATTAATTTATAAATGTTGTATCCTGCTTACAAAATCTGTTTTTATAGTTAATTTTACTTGAGGATACACCACGTCGAAAACCCGCTTTTCAGTCGAAAGTACGAAATGATTTGTACCAGTGTTGCCAGCTACGTTAATGTAACAGAATCTGTTCTCTCACAGATCACACGGCGGAACACGGATCAGTTCTAAAGCTCGGTTAATCTGCGAGCGTACATTCAATTATCACGAGCCTAAACATTCCAGTGTATCAAAGTACGGGAATAGTTTAGGCTTTAAGCTGTTGATCCCTTATCGAAAGCGTTGCCGCCCCTGTAGAAGGGCGAGTAAAGGAAGGCGGGCAAAAACAGGAGCCATTTTTACAGTAAGCTAAACAATAAAGATTCAAAACTGGATTTTTGTCGTAATCTATGCTCAGTAATCTATTGCACATTTACAGCACATGTCCATTGGAGCGGCCATCTTGGTAGGACCCAGACCCACCTTCGAATGAGCACCGACGTACTTTTGTGTTCACGCTTTAGCTATTATTTGACTTTACACAAAACTACCATTTCAAATTATTAAAAATGCACAACTCCTTTTTGTCTGAAATAGTTTTGAAAATATAATTTTACAATTGTACTCGCCGTGAAAAACTGCATAAATTAGCCATTTTAATTATCAAAAATAATTAGGAAATTTACTTTCACGTCTGACAGGGATCATTTTCATATTTTCAATGTTCGTGAAAAGGTTAACACAGAAATATTACTTTCGGAAATTCGATAAAGCTACGTGAAAGCGATAATTAAAAAAAAATAATAGCAGCCATTTTGAAACGGAAAAATCTGGACTTGTTGAATTTAAAATCAATTTTTGTACATACCGGACCGTTTGCGAACGAATGATGCAAGTAATGTAGACGCAAATAATGGTATCGGGTCAGAGTCATCGCTAATAAATATATTTTCGGAACCGATTTTATTTTATCTTAACATAAACGTAGATACATCTAAAGTGGATTAACGAAAGCCACTAAGTTACTATTGTACAGAGAAGTAATTCGCCCAGTGCTTGTTTATAGTACGGAAACATGGACTGTGACAAAGACAAGTGAAACAACTGCTGGCGTTAGAAAGGGAAATACTGAGGGAAATTTACGGTCCAGTGGAGGATGGAGATTTATGGAGACCTGGATGCACTCTAGGAAGAGCTTAATATAATGGCAAGACTGCGCTGGGCGTGAATGGATGAGAACATCGTCAAGAAAATATCTTCCCCGACACCGGAGGGGAAAGAACAAGTGGACGGCGGAGACTAAGACGGGCCAATAGATCGAGATGATAGAGCATTTACTATCAGATGGAGGATTGCTGCAGGGGACCCAGACAGATGGGACGACTTCTGATGGAGGCCAGGACTCGGAAATGAATGGTAGGACCAACACTGGAGAGGAAAAGAACAACTGGACGCCGAGACTAAAACGGGCCGATGGATCGAGATGCCAGAGAATTTAATATCAGATGGAGGATTGCTGCAGGGGACCAAGACAGATGGCGACGACTTCTGATAGAGGCCAGGACTCAGATGGTAGGGCTAACACTGGAGAGGAAAGGAACAAGTGAACGCCGAGACTAAAACGGGCCGATGGATCGAGATGCCAAAGCATTTAATATCAGATGGAGGATTGCTACAGGGGACCCAGGGAGATGGCGACGACGTCTGATGGAGGCCAGGACTCAGAAATGAATGGTAGGTCCAACACTGGAGAGAAAAAGAACAAGTGAACGCCGAGACTAAAACGGGCCGATGGATCGAGATGCCAAAGCATTTAATATTAGATGGAGGATTGCTGCAGGGGACCCAGGGAGATGGCGACGACTTCTGATGGAGGCCAGGACTCAGAAATGAATGGTAGGACCAACACTGGAGAGGAAAAGAACAAGTGAACGCCGAGACTAAAACGGGCCGATGGATCGAGATGCCAGAGCATTTAATATCAGATGGAGGATTGCTGCAGGGGACCCAGACAGATGGGACGACTTCTGATGGAGGCCAGGGCTCAGAAATGAATGGTAGGGCCAACACTGGAGAGGAAAAGAACAAGTGAACGCCGAGACTAAGATGGGCCGATAGGATCGAGATGCCAAAGCATTTAATATCCAATGGAGGATTGCTGCAGGGGACCTTCAGGGTAGGGTAACACCGATGGCGTGCACGACTTCTGATGGAGGCCAGGACTCGGAAATGAAATGGTAGGACCAACACTGGAGAGGAAGAAATGAACAAGTGAACGCCGAGAGGAAAACAATTGGGCCGATGGATGGGCCGATAGATCGAGATGCATTTTAATATCAGATGGAGGATTGCTGCAGGGGACCCAGACAGTTGGGACGACTTCTGATGGAGGCCAGGGCTCAGAAATGAATGGTAGGGCCAACACCGGAGAGGAAAAGAACAAGTGAAAGCCGAGACTAAGATGGGCTGATAGATTGAGATGCCAGAGAATTTAATATCAGATGGAGGATTGCTGCAGGGGACCCAGACAGATGGCGACGACTTCTGATGGAGGCCAGGACTCAGAAATGAATGGTAGGGCCAACACCGGAGAGGAAAAGAACAAGTGGACGCCGAGACTAAGATGGGCCGATAGATCGAGATGCCAGAGCATTTAATATCACATGGAGGATTGCTGCAGGGGACCCAGAAGATGGCGACTTCTGGTGGAGGCCAGGACTCAGAAATGAATGGTAGGGCTAACACCGGAGAGGAAAAGAACAATTGGGCGCCGAGACTAAGATGGGCCGATAGATCGAGATGCCAGAGCATTTAATATCAGATGGAAAATTGCTGCAGGGGACCCAGGAGATGGCGACTTCTGGTGGAGGCCAGGACTCAGAAATGAATGGTAGGGCTAACACCGGAGAGGAAAAGAACAATTGGACGCCGAGACTAAGATGGGCCGATAGATCGAGATGCCAGAGCATTTAATATCAGATGGAGGATTGCTGCAGGGGACCCAGAAGATGGCGACTTCTGGTGGAGGCCAGGACTCAGAAATGAATGGTAGGGCTAACACCGGAGAGGAAAAGAACAAGTGGACGCCGAGACTAAGATGGGCCGATAGATCGAGATGCCAGAGCATTTAATATCAGATGGAGGATTGCTGCAGGGGACCCAGACAGATGGCGACGACTTCTGATGGAGGCCAGGACTCAGAAATGAATGGTAGGACCAACACCGGAGAGGAAAAGAACAAGTGAACGCCGAGACTAAGATGGGCCGATAGATCGAGATGCCAAAGCATTTAATATCAGATGGAGGATTGCTGCAGGGGACCCAGACAGATGGCGACGACTTCTGATGGAGGCCAGGACTAAGAAATGCATGGTAGGACCAACACCGGAGAGGAAAAGAACAAGTGCACGAAGAGACTAAGTAGGGCCGATAGATCGAGATGTCAGAGCATTTAATATCAGATGGAGGATTGCTGCAGGGGACCCAGAGAGATGGCGACGACTTCTGATGGAGGCCAGGACTCAGAAATGAATGGTAGGTCCAACACTGGAGAGGAAAAGAACAAGTGAACGCCGAGACTAAAACGGGCCGATAAATCGAGATGCCAGAGCATTTAATATCAGATGGAGGATTGCTGCAGGGGACC
>CM040186.1:7402254-7407254 GCA_022606455.1 Callitettix versicolor | reverse complement strand
CTATACAACAATAAAAGATCAGTTGTTTTATATTAATTTGTAACGATCAGCTGATTTCATTGCTATAATACTTTTTAGGTTATGTTGTTAAAAACTAGCTATACAACAATAAAAGATCAGTTGTTTTATACTAATTTGTAACGATCAGCTATATTTCATTGCTATAATACATTTTAGGTTATGTTGTTAAAAACTAGCTATACAACAATAAAAGATCTGTTGTTTTATATCAATTTGTAACGATCAGCTGATTTCATTGCTATAATATTTTTAGGTTATGTTGTTAAAAACTAGCTATACAACAATAAAAGATCAGTTGTTTTATATTAATTTGTAACGATCAGCTGATTTCATTGCTACAATACTTTTTAGGTTATGTTGTTAAAAACTAGCTATACAACAATAAAAGATCAGTTGTTTTATATTAATTTGTAACGATCAGCTGATTTCATTGCTATAATACTTTTTAGGTTATGTTGTTAAAAACTAGTTATACAACAATAAAAGATCAGTTGTTTTATATTAATTTGTAACGATCAGCTGATTTCATTGCTATAATACTTTTTAGGTTATGTTGTTAAAAACTAGCTATACAACAATAAAAGATCAGTTGTTTTATATTAATTTGTAACGATCAGCTGATTTCATTGCTATAATACTTTGTAGGTTATGTTGTTAAAAACTAGCTATACAACAATAAAAGATCAGTTGTTTTATATTAATTTGTAACGATCAGCTGATTTCATTGTTATAATACTTTTTAGGTTATGTTGTTAAAAACTAGCTATACAACAATAAAAGATCAGTTGTTTTATATTAATTTGTAACGATCAGCTGATTTCATTGCTATAATACTTTTTAGGTTATGTTGTTAAAAACCAGCTATACAACAATAAAAGATCAGTTGTTTTATATTAATTTGTAACGATCAGCTGATTTCATTGCTATAATACTTTGTAGGTTATGTTGTTAAAAACTAGCTATACAACAATAAAAGATCAGTTGTTTTATATTAATTTGTAACGATCAGCTGATTTCATTGTTATAATACTTTTTAGGTTATGTTGTTAAAAACTAGCTATACAACAATAAAAGATCAGTTGTTTTATATTAATTTGTAACGATCAGCTGATTTCATTGCTATAATACTTTTTAGGTTATGTTGTTAAAAACCAGCTATACAACAATAAAAGATCAGTTGTTTTATATTAATTTGTACAGCTGATAGGCTGTACTAAGTTTTTAGGATGTTGTTAAAAACCGACTTCGTTAATTTATCGTGTTGTCGAACAAAGTATCCTAATTAAAAGAAAAAGGAAGAAAATATGATACATGATTTTTATTTTTTTAAGGTGGTCCAGTGGAAAGCGTACTAGTCTTTCACCCCGAGGACCCGGGTTCGATTCCCGGCGAGGGCTTGGCATTTCCATACGCTATAAATCATCCCATCGTCTGCGTTAGCCCAAGTGTGCACAATAGTCGAACGTAAAAAAAAAAAAAAAAAAATCAATAACAGAAATTATTTGACCTTGGATCATGTAACATTAATTTGAAAATATTTACTTAAATAAATCGAAAACAAAAATATGTACACCCACTCTCTCTATTTTAAATGCTACGTTAAAATAAATTGTGACCTAATTCAGTTGCAGCCTAATTATTACACAAGGTACAGAACAATAAAAATTAATATTACAGCCTATGTATCACTCTTTTACTACGATATTTTAAAACTCTTTTTTAGTCAAAATATCGTTTTTAACAATTTTTGTGGTTAGTATTACTCAGAAAAAATCATTTTAGGAGAACTATAAAAAAAACGTAGAAAAACACTGTTTTTTTTTTAAAAATTGTTAAATTATATCTTGTTTAAGTTTTGGACGTACATGAAGGTTTTATAAGATCAATTCATTTTAGGGAATTTAATTGTTTGTTATTTTAAGGCGAAAAGCACATTGATGCCATTATCGCCTCCCTAAATGTAAGTGTGTGTAAACTGTTAAAGTCGTAAGTGTGTGTGTTAGACTCGGGTACCGCGAAGGACGTCTAAATCCTCTCAATAGGTGCAGCTACTCTGCACCCCTGCGGGGATTTTAGGGAATTTAATTGTTTGTTATTTTAAGGCGAAAAGCACATTCAGGCTATTATCGCCTCCCTAAATGTAAGTGTGTGTAAACTATTAAAGTCGTAAGTGTAAGTGTGTGTTAGATTCGGGTACCGCGAAGGACGCCTAAATCCTCTCAATGTGTGCAGCTACTCTGCACCCCCTGCGGGGATTTTAGGGTTGAAATAAACGACGGTTTGGAAGTAATTACTGATGAACGACATCGCGATTGCCTTCTTTTCTCAATTTACTCCGTAACCGAGAATTTTGATTTCTCAAGTTGGTACTCTGATTCCAGCGCTAAATCTTCAAATAATTATAAATTTGTATCCGAATCTGATGGACCGATTTTGAGAAATCGAGGATTTTTTGTTTTTCGGCCGGTCGTTTCGTGTAACAATTTTGAACGTGAAAAATTCTGTGTAACGTTTTTGCACAACTTACGAGCACAACTAAACTAACCTAACCTAACTTATCCTATCGTATGTTATTAGAAAAGATTTATGAAATATTAAGTAGTTCTGAAAAAAAAAAAATAAAAATAAAACGCATTCTTAAGATTAATGAATTTAAAGTGGATAAACCGAAGAGACACAAGAAGGTGGTGATCACAGATGCCGTCAGGAAGCAACGATCTGATCGAATGAGGGATTATTGGAGAGAAAAATTACAGCCCAATGTTAGGAAGAACTGAAATTTAGACTAAAGTGGTCCCATGAGGCCAAAAAAAAAAATAAAAAAAAATAAAATAATAAAAATAAAATAAAATACAGTCATTGGGATTGTCGGCAGAAGCGTTAGCTTCTTATATATATATATATATATATATATTTATATATATATAAGAAAATGTCAAAGATTTTTGAGAAACTGCTTTTAAAACGTCTTAAACCAGTCATTGTGGAAAGAAAACTGACTCCTGATCATCAGTTTGGCTTCAGAGACAGGCATTCTACAATTGATCAAGTACACCGAGTTGTACATGTAATAGAAAAAGTCCTGGAAGAACGCAAAATATGTTCGAGTATATTTCTAGACGTTGCCAAAGCATTTGACAAGGTCTGGCACGAAGGATTAATCTTCAAACTTCAGCGTGATCTTCCGGAACAATTTCATCACATTCTGGAATCTTACCTGTCAGAGAGATTTTTCAGAGTTAAACATAATGGAGAGTATTCTGAGTTGAGGAATGTATCAGCAGGAGTACCTCAAGGGAGTGTCCTTGGGCCCGTACTTTACTTGTTGTACACTAGGGACATTCCCCAAGAAGTTGATACAATCACGGCAACCTTTGCAGATGACACAACACTTTTGGCGACAGGAAATACTGTGGAAGAGGCATCGAATAAACTTCAAAGAGCAGTTGATAGAGTTTGCATTTGGATGAAGAAATGGAGATTAAAACTAAATGAATCCAAATCAACCTATGTCAACTTTACAAATAGAAAAATCAACCCAATTCTACTTATAATTAATAACCATGTAGTAACTCCAGAAAATTCTGCTAAATACTTGGGGATGACACTGGATGCAAAGCTCCACTGGAAAGAACATGTCAAAAAGAAAAAGGTTGAATTAAACATGCAATTTAGGAAAATTAACTGGTTGATAGGGAGAAACTCAGATTTAGACCTACAAAATAAACTGCTTCTATACAAGCAAATACTGAAGCCGGTGTGGACCTATGGAATCCAGCTGTGGGGCTGCACTAAAAATACAAATGTAAAAGTAATTCAAACTTTCCAGAATAAAGTCCTGCGAAGTATTGTAAGGGCTCCGTGGTTCAGTTCTGCAATGACAGTCTTCATAGGGACCTTAGGATGAAAACTGTCTCAGAAGAAATCAAAAGATTTGCAGAGAAACACAAGCAAAGACTTATACATCACGATAACAAGGAAATAGCTTGCTTTATTAGACAACTCTGGCGAGATCCGTCGCTTGAAAAGGACGAAGCCTTTGGAACTTTGCAGTGAGAGTGTATAACTAATCACACATGAACAGAGTGTGTGTTCATCAGAGTCCATCAGTGGGTGTTACTTCAACAAACAGTGACATTACTATTAAATGTATATTGCTGGATAGGCTTTATTGCCTAGTTGTAATTATGTTAAATAAAAAATAAAAAAAAAAAATATATATATATAAGACGTTTTATATATATATATATATATATATATATATATATATATATATATAAAATGTCTCTAGAATATAGAAAAGTTCTTTAAATAAATTACAGAATTTTTAATTTTCATATTACGAAATATTATATTGCAAATAATAAATATATTTTTTCATAATATAATATTTTCAGTGTTATTACTGAATATAAACCGTATACCATTGAACTGTTGCTGCTGGCAATATACACAATGTACACAACATCATTATATGCGCGCGCGGCGAGAACATGAGAAGAAAAGTGGGGAGGGAGGGAGGAGGGGAGAGAGAGAGGGCATGGAGGTTGTAGGGGAGGGAGAGAGGGGGAGGGAGAGAGGCAGAGAGACCAACTCAGTCGGAACCGGCAGAAAGGAGAAGAACTGAGAACTGGAGGGGGTCTGTGTAGTACTTCCCCTACTCGCGTTATTTACGCTTCGTCAGCCTACTCTATGAAACCGAATCAAAAAAAAAGACTGCACAATATAAGGGATTAAAATGAGTTTCAAACTGGCATAAGATTACTGGATAGCCGTGGCTCAGTCGGTTGGATAGCGGACAGTTTGCTACAACTATTACTAGCGTAAAGTACCGTTAAACAGCAACGGAACAAATATTGCAAGAATTTTACACAAAATATCCAACTTACAATTATTTCCTCCAGAGAATATAGCTAAGACGCTACCGGGAAAAAATTACGTACGAAAATTGAACTGATTTCATAAAAATCGGTTCAACA
>CM040186.1:7392254-7397254 GCA_022606455.1 Callitettix versicolor | reverse complement strand
TTTATATTAATTCGTAACGATCAGCTGATTTCATTGAACAGCTGATAGGCTGTAATAACTTCCATGTTACGTTGTTAAAAAACTAGACACGTTAATTTGTCGTGTTTTCGAACAAAACATTGTCGTGTTCTATTTCTCTAAAACGAGTCTAACGATTACAATATAACTTTGGAATATAACATTTCCGGGCTCAAAAAAACGATCTTGGTGGGTTTCGTCTTTGTGGAAAATTTATTTTAATTAGAAAAACGCACACAACACAGGCCAGGAGAGTATCCGTCTAAGAAGTAACTGAAAACTTTAATGGAACGTTACTCGGTCACGCTACTGAACGGACTAGAAGTACAGCAACGATTACTGAAAGCGTGCTAGATATTAGCGGCTAAGGCACAAGTAATTAAACTATTCACCGCTAGGAGCGTTACAAGCTGTACGGACAGCGGTGGAGACGTTTGAGAAGATAGTACTATTATCTATTTAAATGTATCTGAACATTCTGCCGCTAGATGCCACCAGCAGCGAGTGCTCGTTCATTTACCATAGCCGAGACACCGTTAAACGTCTGCTACAAGTAGTCTAACACAACTGTAAGCTTTGAAGAGTTTAATGAGCACTAGTATGAGTTAGGCCTTACATTAATAATTATAAAAATAAGTTGAATTAGGAAAACAAATATGACGGCTGTCAGGGTTCATTTTCGTATTATTTTCAATGTGACTAAAAAGGTTTTTTTAATCGGATTTTATCGCTGATTACGTGGTGAAATTAGTTTTTTTACAAAAAATTGTAAGATAAAGAAATATACTACTGGAAATTCGCTTCCATCACTGCCGCGAGACAGCTGTGTGCTGCGATTATTCATGCATTTAAGTCAGCAATGAAAGTATAAAAAAAAAAAAAAATACTACAAAGTCAACAGAATCATCACGCGGAACTTAGTTCGGATAAGCGGTGTTTCGGATAAAAGAAAAGCACTCACCTAGGCGTAGAAAGAGTAGGTACTGCGGAGGGTGTGGTCGTCTGCGGCGTGGGCGATGGGGGTGAGTGGCCCACAGAACGCCTGGAACAAAAACACACAACATTAATACAACATCCCCTAATACGATATTGTTCTCATGAAGACAAAGTTACAAGGACACCCACCCCTTACTGTTTACTATTACCTTTTAACTATTTTGACATTTTGAAGTTTTTAGCGAAATGTCATTGGAAAAAATTAGCTACTGGTCATCATGGTAAGGCCCAGACCCGGGACCTTGAAATGAGCACCGATCCTGAGCACGAATTCACTTTTAAAATATATATTTAAGGAGTGTGTTAGCACGCTCCCAAAAATCGATTACGGTGATAGCTTAGTCGAGTTGGTTAACCAGCAAGATTAGTTGAACACTTTCAAAATGGCGGCCATTGAAAACTATTACGTATTCGTAACTTTTTTGTCTTGAACTATTTTCAAAATCCGATTCCACAAACGTAACCGGCGTTAGAAACCGCAAAAATTAACATTTTGAATTTACAAAATCCGTTGAAATTAAGAAATTGAATTCGACGGCGGTCAAGGTTCATTTTCGTATTTTCAATGTAAATTTAATGCTGACTATGCTATTGAAATCAGAATTTCAAGAAAGGTAAGATAAGTAAAATCCGTTGAAATTAAGAAATTGAATTCGACGGCGGTCACGGTTCATTTTCGTATTTTCAATGTAAATTTAATGCTGACTATGCTATTGAAATCAGAATTTCAAGAAAGGTAAGATAAGTAAAATCCGTTGAAATTAAGAAATTGAATTCGACGGCGGTCACGGTTCATTTTCGTATTTTCAATGTAAATTTAATGCTGACTGTGCTATTGAAATCAGAATTTCAAGAAAGGTAAGATAAGTAAAATCCGTTGAAATTAAGAAATTGAATTCGACGGCGGTCACGGTTCATTTTCGTATTTTCAATGTAAATTTAATGCTGACTGTGCTATTGAAATCAGAATTTCAAGAAAGGTAAGATAAGTAAAATCCGTTGAAATTAAGAAATTGAATTCGACGGCGGTCACGGTTCATTTTCGTATTTTCAATGTAAATTTAATGCTGACTATGCTATTGAAATCAGAATTTCAAGAAAGGTAAGATAAGTAAAATCCGCTGAAATTAAGAAATTGAATTCGACGGCGGTCACGGTTCATTTTCGTATTTTCAATGTAAATTTAATGCTGACTGTGCTATTGAAATCAGAATTTCAAGAAATTTTGGAAATTTGCTTCAATCACGTCAGCGAGACAGCTGCGTGATGCGTTTATTTCGATTTCTTTGCAATTTATGCCTCTGTGGCCACTGAGGGTGTCAGCATTGAGACATTTAGACTTACGTTCTAGGTACCAAGTTTAAAATTAGGCACTTGAAACAAAAATCGATCCATAATGTTTCTTTCCTTTTGCTTAACGTATCCAACAAATTCAGTTAGGCTAATGAGGACGAGGGATCAGGATAAACGGAAAGGGTAAAGCTAACGGCAGTAATTAAATTCCCAAACCTGCGACCTTGAGGTGCGCACATGTCTTAGCCACTTTAACCAACGAAACCTTTTTTAACATGTATCATGTTTTAGGGCTGGTTTGTGATGTTAGACCCCGCAAGGGGGTGCAGAATAGCTGCACCTATTGAGAGGAAATTTAAAAATGGCTACTTGATGACGTAATCATTGTGTTATTGGGGCATTTCCATTGGAAAATGAGCTGCAGGAAAGTCATGGTAAGATCTAGACCCGAGACTTTGAAATGAGTGCTGATCCTTGTCTATAGATCACTTTTTGAGAGAGACTGTGTGGTGTGTGTGTGTGTGTGTGTGTGTGTGTGTGTGTGTGTGTGTGTGTGTCTACGCTAATCTTATCCAGACTCCAAACGAAATATAAAATCACGATGCAAGTGATGTAATCACAATGCGAAATTAATAGATCATATATATATATATATATATATATATATATATATATATATATATATATATATATATACACGGTTTAAAAAACAGTAAATAATTTAGGTTTAAATCGAGTGAAGTTTATAACGCGGACGAAAGCTGTTTATTTTGACGGATGCGTCCACAAAAACCTTTCGTTCATACGTATTGTACAGCCTACTGTAACATAGAAAGGTGTTTTTTCACGATAATTTTACGATATTTTCAGTCTGTTTTGTTGGTATTTTCCAATAATAATTCCATTTTAAATTCAGTTATTAAAATAAAAATGTTTGCATTGTATAGTAATTACATTTTCTCAATATACGAACTAATTCACTATAATTTTCTTTCCGATAATCCGTCGTGTTCACTAATCCGTCAATAGCGATGTCCGATACACGGCCGGATTACAGAGAGTCTATTATAGGTAGTGAGTTGTGAGGGCACTGTGTAAATAAACATACCTTTAAAAAACAAACAGATACTGTAAACTTAAACAAAATATAAAACAGGTGTTATTCAAAATACTGTTACTGTTAGTGAAAACAGCTGAAAACAGTGTGTGTGCAGGGGGTGCAGACTAGCTGCACCTATTGAGAGGATTTAGACGTCCCTCGCGGTACCCGAGTCTAACACGCACTTACACTTAAAACACTACACTTACGACTTAAACACTTTACACTCACACTACATTTAGGGAGGCGATAATAGCCTCAATGTGCGTTTCGCCTTAAAAAAACAAAATTGTTGGATTTTACCCGATGTCTGGCAATGTCATATTGCATATAACAGTATATTTAGCGCTTTGTTTGCTATTGTATATAAAAATACAATTGCGGCTACTTCTAAACAGCTGATTTCGCACAACAGCTGTTGCTTCGATATCGTTTAAATTGAGGTTATGTTGAAAATTCAATTACTAAATAAAATGGACAATAAAATTATTAAAAAATATGTTTCAAATGAAGAACAAAGATTAAGAAAGAAATGAACAAGACTGCGACGATTAGAAAATAAATTAAAATGAAAAAATGAAATTAACGATGGAAATGTTACACAATTAATAAAAGAGTTATGACTGAAGAGCAACATTAACTAATTAATAACAAAAACGAGGAATCGAGAAATACGTGATGCGTGATTTATATTTTTGGTTCGGTAACAGAATTGTTTTTAAATTTTGAAATTCTGTTTATAGTTTCAATACAAACAAGTGAGAGCAGTTGTCCAAATAAACACGATATTCCATCGTTGGGTAACCAATTTTTAAGAAACAAAAGGTTATAACAAAAATCGGTTCTACAGTTGTTCAAAAAAACCGGGAAATCTGATTTCTCAAAAATTTGATAAAACAGTTTCAAGATATTAGGTACAATTTTCCGTTTTCTCGTACCGAATTTTTAAAATAACAGACGCACATTGTATGTCTGCTGTTCGGTGATTGATTTGGCGCAAATCGATCTGAGAAAGTTTCACTTAAAACGTGATCGAACTTAAATCGTAAACGACGCACAGACTGCTCATCACCTACGAGTGATTGGACTCGCCTATCTTTATGACGTCACTCCCAAGCACTACAAACAAGTAGTACATCACAGTTTGAGCAGATAGCAGCACTGTGTTATATTCATAAAGTTCGCCTTATCAAGCCATGTATTGTTTATGTTTTGTTATGTTGGTAGTGTAAGACCATTTATTACCCTACTAACTGGACAAGAGTAGATGGTATCTTCTCTTAGTGAATTCGTTTTGTGGTAGAAGGATGGCAGCAGTGATTTAGTTAGTTCAACGTTGGTACTGCGACAATTAAACACGATAGGTGAATCGATAGTGTCGAGACGTTCCGTAATATTTTTACAAAACTAGGAGGCAGTGCAAAATTTCTCAGTGAGAGTTTTAAGTAAACACAGCCTTCAGAATAAGAGTAGTCGTTCGGTTGAGGGCGGTAGACGAAAGGAAGGGAAAACACGTTAAAAAATAAATCGAAAACGATCGGTTTGAAATAATAATCACAAATGTATGAGTCATTGTAGTATATACATTTCAATA
>CM040186.1:7369754-7382254 GCA_022606455.1 Callitettix versicolor | reverse complement strand
GGTTTTGTTTTACGATTATGGAAAAAATCAAACACCTGTTTCGTCAATCTATTGGAGTTCATTCTAAGAAGATGGCCGTAAAAATTTATTCTCCTTTTTCTCATAGTATCTGACAGTTTTTCAATTTTCTTGTAGAGAGCTTCATTTCTTATATATACTACCTTATTATCCTGAAATTTTGTTCCTATAATTTTTCTTAAGATTTTCCTTTCCGTTATTTCAAGCTTTTCTATCTGGCCTATGCGATTCATGGTTAATGTTTCTGCTGCGTACAGTGCTTCCGGCTTGATCACTGTATTATTATTATTATCATCATCACTGCATTATTTTATTTGTTTATTGTTTATGATTATTTTATTTGAAAATACAAAGACAGTAACTAATAGGCCAGCTACCACAAATAATAAGAAAACAAATAACCTTCAAAACGAGTGTACAAATAACGTGAAAATGATCAGCTGTTCGTCGGGCAGCCATCTTAACAAAGCTTTCAATTTCTCTTACGTGAAGGTTTGTTATAAACGTTCTTGCAACAGAGAAAATATTACTTAATTTAAATTTAAAAGTCTCTTCATTTAACTAGAGGACGTTCTTGCAACCGGGCACGAGTGTTACGGACTGGGGATCGAAAAACAAGACACGTGGCCAAAGCTGTAAGGGACTGCGTTTTATCAAGATTAGTAGGTTTTGTTTAGGAAGTGAAAGTGGAGAGGGGCGGCAAGGGTTGATGAATGAGCTTCTAATGAGTCGAAGTTAGCATCATTACTGCGGACCTCTTTAGCGCTTCTATCATTCTAACCTAACCTCAGACGTCAAATTGCCGAGGAACATAACCTCAAACACGCGGCACTGGCAACAAACACGTGCCACTATTGAATATAAACGGACTGGAAGTACAGCCACCATTATAAAAAAATGTGCTCGTTATTAACGGCTATAGTTCAAGTAATTGGACTATTTGCCGCTACGAACGCTGCATGCTGCAAAGTCAAGGAGGGGGTCGTTTGAGAAAGTACAAAGTATAAATCCATTTAACTATAGTTGAACACTCTGCCACAAGATGCCACCAGCAGCGAGCGCTCATAAAGCTCTCATGAGGGTTATCATTCTAGTAATTTCATATTCAACGGTAACGTGGTAATATTAAATAAACGATGTAAAAATGTAAACGGAAGGGACTGAGTGTTCCTGGCTCTATACGAATATAAACGGACTAGAAGTACAGCCATCAATGTAAAAAGCGTGCTCGATACTAGCTGCTGAAGTCCAAGTAGTTGTACTATCTGCCGCTACGAGCGCTGCATGCTTCAAGGACAGGCGTTGGAGATGTTTGAGAAAGTAGACAGTATTATTATCTATTTAACTATAGTTGAACATTCTGCCGCAAGATGCCACCAGCAGCGAGCGATCATAAAGCTCTCACGAGGGTTTTCATTCTAGTAATTTCATATTCAACGGTAACGTGGTAATATTAAATAAACGATGTAAAAATTTTAACGGAAGGGATTGGGTGTTCCTGGCTCTGTACGAATATAAAGTGGACTAGAAGTACAGCCATCAATGTAAAAAGCGTGCTCGATACTAGCTGCTAAAGTCCAAGTAGTTGTACTATCTGCCGCTACGAGCGCTGCATGCCGTAAGGACAGGCGTTGGAGATGTTTGAGAAAGTAGACAGTATTATTAACTATTTAACTATAGTTGAACATTCTGCCGCAAGATGCCACCAGCAGCGAGCGCTCATAAAGCTCTCATGAGGGTTAACATTCTAGTAATTTCATATTCAACGGTAACGTGGTAATATTAAATAAACGATGTAAAAATTTTAACGGAAGGGATTGGGTGTTCCTGGCTCTGTACGAATATAAAGTGGACTAGAAGTACAGCCATCAATGTAAAAAGCGTGCTCGATACTAGCTGCTGAAGTCCAAGTAGTTGTACTATCTGCCGCTACGAGCGCTGCATGCTTCAAGGACAGGCGTTGGAGATGTTTGAGAAAGTAGACAGTATTATTATCTATTTAACTATAGTTGAACATTCTGCCGCAAGATGCCACCAGCAGCGAGCGATCATAAAGCTCTCACGAGGGTTATCATTCTAGTAATTTCATATTCAACGGTAACGTGGTAATATTAAATAAACGTGTAAAAATTTTAACGGAAGGGATTGGGTGTTCCTGGCTCTGTACGAATATAAAGTGGACTAGAAGTACAGCCATCAATGTAAAAAGCGTGCTCGATACTAGCTGCTAAAGTCCAAGTAGTTGTACTATCTGCCGCTACGAGCGCTGCATGCCGTAAGGACTGGCGTTGGAGATGTTTGAGAAAGTAGACAGTATTATTAACTATTTAACTATTGTTGAACATTCTGCCGCAAGATGCCACCAGCAGCGAGCGCTCATAAAGCTCTCATGAGGGTTAACATTCTAGTAATTTCATATTCAACGGTAACGTGGTAATATTAAATAAACGATGTAAAAATTTAAACGGAAGGGATTGGGTGTTCCTGGCTCTGTGCGAATATAAACGGTTTAGAAGTACAGCCATCAATGTAAAAAGCGTGCTCGATACTAGCTGCTAAAGTCCAAGTAGTTGTACTAGCTGCCGCTACGAGCGCTGCATGCTGCAAGGACAGGCGTTGGAGATGTTTGAGAAAGTAAACAGTATTATTATGTATTTAACTATAGTTGAACATTTTGCCGCAAGATTCCACCAGCAGCGAGCGCTCATAAAGCTCTCACGATGGTTATCATTCTAGTAATTTCATATTCAACGGTAACGTGGTACTATTACATAAACGATGCAAAAATTTAAACGGAAAGGATTGGGTGTTCCTGGCTCTGTACGAATATAAAGTGGACTAGAAGTACAGCCATCAATGTAAAAAGCGTGCTCGATACTAGCTGCTAAAGTCCAAGTAGTTGTACTAGCTGCCGCTACGAGCGCTGCATGCCGCGAGGACAGGCGTTGGAGATGTTTGAGAAAGTAGACAGTAGTATTATGTATTTAACTATAGTTGAACATTTTGCCGCAAGATGCCACCAGCAGCGAGCGCTCATAAAGCTCTCACGAGGGTTAACATTCTAGTAATTTCATATTCAACGGTAACGTGGTAATATTAAATAAACGATGTAAAAATTTAAACGGAAGGGATTGGGTGTTCCTGGCTCTGTGCGAATATAAACGGTTTAGAAGTACAGCCATCAATGTAAAAAGCGTGCTCGATACTAGCTGCTAAAGTCCAAGTAGTTGTACTAGCTGCCGCTACGAGCGCTGCATGCCGCGAGGACAGGCGTTGGAGATGTTTGAGAAAGTAGACAGTAGTATTATGTATTTAACTATAGTTGAACATTTTGCCGCAAGATGCCACCAGCAGCGAGCGCTCATAAAGCTCTCACGAGGGTTAACATTCTAGTAATTTCATATTCAACGGTAACGTGGTAATATTAAATAAACGATGTAAAAATTTAAACGGAAGGGATTGGGTGTTCCTGGCTCTGTGCGAATATAAACGGTTTAGAAGTACAGCCATCAATGTAAAAAGCGTGCTCGATACTAGCTGCTAAAGTCCAAGTAGTTGTACTAGCTGCCGCTACGAGCGCTGCATGCTGCAAGGACAGGCGTTGGAGATGTTTGAGAAAGTAGACAGTAGTATTATGTATTTAACTATAGTTTAACATTTTGCCGCAAGATGCCACCGGCAGCGAGCGCTCATAAAGCTCTCATGAGGGTTAACATTCTAGTAATTTCATATTCAACGGTAACGTGGTAATATTAAACAAAAGATGTAAAAATTTAAACGGAAGGGATTGTGTGTTCCTGGCTCTGTACGAATATAAACAGACAAGAAGTGCAGCCATCAATGTAAAAAGCGTGCTCGATAGTAGCTGCTAAAGTCCAAGTAGTTGTACTATCTGCCGCTACGAGCGCTGCATGCCGTAAGGACAGGCGTTGGAGATGTCTGAGAAAGTAGACAGTACTATTATCTATTTAACTATAGTTGATGCTACCAGCAGCGAGCTCACGTATCTCTTATTAGGGTTATCATTTCAGTACGTTTATATTTAACAGTGCTACCAACTGATACAACGGCTCCGTACTTTCAGAGGTTAATTGACGCAAATCACGTGCCTGAGGTACACATTTTATTTGACGATTGTGACAAAAAAATTGGCATACCGACTTGTTTCAATACAAATTGAAATGATTACTTTTATCACTTTCCTCCGCGGATTTATTGTTTGTTATCTGTTCAACCGTAGATTAACAGAAATATGTCAAACACAGATAAAACTCGTTGACTGTGGCACACCTTATTGCGGGAAAAGAAATCTATCATCTGAATAAGATATTGTTCGTGACAGTTTTGGAAGAAAAATTACACAAATATTGCGTGAATATGGTTTTATTTTAGTTTTTTTTACGTCAGGTTTGCGGACTCGTAACCTATGAAACTCGTTTAGGCTAAAATTTAAAAAATACGGTCTGGAATTTCGAAAAAAAAAATTATCAGAATGTTGGAGACTAAGGTTGGTGAAAGTGAAATTCACTGCAAAGAACTCTCAATCAGCAATATGGTGGACGTTAAACACCAAAGAAAAAAAAAAGAATAATTAAAATATTCAACGATTTATTGCGAATACGCGCTCAGCGTTAATGGCAGGAAATATTGCCGTTGAAGTCGACTGTACGCAATATTCTAAGAATATTTCGAACAGAGTTATGAGTACTATGTAAGTACTTCTAGAATTCATAAGCACATTTTCCCATTGTTTCGTACGTGTTTAGAATGGTTTTTCACTATACAAAAAATAAATAATTTTTAAAATTACGATAATAATCAACGTGAATGTTTTAGAAAAATCGACGTTTGAAAAATGTTTTGTGCAATTTTCGACGCGGTTCTCGCTCCAAACTTTGTAAAACCCGCAGGGAGTGCAGACTAGCTGCACCTATTGAGAGGATTTAAACGTCCTTCGCGGATATGCAGGCTGGGGCATCGTTACAGTGCTGTTTTTGACCAAAAATTCACGAACAAGCAATGAAGTGTGTGTGAGCTGGTGCATTATCGTGGTGCAAAAGCATGAATTGTTTTTCCACAGATCCGGGAATTTTTTTTTTTTTTTTTTTGTTGCTTCACGGCGTTTTTTGATTTAAAAAGCGTTGAACTTGTAGGTAGTACTCCTTACTGACCGTTTCACCTCGTGGCAGGAATTCATGATGCACTATGCCATTAATATCGAAGAACACAGGTTCGACCGCACTTGTCGAGCCTTTTTCGGTCTTGGAGAGCCAGATGCCTCCACTGGGATGATTGAGCCTTAGTTTCGACGTAATATCCGTAAACCCATGTTTCGTCACCTGTTATAATACGTTTCAGTAATTCTGCATCGTCGTTGACTTCATTTAGTGACTCCTGAACAACTTCCATTCGCTGCTGATTTTGTTCAAATTTCAACAGTTTTGGAACGAATTTTGCTGCCACGCGTTTCATACACAAAACATTGGAAACAATGTCATGGCATGATCCAATCGATATGCCAACATCATCAGCGACCTCTCTAATTGTAATTCGGCGATTGTTCATAAACATTTCTTTCACTTTTTCCACGGTTTGTTGATGTGCTGGGGCGTCCAGGGCGTTCGTCATCTTCAACGTCTTCACGGCCTTCTTGGAAACGCTTATACCACTCGTAAACTCTTGCTTTACTCATAGCAGACTCACCATAGGCCTTTGTTAACATTTCACACACTTCGTTACACTTTTTTCCATTTTTACGCAAAATTTGATACAAATTCTTTGATCCTATTCTTTTAACAAACGAAAATCGCCGAACTCATAAAAACACGTCTAACCTTAGTGGTTGTCACAAACAAAGTCAACAATGAAAACAGCTGAAAGTTTTATCATACTTCAAGGGCATGTATACCAACATAAAAAGAAAATTTGACAATCGAACTCTCCGAGCCCGCGAAATTTAAAAATTCTCGTTACTTTCTGAACAAACCTCGTACATTGTTGTATATTATTCGTTTCTTTTTCCCATTACCTGAGAAAGGTTGCGCGGACCCTCTAACTATTATTATTTTGACATTCTGTATTCCCTTATTAGCTAAGATTTGATCTATTACAAAAATTGTAGTTATATTCTTGAATATAAGTACACAAACGCCATTTTGTAATCCAAGTTATGTGTATGTTTCAGTGCAGCGCTGTATGCTATAGCAATGGAACAGAACGGGGACACAATTTTGGCGCCAAAAGTGCTGTTCGGGTTGATAGCCTTCGGGTGGGCGACGCAGTTCCTGCTCCTGTTACACCGGAAGTGGGCGAACACAACGTCACCGGAAGAACAAGGCGGAACGCGCGATGCAGTGTGATGATTATATTTTAGCTATTTTTATTGATTATACTTATTTTTTATATTTATTTGAATAAATTGTATTTGTTGTGCCGATTAGATTGATTCACTGATTGTTAGTTACCAACGTTAACGGTAAAGGAAAAGCAACGGGAGCAACTGCGGCTCGAATTAGAAATCTTAGTGCGCAGTTGAGTGACGCAGTAGACCGGCCGGTGCTTTAGCCACTTCGACCACCGAGCCCTTGGCAATAATACAAACAAGGCCCGTGGAAGTAACGCTACATTGGTAAACATTGAAATCTGAATTTACATGCATTTTTAATTTTCAAACTATACCGGAAATATGAAAAAGGCCGTCTCGGTGGCCTAGTTGATAACGTACTGGGCTTTCACCCGAGGACCCGGGTTCGATTCCTGGCGAGGGCTTGGCATTTTCATACGCTATAAATCATCTCATCGTGTGCATTAGCCCAAGTGTGCACAATAGTCGGACGTTAAAAAAAAAAAAAAAAAAAAACTGACCATCGTTAGGTTCATTTTCAACTGATTTTCAGTGAGATTTACAGAATGTTGGCACACCTGTCAGTACATAGCACGCTTGTACTTACGGTTGAATGCGTAAACGGAACGAAATTCAGTTAACTGCGTAGATTAACTTTGTAATTAAAGGTGGTGGTGTTGGTGGGGGGTGGTAAACCTGCATGTGGAGTATCTTATATACTCTAGCACGCAGGCGTATCTCCCAATGTGTTTGCAGGGAACACCAAAGTCTTGGAAGAGAATGGACGGTGTTGCACAGTCAAAGAGGATCCTTACGGGTCCAACTAGGTTCCTCACAGGCAAAGCCCTTAAGGCTGAACAGGAACGGATCTGCAGAAAATGATGGAGTTTCTGACGGGTCACTGGAGGAGGAAGGATGGATTTCTGTTTAAGGCGAAAAGCACATTGAAACTATTATCGCCTGCCCAAATGTAAGTGTATTTGTAAAGTGTTAAAGTCGTAAGTGCAGTTTTGTAAGTGTATATGTGTTAGACTCGGGTACTGCGAGGGACGTCTAAATCCTCTCAATAGGTGCTAGTCTGCTGCCCCCTGCGAAGACGGGTCACTGGACATTCCGCAGTCACGATGGGCTTTTGTGTAGGCAATGTGGTACAGCTGAGGAAGCGGCTCAATACAAACTTTTGACTGTCCAGCTTTGGATAGGAAACGATTGGCTTCGGCCACAAAGAGAATTTGTGTTTATTGTGCTCCAAGTGATTACAGGCTGTAGCTAGTTTACTTTATTGTATTATTGGTTATTAGTCTGTATTTACTGCGATTACAAGTGAATAGTAAAAGTCTCTGTGGTTGCCTGCCTCCCCGGGGCGAAGCTGGGCAACGGTTGTGACAGCAACCGGCTAAAGGTGTAAAAACGGTAGATAGGATCAGTAGAAGTTGGTGTGCTGCTGATTGTGTGTGAGTGAGCTTGATCGAATCTTAATAGTGTTTACGTTAATTAATTGTTTTTGTTTGTGAGTTTCTTACAGGACAGCCATGAGTGATCGGGATTCGGACCCGTTTCGCCATTCGTCGACGACACAGAGGTCGCCAGTAGAAGATGCGAAGGAGAACTTAAGAAGAGCTCAGGAGAGCATGCAGCAAGCTTTGGCGGAAGAAGAGGCGGCCAGAAGGGTCGCGGAGAGACAAGCAATTTCATCGGCAACGGACTCGGAAGTGCAAACTGATAGCGACGTAGGAGGGAACAAGAGACCCAGGAGGGAAAGCCCGAGCCAGGTACGAGTCAAGAGGAGGACCGTGGTGGAGGAAGAAGTAAGTGCGTCGAGTTACATCAGGTCTATGAGGAGAATATTTAGTGAAGAAGTCACTAAGAAGAAGATAGCAGCAGCGGTACAGAGAGAATTCGAACAATACGCAGCGGACTGCCTGGAAGAGGTCCAAAGCCTTGAGAAGAGAGTGGCCTATCTAGAGGGACGACTGCAAGGGAGAAGAGAGATGCTGGAAGCGGTGAAGGCAGAACTACCGTAAATGACAGAGCAGAAGAAACAGTCCTACGCCAGTATGGTGAGAATACCTGCGAGGAAGATTGAGAAAGAACTCCCGGCGCCAAAGAAAATTGTGGCAATTTACCCTGAGAAAAAAGAAGGACAAGAAGTAAAGACAAGCGAGGAGACGAAAGAAGAAGGTTGAACCTGCGGAAGAGGGTGCACGATAAGTTACACAGCTGACTGGCAAAAGCAGGATCAGTGGAAGTCTTGGCCTGTATTAATAACATAGGGGGTTAAACTCCACCCCAGTACACTGTAACATCAGCAGGGATACACAATCACTAAATAGTTACTATAGCTGATTTCCAATTAAAAGTGAGCCACTGTGTTATTGCAGTGGCCGTTATAGTAAGACCCGGGACATTAAAATTAACGCCATTCGTCTAGATCAAGTTTTGAGCTGTCGTTTAAATCCGTGTTTGTGTGGTGTGCGGGTAGGGCGTATGTAATTTGAGCTCGATTTGGTTAAAACGCTTTGGTGACTTTTGGATAACTCTGACAAACTACGATGGCAGCTTAGACACGTTCGTTACCAAGCAGAATCGGTCTAACCGTTTCAAAATGGCGGTCATTTCGAATATTAAAAAAATCATTACTTTCATACCTTACATTATTTTCAAAGTCCTGTACCACCGTCGTATTAAGCGTTAAAATCCGTTTAAACCAGTAAATATCAAAAATCATTTTGACACAAAAAAAATAATTCGACGGCGGACCGGATTCGTTTTTGTATTTTTAATGGAGGTTAATTTTAAAATTTTTAATGATAGTTGAGGCGGATTTAAATGCTGATTATAATGGAAATGATTACATTCAAACGACTGTAAATATATTTTTTTAGAAATTTGCTTCCATCCCGTTAGCGAGACAGGTGCGTGAACGATTTTTCTTCTTCTGCAGGTAGGAATAAATCATAACGTTTTGTTTGATCGATTAACTTAAATCTGAGAAAAAAAGATCGAAATCGATTTAAAAAAATCAAAATTCAATGTGTATTTATCGATTAATTTATTGAAAATCTGAGGGAAAAAAGATCGGAATCGATTTTAGAATATCAAAATTGTTTGTGTATTTATCGATTAATTTATTAGAAATCTGAGGGGAAAAGATCGGAATCGATTTTAGAAAACCAAAATTGTTTGTGTATTTATCGATTAATTTATTGAAAATCTGAGGAAAAAGATCGGAATCGATTTTAGAATATCAAAATTGTTTGTGTATTTATCGATTAATTTATTGGAAATCTGAAGGAAGAAGATCGGAATCGATTTTAGAAAATTAAAATTGTTTGTGTATTTATCGATTAATTTATTGGAAATCTGAAGAATAAAGATCGAAATCGATTTTAGAAAGTCAAAATTGTTTGTGTATTTATCGATTAATTTAAATCTGAGGGAAAAAGATCGGAATCGATTTTAGAAAATCAAAATTGTTTGTGTATTTATCGATTAATTTATTGGAAATCTGAGGAATAAAGATCGGAATCGATTTTAGAAAATCAAAATTCATTGTGTATTTATCGATTAATTTATTGGAAATCTGAGGGAAAAAGATCGGAATCGATTTTAGAAAATCAAAATTGTTTGGCTATTTATCGATTACTGAAAATTTTAGAAAAAAGATCGAAATCAATTTTAGAAAATCAAAATTCATTGGGTATTTATCGATTAATTTAAATCTGAGGAAAAAGATCGGAATCGAATTTAGAAAACCAAAATTGTTTGTGTATTTATCGATTAATTTATTAGAAATCTGAGGAAAAAAGATCGGAATCGATTTTAGAAAATCAAAATTCATTGTGTATTTATCGATTAATTTATTGGAAATCTGAGGGGAAAAGACAGGAATTTATTTTGGAAAATCAAAATTGTTTGTATATTTATCGGTTAATTTAAATATGAGAAAAAAAGACCGGAATAGAGTTTATAAAATCAAAATGCAAACTGTTTAAAAAACTTTTTTTTCAACATATGGGTAAACCAGACCTGTACACCAAATTCCATCAAACTCGATCAATAATTTTAATATCCAACAATCTGTACAAGCAAAGACGGTCAAACATGTCAAAATCACTTTTCAGAAGTCCGACAAAACCTCAAGATTTTTTTCACGATCAACTTACTTTCTCTATACTTCGTACATGGGGGAAATAAAACCTGAACACACTACAAATCGACGATGACACTGTAAATACATATTACAGTCCGGATAGGTCAGTAACCCGGCGTAGGAGCCATTAAGAAGTAAACACACAAAAGCTGGAGGTCATCCCCCCCACACCGTGAGTGCTAAGCGAGTCATATTTCAACACACTTCGTTATCAATACGAGAGGAGTGTACGTAAGATAATTTGAACTCAAGTGACACTTGTTAATTAATATTTCGCCTTGTTTCCTTACGTTAGCTGTAATAAGAGAAGTGCCACTTTCACAAACTACCAACCTTACGTGACGAAATTTACCCGATGATTACACTACGAAAACCAAAACAGCCAAATACACAGCGGATAAGCTGCCAAATTTGAGAATATGACTGTGTAGGACAGGAAAAAGAAAAGTCCTAGATCTTATAATACGGCAATTTTGAATTTTTGTGTAATTCGTTATGAATTCATGCGCGTGTACATCTGTAACCGTTTGTCTCCAAAGTTTGATGACTTAAAGGTGTCTCCAGACGAGATTGAGAGATGACCTGAAGAAGACGGATTACACTGACAACGTCTAGCAGAGAACAGACACGAATGGAAGAACCTCAACTTTTTCATTCTCCAAGGTTTGATGACTTAAATGAGTCGCCAGACGAGATGGGGAGATGAACGGAAGAAGACTGGCGTATTACACTGACAACGCCCAGCAGAGAACAGACAGGAATGGAAGAACCTCAACTATTTCTTTCTCCAAGGTTTCATGACTTTAATGTGTCGCCAGACGAGATCGGGAGATGACCAGAAGAAGACTGACGGATTACACTGACAACGCCTAGCAGAGAACAGACAGGAATGGAAGAACCTCAACTATTTCTTTCTCCAAGGTTTCATGACTTTAATGTGTCGCCAGACGAGATCGGGAGATGACCAGAAGAAGACTGACGGATTACACTGACAACGCCTAGCAGAGAACAGACAGGAATGGAAGAACCTCAACTATTTCTTTCTCCAAGGTTTCATGACTTTAATGTGTCGCCAGACGAGATCGGGAGATGACCAGAAGAAGACTGACGGATTACACTGACAACGCCTAGCAGAGAACAGACAGGAATGGAAGAACCTCAACTATTTCTTTCTCCAAGGTTTCATGACTTTAATGTGTCGCCAGACGAGATCGGGAGATGACCAGAAGAAGACTGACGGATTACACTGACAACGCCTAGCAGAGAACAGACAGGAATGGAAGAACCTCAACTATTTCTTTCTCCAAGGTTTCATGACTTTAATGTGTCGCCAGACGAGATCGGGAGATGACCGGAAGAAGACTGGCGGTTTACACTGACAACGCCTAGCAGAGAACAGACAGGAATGGAAGAACCTCAACTATTTCTTTCTCCAAGGTTTCATGACTTTAATGTGTCGCCAGACGAGATCGGGAGATGACCGGAAGAAGACTGGCGGTTTACACTGACAACGCCTAGCAGAGAACAGACAGGAATGGACGAACCTCAACTATTTCATTCTCCAAGGTTTCATGACTTAAATGTGTCGTCAGACGTGATGGGGAGATGACCGGAAGAAGACTGGCGTATTACACTAAAAATACCCAGCACTGAACGGAAATAAATAGCACTGAACGGAAACAAACCTCAAGGAGGCTTTTCTAACAAAGATGGATGGCTTGATGGCGTTTCCAGATGAGATGGTGAAATGACCTGAAGAAGATTGGCGGATTACACTGAAAACGCCCATCACAGAAAGGAAAGAAATAGAAGGACCTCAAGGAGGCTTTTATCGAAAGTTAGACGGCTTGAGGGCGTCTCCAGGTGAGATGACCTGCAGAAAATTAGTGGGCTACACTGAAAACGCCCATCACAGAAAGGAAACAAATAGAAGGACCTCAAAGAGGCTTTTCTCGAAAGTTAGACGGCTTGAGGGCGTCTCCAGGT
>CM040186.1:7349754-7359754 GCA_022606455.1 Callitettix versicolor | reverse complement strand
ACATATTTGGGCGTAAATACTTGTAATTAAAAATAATAATAATAATAAGCAAACCTGATTGACTTGTACTGAGTTTCAACGATTTTTTTTAGTACACATGCCGCCTCGGTGGTCTAGTTGGCTTTCACCCCGAGGACCCGGGTTCGATTCCCGGCTAGGTCTTGGCATTTTCATACGTTATAAATCATCCCATTGTCTGCATTAAGCCCAAGTGTGCACAATAGTCAAACAACATAAAAAAAAAATAATAAATTTTTTAAATCTGTTCAAATTAAGACATTTTAATCTGACAGCTGTTTGAGTTCATTTTTGTATTTTCTGGGGGGGGGGTATTGTTTATTTATACAGTAAAAAGTTCATTGCAACACTATAATTGAGGTTATTACTAAATCTGTTATAGTTAATTTGTAAAATAACTGTTCAAATTCGGATTTGAACTTTTCTCAAAATTGGCTACATCGATTTTGATAAAACTTTACTAGAATATTGTCCATAATAAGTTAAACGAGTGTGTCTGAGTAAGATACTTGCGTATCTAATCTATACCAAATCCAGAATATATATATATATATATATATATATATATATATATATATATATATATTCTATAGCCGCCTCGGTGGCCTAGTTGATAGCGTACTGGGCTTTCAGCCCGAGGACACGGGTTCGATTCCCGGTCAGGGTTTGGCATTTTTATACGCTATAAATCATCCAATCGTCTGCATTAGCCCAAGTGTGCACATCAACTTTCTCGAAATAAATAAATAATGGAGTCTTTGAGAAGTGATGGAAACTCTCGCAGCTTAAGTAGGGTAACGGGCAGTTCGCTAAAACTCGGACCAGTATGTGGGTTCGAATCCAGTTACTATCGTTAGACTTTTTTGTGCGTTACTTTCCCTATTTTCCTTATAATAAAGACGTCAAAACCTCTTTCACGCATACTCGAATTTCCAAAAATATTTTTGTAACAATTTTTTCAAAAATCTGACCCCGAAGTTAAAAACCTGCATACAGGCCTGTTAGTATTTTTTTAATTTTAAAATTAGGTCTGCACTGTAAATAAGGAAATAAAATCCGACCGCAAACGCTGAGTTTGAAATGACCGCCATTTTGAAACTGTTCAACAAATATTGCTGTAAGAAGAATTCGTGTAATAACAGGCCTGTAAATGTAATTGAAAAACATATTTTCGTACCAATTTTGGATGAAATTAAATTACACCGTAATTTTTAAGCGTTCAAATTACGACTGCAAATGAACCGTGACCGCCGTCAGGTTGGTTTTTGCATTAAAATGAATTTAATTTTTTTTCAAAGCTTTAATAATTTCGTGAAATTTTAAATAGACGCCATTTTGAAACCGTATACAGGCCTACGGGTTTTAACCATCTCTTAGAAAATGATCGTGAGGCCAGGATCGGTGCTCATTTCATGGTCACAGGTCTGCGTTTTACCACGACTGTCACTACGCACATTTTCCAATGGAAACTCTGAAAATCAGTTCGCGAAAGGCTCTCTCCAATCGTCCAGACGGAACACAAAACAGTACCGCTAACTTGCGTTACACCCTGTACGATCAGATTATCTGTTTATAAACCGGATATTATCGATTGAAAACGCAATAACTTCCGGTACAGCGGCCCGGGGCATCTTTGTTTCGAGATTAATTTGAAATTATCTGCACAGAGATGGGAAATAGGCCTACCTGAAGACAAACAGATCAATGTTTGTATGTATACATGTGCTTATAGGTTTGTGTTTATACATGGCTGCATATAGGGTTTACGTATACAGGGTGATCAAGTAGTTCGGTATTAGCTTGCAAATTACAGCGTAACTTTCTCGTATATCCGTAACCACAGAACGTTAGACAGTAAATCAAATTGGCGGAGCTTTCGAATTCTGGCGATAGGCTGCGTCACTGTAGTAACACATACATCAGTGTTGCCAAACTCTTTATCCATGTAGAGATGGTCGAAATGACTAAAGCATCGGTCACTCTATTGCGCAACTATAGGTTCTCAGTTCGAGCCGCAATTACTCGCGTTGCTTTTCCCTTTACCGTTACCATGGATCCCTTATCCTCATTAGTATAACTGGCATAATGTATGGACGTCAAGAAAATAATCTAACAATGGAGTGGGGGGACAAAACAACATGGCTACACTCGTGGTTAAAACAACGGTCAGACTACTGCGTCACTCAACTGCGCACCTTAAGGTTCTTGGTTCCAGCCGCAGTTGCTCCCGTTGCTTTTCGCTTACCGTTACCTTTGATCTCTTGTCCTCATTAGTAGAACTGACACAAAGTATAAACGTTAAGAAAATAATTTAACAATGGAGTGGGGGGACAAACAACATGGATACAATCGTGGTTAAAGCATCGGTCACTGGTCATCGAGCTCAGTTCTAGCCGCAGTTACTCCCGTTGCTTTACCCCTTACCGTTTACTGATCCCTCATTCTCATTAGCCTAACTGGCACAAAGTACGGACGTTATAAAAAAATCTAACTGAATGGGAGGGGGCAAAACAACCACAGATCATACGCGTAAAAAAACACCAGCGGGACAGAGACAAAAAATGTGCGAGTGAGAGGTCCAGTCTCCACTGTCTCTCCTTCTGTCCTTCACTGTTGCTGAGTATCGGGTATCACTGTAATTTGTATCGGCTGATAAAATGTCAAGTCAAGCGTTAGCTCATTTGTCTTTCTTACTGCTTGGATCTCTATTTATTTCGGCAAATCTTTAATTTTTTAAAACAAATGAAACAAACTTTTTAGGAAACGTTTTTCAAGAAACAAACTTAATTATTTTAATACAAACAAATTAATATTGTAGTAATATAACATAATATTCGTATGCAATTATAAATTATATTCCTAACTAAATAAGTAGGTACCAAACAGATTAACTTTTTTCAAGTAAACTTTCGTAAAACTTTGTATTCGTGAGCTTTCAAATTATCAAAAAAATATTTCTTCAGAACTTTGTGAACACATTTAGTTTTATATTTTAACAGGAATATTGTTCAAATTTCAATTATCTACGTAATTTACTCCATTTTACTTTTTTATTTCTTTAAACACTCTCTCTCTCTCTCCCCGACTCTCCCCCTCTCCGTCCATCTCTCCCTCCCTCTCCCCCTCTCTCTCCATCTCCCTCTCCCTCCATCTCTCTCTCCTCCCTCTCTCTCTCTCCCCGTCTCTCCCCCTCTCCGCCCCTCTCTCCCTCCCTCTCCCCCCTCTCTCCATCTCCCTCTCCCTCCATCTCTCTCTCTATCTCTCTCTCTCTCTCTCCGTCTCTCCAAGCCTTCCGTCTCCCCGTCTCTCTGTCTCTCTGCCTCTGCACCCTGTCCCTGTTCTTGTCCCTATCCCTGTCTCTCTCTCTGTCTGTCTCTCTCTCCTCCCTCTCTCTCTCCCCGTCTCTCCCCCTCTCCGTCCCTCTCTCCCTCCCTCTCCCCCTCTCTCCCTCTTTCTCCATCTCCCTCTCCCTCCATCTCTCTCTCTCTCTCTCTCTCTCTCTCCGTCTCTCCAAGCCTTCCGTCTCCCCGTCTCTCTGTCTCTCTGCCTCTGTCCCTGTTCTTGTCCCTATCCCTGTCTCTCTCCCTCCATCTCTCTCTCTCTCTCTCTCTCTCTCTCCCCGTCTCTCTCTCTCCGTCCCTCTCTCCCTCCCTCTCTCCCTCCCTCTCCCCCTCTCTCCCTCTCTCTCTATCTCCCTCTCCCTCCCTCTCTCTCTCTCTCTTTTTCTCTCTCTCTCTCTCTCTCTCTCCGTCTCTCCGTCTCTCCAGCCTTCCGTCTCCCCATCTCCCTGTCTCCCTGTCTCTCTGCCCCTGTCCCTGTCCCTGTTCTTGTCCTTGTCCCTGTCTCTCTCTCTCTCTCTCTCTCTCTCTCTCTCTCCTCTCTCTCCTCCTCTCTCTCCTCCGTGTTTGTATACAAGTTCGTTAACTATATAAATTAGTTCAACAGTTTCAAAATGGCGGTCATTTCGAATATTTAAAAAGTCATAACTTGTTCGTACAAATTTACTTTTTGGAAAATCTGATTTCACCGTCGTAATCAGCGTTAAAAACGGGTCATTTTTTCGTTTCTTCAATGTAATTTAAAAGTTTGAAGTGCTGATATACGCATATTTTAACGCTGATTATGGTGGTTAAATGATAAATTCAAAAAGGTTAAGGTACAGGAAAACGCTTTGTGAAAATCCGCTTCTATCACGTCAGCGAGGCAGCTGCGTGCTGCTATTTTTCGGGTTTCGATTTGGCGCTTATTGATTTCCGTTACGCTATATACAAATACGTTAGGAGCTAACCTAGCAAAATCGGTTCGACATTTTCAAAAACCAACACTTTAAAAAACCACCGATCATAGTTAAAAGCTGCATAAACTCAACTCGAAACTTTCACATCACACTGGACGTACGCAAATGTATTTTAAAGTTTAAAACGCTGATATATGCCGATTTTATCGCTGATAACGACGTTGAAATTAAATTAAAAAAAAGTCATCCAGCATTTTACAGAGTAAATATTATGATGATATTTTGTTGTAGAAAGGGAACATTTACACGAATTTGCAGCTGCGAACGTAGTGAACGGAAATGTTCTATCTACGTGCAATATCGTTTCAGCTAAAAGGTTTGCAAATAACAACGCAGGTGTTGCACACATTGCTTTATTCCCCCCCATAAGGAAGTAATAAGACAATGTTACAAAACAACTATGCATAAAATTATTGCATCATATCTGTGCACTTTGCATAGCTTAGCACCGGACTTAACCTGAATCCGGTGCAATTAACCATAACTCTTATCTAAATACAATATTGTTTTGTTAAATTTAAAAAGATTAAAGTAATACTGTATGATGTGCTTCCTGAACTAAATACGCGGAGATTGTGTATTGCAGAACACGGGATCGTAACGGAATACGTTTAGAACGAGCGCTGTCACGCAAATGTCTCGCTGACGTGATAACAGCGTGTTTTCTTAAAGTAACATTATCACAGGCATAACAGTTTTGTATTTTTTTAACGTCCGACTACTGTGCATACTTGGGCTAATGCAGACGATGGGATGATTTATAGCGTATGAAAATGCCAAGCCCTGGTCGGGAATCGAACGCGGGTCCTCGGGGTGAAAGTCTATTACGCTATCCACTAGGCCACCGAGGCGGCTGCATAATATTTTTTCCGAACATCTGTTTCCTCAACAGATAAAACCTGCAAAAATTAAGCATTTTCAATTGAATTGAAAATTTCTGAAACATTTTAAAACGCATTTTGCCGGGCAACGAACGGGTACGGGATATTTCCAAAATAGAATTTCGTGTTAAGTTTTGAATCGAATCGAACCAAAAATGCAAAGTTAAAGTTACAAAACAAAAGTATATATTTTTTTATACTTGACGTACATACGTGATGGAAGGTGGACAAGGAGGACGGAAAGGGTAAAACAAACGGCGGTAACTGCAGTCTCAAACCAATGATCTTGAGCACGCACGGTCAAACAATCAATATATATATATATATATATATATATATATATATATATATATATATATATATATATACAGCCGCCTCAGTGGCCTAGTTGATATACCCGGTTTCGATTCTCGGCGAGGGCTTGGCATTTTCATATGCTATAAATCATCCCATAGTCTGCATTAGCCCAAGTGTGCACAATAGTCGGACTTTAAACACAATATATATATATATATATATATATATATATATATATATATACATACATACATATAGGCCCTATATATTTTAAGGCGAAAAGCACATTAAGGGGGGTCGGCCTTCCCTATCTCGTCAATGTTATTTTATGATATCTTTAGGTACATTTTTCTCAGTAACTATTTTAGATACAGCTTTGAAATTTTTTCCTAGTAATATATAGACACTTGCCAACATTTTAACACAGGAAAATTTAAATATGTGTTTTTATAAAACTGTGGCAATTTTTAAAAAATTACAATATTTTTTATTTCAGATTTTCCGTGTTTCTGCACACATGAAATTAAATAAAATCATTTTTTGTTAAAATATTTATAAACCCCTGTGTTAAAGTATGCAGAATGATGTAATAAACAAAACAAAGCAAAAATGAATCTTCTAGCTTTTGTAGTTTATGAGAAAAATGTACCTAAACATGAAAAAAAACAAGTTTCGGAAAAACGCGTTTAAAGTTTATTTTACATTAAAATTCTTTACTTACAAATATTTAGTGCATTCCTGCCCCATAAACTGGATTATCAGGATCTTCCTGCATCTGATAATCATCTTCCAACTTTATTCTGCCTAAACTATTCTTCTGTCTGCTTCTAACCATTCAACAGTCTAACCCAGGGTCTCTCAAACTACGGCCCGAGGGCCACATCCGGCCCATGGAGAGCTAGCATACTTGAAAACTCCTTTTAGAGAACATATTTTTTATAGCAAATTAAATTTAGTTTACTGAAGTATTCTAATTTTATGTTAAATAATTATTAATATGACATCTACATTGATATGGTCATGGGCTAACTACTCATAACATTGTTTTTCGGACTTTTTTTTTCATCAGTGGACTATTTCACTTTTTACCACCGGCAACAATGATAATATGGTTTTGGCCCTCGAAACTTACTGGAGTAATCAGTATGGCCCTAAGGCTGGAAAGTTTGGAGACCCCTGGTCTAACCCAAACTATATTGTATGCAGTGAATTCATCCCACGCTACTTTTTTTTGGAAAAAAAAGTCGGTACACTACTACATATATAATTTTTTTGACTAATTGTACAGTTTCAAAGTATAAAGTGTTATATATATTATTAAACAAAAAACTCCAGAGAATATTAATTCAAAATAAAAAAAAAAATGGAATTTTTTAAGATTTTTTCAGGCCGACCCCCCTTAAGGCTGTTATCGCCTCCCTAAATGTGAGTGTAAAGTGTTAAAGTCGTAAGTGTAGTGTTGTAAGTGTAAGTGTGTGTTAGACTCGGGTACCGCGAAGGACGTCTAAATCCTCTCAATAGGTGCAGCTAGTCTGCACCCTTTTGCGGGCAAACCATAAATAGCAACAGCTGCTGTGTTTATTTAACCCAAAAATCAAATCCAAAAGATGTGGTAACCTTTCAAAAGGCGTGATTTTGCTTCAGGATAACGCTCGACCTTCTACGGCTAAGAACACAGTCCTGTGCCTTCAAAATCTCGGTTTTCAGCTGCTGGACCTTCATCCATATAGTCCAGGCCTGGCTCCAAGCGTTTTCATCTTTTCGGCCAATTAAAAGGACAGTTGCGAGGGAATCATTATCGATTTTATAAAAAGGTCATACACGCGGTGCAAAACTTTCTGAATACCAGGCCGAAAACCTTCTTCCAGGAAGGAATACAAAATCTGGTTAAAAGATGGTGCAAAATTTCTGAACACCAGGCCGAGAACCTTCTTCTAGAAAGGAATTCAGAAGCTGGTTAAAAGATGGACTAAGTGCACAGAAGCAGGAGGGGACTATGTTGAAAAGTAACGCTAGTATCCTTTATGTAAGTACAATAAATATATAGATTTTTTCAATTTCATACTTTACCTATTGGCTTACCATTGTGCATAACATTTTGCAACTGCCAAATTTGACATTTACTGTGGAATGACAGGAATACGGTTTTAAGTAGGTCAAAACAGCAAAACGAACTGTGAAGCGTATAACGGCCTTGAGCAGCTGCGGAATGTTTGCTACCGGGCCCAATGGACACGGCGTGGTTAGGCAACAGGTGAACAGCCTTGTCTAATGTGAAAGGTTAGAGGCCTTTTAAGGTATCACTTCCAAGTAGATGGCATTTATAGGTTATGACGATCTGATATAATGGTTACTGAATGTTTTAGCCGCCTCGGTGACCTAGTGGATAGCGTACTAGGCTTTCACCCCGAGGACAGGTTCGATTCCCGGCGAGGGCTTGGCATTTTCATACGCTATAAATCATCCAATCGTCTGCATTAGCCCAAGTGTGCACAATAATCGGACGTTAAACAAAAAAAAAAAAAAAAAAATACTGAGTGTTTTTATTTTTTTCAGGGGGGACGTTCGTAGCTCAGTCATTAAGTAAACGGACACTGCTGGAACTCGGACTTGTACGCGGGTTCGAGCTACCAGGCCAGTACGGTTGGTTTTTCTTCGAGTAATTCCCCGCCATCGATTTCGATAGTTTAACTGGCGTAAAAACGTTAAGATCTACAAAATAAACGGCGCAAAATATTACGTAAACTTTAAATTTTTATCGCTAGTAAATCCGGTTAAATAGAATCGACAAAAATATTAGAAAACAATTTCAAAAATTCGGTTCAACAAATGTTGAACATATGAATCGTAACTCGTCAGTGTGATAAAAGCAAGTTACGGCGGTCAGGTTTTTTTAATTTGTTGGATTTACCAATGAACCTAAAATGTCTTTCGTTTCAAATTCGACGCACCGTCTTGAATCTTCGATATATTACGCTAAGCATCCCGATCGATTTTGTACAAAAAATAAACGCCTGCGTTATTGAAACTACATACGAGTATATGGGGTACCTACAGGTTCGTCAGAACACCGGGCAACCCTCACGCCTCATACTTTTCCATAATAAGGCTTTACAATAAAATAAAACCGACTTAAAACCGATAAAAGCGCTGTAAACAAAATTTTCCATGAGCAGTATAAAGTGTCCCCGTGAGAGTGCAGCACAGTGCAGGCAATTGTGTGAATACCAAAACAGCTGATTGCTAGAAAAAACACACTGTTGAAAGTAAATATTAAAATTAATAAAGATTTATATGTTATTGATATGGGGTACCTACAGGTTCATCAGAACACCGGGAACCCTCACGCCTCATACTTTTCCATAATAAGGCTTTACAATAAAATAAAACCGACTTAAAACCGATAAAAGCGCTGTAAACAAAATTTTCCAAGAGCAGTATAGTCTCCCCGTAAGAGTGCAGGCAATCGTGTGTGTACCAAAACAGCTGACTGCTAGAAAAAACACACTGTTGAAAGTAAATATTTAAATTATTAGACTTACATAATTTCGACCGAATCAGTTTTGAAAGTGGAATCGTTAAGACAATCTGGGCCAGTTCTAATGTCTTTTAGTAAACAGTAAATACTGTAGATTAAAATCCGGTTATAGTAGGTTTCATTTGTAAATATTTCAATAAGGTACATTTCAGGGAAGTGTTCTTGGCCCTGTACTGTACCTTCTGTACACTAGAGACATACCAGTTACTGGGAACTCCACAGTAGCAACGTTTGCAGATGACACAGCAATTTTAACAGTTGGGGACAATATTTTAGAAGTCACAGAGAAATTACAGAATGCCGCCAACGCAGTAAGTCAATGGACAAAAAAATGGAGAGTAAAGCTTAATGAAGCAAAAACTGTACACATTATTTTACGAATAGAAAATATGAACCATTACCAATAATATTAAACTAAAGGAGTATAACATATGCAAACAGTGCTAAATATCTAGGAATGACACTCGATGCAAAGCTCCGATGGAAGGTGCATGTAAAAAAGAAAAAAGAGGAGCTACAGCTCAAATTCAATAAAATGTTTTGACTTATCGGAAGAAATTCAGAACTTTCGATAGACAACAAGATACTGCTATACAAGCAAGTTCTAAGACCAATATGGACCTATGGTGCACCACTCGGGGGATGTACAAGAAAAAGCAATAGTAAAATTATTCAAGTTTTTCAAAATAAAGTATTGAGAACGATTGTCAACGCCCCTTGGTATGTGAGAAATGAAAACATACAAAAGGACCTAGGTGTTGAATCTGTTCAGGAAGTCATCAAAAAGCTCTCGATTAAGCATTATTGCAGGTTAGAACAGCATAATAATACAGAGATTGTCCAACTACTATGCCGCAGTGACAATATCACAAGAAGGCTGAAGAGGACCAAGCCAATTGACCTCTCCAGGCCGTAAACACATTGGGACCAGCCGTCGGACTGCACCCCAGCACACAGTGAACACAATGA
>CM040186.1:7337254-7344754 GCA_022606455.1 Callitettix versicolor | reverse complement strand
CAACGTGGCAACGTATCCGCTGTATAAAACAGCATTTTCTTACATCATCGAGTCACGTACAAGCCTGCCGCAATGTTTGAATACACACAACCAGGCCGTAATGCAGGTAGTTTGTATTTACGCGTCCAAGCGGTAGAACTGACCTTCCAGTCAATGTTGTTTGTTTTATAAATTAACCGGTTGTTTTCTCAACAAACACTCAGATAGAAACCTTGCTGGTATAACGTAGTACTTTTGTTAAAATTATTCATTGTTGATGGAATATTCATATATTTATTTTATTTTATCGCTATACGACGTATAAACCATGCGATCGTACGAATCGACCTTGAGATTTTGACGAATCTGTGCGTTTTCCCCTGAGCCAAAAATTGTTTTCCCTTAGATGTATCTGTGGGCACATTGTTACAGACTAAACTAATACACCGATTTTTTGAAATTTTTATGTAATGTACGATATTTTAAGCCTTTATTTGGTAAAGATTATTTTCTCAAAAAAGGATGTAACGATTTCAAGCAAATTCAGTCCATAAATAGACCTATTCGTAAACACGTACGGTTCGCTTTTGCATGACGAGTCTTGTTCCCGTTAACCTCCTCCCCACGACACCCTGAACGCCGTGTTTTCCGCTTTCACTCCTCGTAAAATGTCTGTTACTAGCGAATTTCCTTTGGAAAATGATCTATTAAGTCCATCATAGTAAGAACCAGACCCGGGACCGTAAAATTATTTTTACATCTACGAACGTGTTAGCACTCTCACGTTCGCAATTTTACTACGATTCGGTTCAAACTCAGCAAGAAAATCGATTTTTGCAATACCTCCGATAAGAACCGACAACATTCAGTTTCAAAATGGCGGGCATTTCAAATTTTTAAAAATTCATTACCGTTTCCCCTTGAACGTTTTTGAAAATCCGCTTTCACCACCGTCATCAGCGTTGAAAATCGATTTTTGCAATACCTCCGATAAGAACGTTAACCGATAACATTCGTTTAGCGGTTTCAAAATGGCAAGCATTTAAATTTTTTAAAAATTCATTACCGTTACCCTTGAACGTTTTTGAAAATCCGCTTTCACCACCGTCATCAGCGTTGAAAATCGATTTTTGCAATACCTTCGATAAGAACGTATACCGACAACATTCGTTTAGCGGTTTCAAAATGGCAAGCATTTAAATTTTTTTAAAATTCATTACCGTTACCCTTGAACGTTTTTGAAAATCCGCTTTCACCACCGTCATCAGCGTTGAAAATCGATTTTTGCAATACCTTCGATAAGAACGTTAACCGATAACATTCGTTTAGCGGTTTCAAAATGGCGGGCATTTCAATTTTTTTAAAATTCATTACCGTTACCCCTTGAACGTTTTTGAAAATCCGCTTTCACCACCGTCATCAGCGTTGAAAATCGCATCAAATAACATTCTGAATTTTCAAAAACCGTTCTAAATTTATAAATTCAATTTTACGGCGGCCAGGGTTCATTTTCAGTGAAAATTTAAAACGCTAATATGCTTTTTTCAACGATGAAATCGGACCGTCGATGAAAAACTAAGGTAGAAATATTGTTTTCGGAAATTCGCTTCCATCGCGCCAGCGAGACAGCTGCGTGACGCGATTATTTCAAATTTATCGCACTGACGTTTATCAGTCTTCACGTGTAGGCAAAATTTTAACAAAATCATATCAACCGATTTCACAAATGTTTAGATACATTGTTGAGCCGTCTCGGTGGCCTAGTTGATAGCGTACTAGGCTTTCACCCCGAGGACCCGGGTTCGACTCCCGGTCAGGGTTTGGCATTTTCATACGCTATAAATCATCCCATCGTCTGCATAGCCTAAGTGTGCACAATAGTCGGACGTAAAAAAATAAAATAAAAAAAAATAAAATAGATACATTGTTTGGACTTTATGACGAGGAAGCAAAGACAACAGTACTTTAGTAAACCGGCGCCATTTTGAAACTGATATATGACGCAGCGAATGTAGGTCAGCAAGACGAGCAAACACTAAGTTTATATAAATTGCAAATGGCGGTCACAGTAGTCAGGCAGATTTGGAACGGGTCAGTGACCTTGAATGAACGTCTCCAAGGGCGAGGGGTGTGGAGATATCCCGCTGCGGGCTTCTGTACACAATCGTTTCAACCCCGTTTATATAGTTTATCTTCGAAAGTAAGTCTTTGAAAAGCCTCGCGTCGAAGTGAAGTTCTAACAAATGACACCAAGTAAAGGAACAATCAGGAATTAAACACAAACCTAGTTCTAAATTCATTTGTTAAAACACACCGAACCTAAAATTTAATACACGGACATTAAAACAATGCGCATAGAAACTGTAACAACTGACAACTTCATTATGTACATCTTAAGTGGAAAAAAACCACGACAACTTTGGTTAGCGAAGTTTTTTTTATATGAAAACATGGTGCAGGGTGGTGGTGGCTGGCTGCCCTCTATCTATGGGCATGCTAGAATCACAGACAAGATCTTTGACCCAATATTGATGATGGGAACTGATCAGATGGTTAAACGGCACATAGTATCTAGACCCTTTGATGTCAACTTGGCCTTTGAGGGGAGAGATCATGTGTTGGAAAAACCTGGAGACATAGTATGGAATACAGATGGCTCCAAGGTAAAGTCAGGCACTGGTGCTGGTGTGTACGGTCTGAGACCGGGGTTAAAGAAAGTAATTACCCTGGGACAGCATACAACAGTATTTCAGGCTGAAGTGATGGCTATTAATGACTGTGTTCGGAAGAACTTGGATCGGGGCTTCAAGAAGGCACGTATTCATATTCATACCGATAGTCAGGCGGCAATAAAAGCACTTGCGGGTCCTATAATACAGTCCAAGCTAGCCTGGGAGTGTTGGAAGAACCTTGACGTTCTGTCCCGGGATAACCGGGTAACTGTTCACTGGGTTCCGGGGCATAAGGGAGTTGAGGGTAATGAGGAGGCAGACCGACTGGCTGGACTTGGATCTGCATCTGAGTTTATCTGAGCCGGCTTTAGGGATTTCTCTATCGTTGGCCAGGTCCGCTATTAATGGGTGGATTACAAGTCAACACCAGGTAAGATGGGACAACCTTCATGGGCATTCCCATAGTAAACGTCTCTTAAGTAGAGTACCTTTTGGAGGACTTAAAGGGGCAGCAGATGTCCTGGGCAGAGCAAAACTCAGGAGGATCATAGGGCTCATAACAGGGCACTGTGGTCTGAGGGTGAACATGAACAGGATGTACCACGGAGAAACCGTGTGTAGATTGTGCAGGAAGGAGGAGGAAACTGCAGGTCACATAATTTATGATTGTGAGTTTCTTGCTAGTAGGAGGCTAGTGGTTTTTGGTTTCCAATACCCTAGCGATCTTCAGCAGAGTGAGCTAGTCAGTGGGTTGCTGGAACTTATTAGGGGCACCAATCTGCTGAACTATGGTATTTTAAGAGGTTAAGTTGCACAATAGGTCAATCGATCGCAGTGCCTGGGGTTGAATTATCCCTTCCTCTAGTATATAATCATAATCTTAATCTCTCTTTCCCCCTTCATTCCACTGAAAGTGCTGACCCATACTATTTGCAAAGTATGCTTAGAAGTGCGGATCCATACTAGCTGCAGAGTATGCGTAGAAATGAGGACCCATACTAGTTGCAAAGTATGCCTAGGAACTCGTACGCCTATTGCTATGCGCATGTAATGACAATTTTACGGCGGCCAGGGTTCATTTTCAGTGAAAATTTAAAATGCTAATATGCTTTTTTCAACGATGAAATCGGACTGTCAATGAAAAACTAAGGTAGAAATATTGTTTTCGGAAATTCGCGCCAGCGAGACAGCTGCGTGACGCGATTATTTCAAATTTATCGCACTCACGTGTAGGCAAAATTTGGCCTTCACATTGGTTGTTCACCGCGTTCGTTAGAATGCGCGTATGGATGTGTTAGAGCGTTCCGTGACGGCAAACCGAATTTTTCCCCGTGCAAAACATACACCCATACCCCGCGATAAGAAGAAGTCACTTCAAATATAATTTTATTATTTATTTATTTTGTTATTTTAAGGCGAAAAGCACATTGAGGCTATTATCGCACCCCTAAATGTAAGTGTGAGTGTAAAGTGTTGATGTCATAAGTGTAGTGCTGTAAGTGTAAGTGTGTGTTAGACTCGGGTTCCGCGAGGGACGTCTAAATCCTCTCAATAGGTGCAGCTAGTCTGCAACCCCCTGCGGGGAAATATAATTTTAATAAGTAATTGTGAAGATTGTAAAGAATAAAGAGTAAACATTATTGACGGAGATTCAGAGAAAAATTATTAAACTGCTGATATAATGTTTGTTGTTAAGTCACGTAAGGCATACCTTGTGAATATCTTGTGTTAAAATCGTTTGAGTATTTTACAACATTCACACATAAGAACTGGCCCAGATTGCCTTACCGATTCTACATTCGAAACTGACTTAATTAATAACTGATACAGTAACAATTTAAATATTACTTTTACAATGTTTTTTTATCGATCAGCTGTTTTTGTACACACACAATTATTTCTGTCACTAATGCCTGCATTGTGCTGCACTCTGACGGAGACACTTTGTACTGTTCCTGGAATTTTGTTTACGGAGCTTTTATCGGTTTTATTTTATTGAAAATCCTTAAAATGCAAAATTATGAGGCGTGAGAGTTCCCTGGTGTTCTGTAAGTACCCCATACGCTATATAGTTTTAATGCAGATCGGAATGCTTAGCATAATAATATATGGACAAAATCGCACCAGTTTTTAACAGAACCCAAACAAGTGATCAATAAATCAGGATCAGTGCTCATTTAAACGCTGTCAGAGGTCTGGGTCACACCATTATGACCACTACAATAGCTCATTTTGCAGTTAAAATTTTCTGACAAATTTTTTTTCACGCCTTCTAGAAAATTTAACAACGTTAAAAACTACATAAATGCTAAAATTCCATAACAGGAATGCCATATCATAAATGGAATTCCATACCATAACGGAATTCCATAACAGGAAATTCCATACCATAAGGAAATCATGACCAGTACTATTTAAAACACACAAAAACAAGAACGAAAAATATCTGAAATCCTTCACTGAAGAGCTTTTATATCTGAGGCAAAGTAGGCGAGGATATGGGAGAGATAAGGCTTATCAGCTGGGGACTTCTTGGTACTGTACTTTCTGTGACCGTATCCATTACTGAATAAACAACACGTATCTACTAATCTAATTTTGAAATGTCTTTAAAGGTTCGTTTATACTCGAACGTTCGTACGAAATTGGGGCACGGTGGTCGAAGTGGCCAAAAAGCATCAGTCTACTGCGTCACTCAACTGCGCACCTAAAGTTTCGTAGTTTTAGCCGCAGTTGCTCCTGATGTTTTAGCTCGCTGTTGACGCTGATCCCTCGTCATCATTAGTCTAAATGGCGTAAAGTATAAACGTTAAGCAAAAAAGTGAAGTCCAAAACGTCGCCTATGATTATTTTAAAACAATGTTAAGCGCCGCCATTATGAAAAGATCGAATGGACTTTGTTAGAAACCAACTTGTCCAAGTAACGTATCGATTTTATCGCCATACCGAATCAAATCGAAAATATGAAAACGAACCCTACCGATGGAATTAAAATAGTTGAATGCTAATTTATACAGACGTGAACGATGACTGCCAAAATTGTGATTAAATCAATTTTGAAAAAAAAATTATTAGACAATGCAGTTACGGCCTTTTACAATTTCAAATCACCATTTTGAAACACTGTGGAACGACCTTGCACAAGTTGTTACCAAACTCGATTGCTCTGCCCAGTTTGAATCAAATCGCGTCGGAACTGCGGGCGTGACAGTTCTTACACAATCGCGCGCTTACATTTTAACATTACAAAAAACGATTTTACGATCATACCAGCGCTCATCATAAACTTTATGGTCCGGGTCTTACCATGATGTCCGCTCAGACAGAACACTTTCCAATTAAAAAATTCTAAACATTTGTATATAATTTTTTTTAACGTTCATACTTTACGCAAGTTAGACTAATGAGGAGGAGGGATCAGCGTCAACGGTAAGGGAAAAGCAATGGGCGCGTAGTTCAGAGCGCAGCAGCTGACCGATGCTTTAGCCAAATCGACCACTGAGTCCCCAATTTGTTTAAAACTAGGCTCTGAGTGTGTGTGTGTGTGTGTGTGTGTGTGTGTGTGTGTGTGTGTGTGTGTGTGTGTTTGCGTGTTGTGTGTGCGTGCGTGTGTATACGTGCGCGCGCGTGTATGTTTGTGCGTGCGTGCGTGCTCGTGCGTACGCGCGCGTGTGTGTGTGTGCGTGCGTGTGCTCGCGTGTGTATACGTGCGCGCGCGCGTATGTTTGTGCGTGCGTGTGTGTTGTGCGTACGTGTGTGTGTGTGTGTGTGTGTGTGTGTGTGTGTATGTTTGTGCGTGCGTACGTGTGTGTGTGTGTGTGTGTGTGTGTGTGTGTGTGTGTGTGTGTGTGTGTGTGTGTGTGTGTGTGCGCGTGCGTACGTGTGTGTGTGCGTTCGCGTGCGTGCGTGTAAGCCTATTGTAAATAGGTGCAGTATCTAGATTACAAAGGAACAAACTGTATAAGGGAAACTTTTATATCGGGAAACAAGGTGTTCAGTCCCCTCACCTCTGCTCCCCTGCAGAGGATCAGCTGACACAATGTTGGGCCCAGTAAATAGGACCATTTCTGCAGCAGCTTGCGGAGTGGCTGCATCGAAATTTATTTGTTCTGACAAGCTACTACAGCGTAACCCTGAAGCGCCTACTTTTTTCTTAATGTCTATAATTTACGCCAGTTAGATTAATGAGGATGGGTCAGCGTGAACGGTAAGGGAAAAGCAACGGGAGTAACTGCGGCTCGAACTAAGAACCTTGAGGTGCGCAGTTCACAGACGCAACAGACTGACCTGTGCCGTAGCCACAACGTAAGAAACACTTAATCACAAAAACAATAGGTTCTGGAGTTTAAAAAAATTGAAAAATTTTGCAAAAATTAAAAATTGTTTTCCTAGATTTTGGTAAACTTTTTGTTCTCACAATAAAGCTTTATACATAATGCCAGTTAGTGTAGTAAATTTATAAACCTAAAAGTGTGTGTGCATGTGCGCGTGTTTATGTGTGCGTGCGTGCGTGTGCGCGTGTGCGCGCGTGCGTGCACGTATGTGTGTGCGTGCGCGCACGAACGTGGGTGTACGTGTTCTTTGTGTGTGTATGTGTGTGTGTGTGTGTGTGTGTGTGTGTTGTGTGTGTGTGTGTGTGTGTGTTGTGTGTGTGTGTGTGTGTGTGTGTGTGTGTGTGTGTGTGTGTGTGTGTGTGTGTGTGTGTGTGTGTGTGTGTGTGTGTGTGTGTGTGTGTGTGTGTGTGTGTGTGTGTGTGTGTGTGTGTGTGTGTGTGTGTGTGTGTGTGTGTGTGTGTGTGTGTGTGTGTGTGTGTGTGTGTGTGTGTGTGTGTGTGTGTGTGTGTGTGTGT
>CM040186.1:7319754-7332254 GCA_022606455.1 Callitettix versicolor | reverse complement strand
AAATCACTACATTCTACCAATAACAGCTTGCTTTTTAATAACAACTTCTCTCCCAAACATGTAAACCTACTGTAGATTATATTAAAACAAAATTTATGTCATCTTTCAAATTTATCGACAGTAAAATTTTGTTCTTGAAAAAAATCGCAGCTAAACACGTGTAAACGGCTACTATATACAATTGATTTTGGTAATTCAAATACATAAATCGATACAACACTTTTTAACCATCGACCATTTTTTGTTTTTTTTTTTTGAGTAATTTTACGCGAGAAAGTTTGTGCAATGATCTCTGCCATTTATTATGTATCGTAATAAGAATACTAATGTTTCCATACGGCGTCGTATTTGAAAATTTGCTTCCATCACGTCAGCGATACAAACGTGCGCCACAATTATCCTTGTTTTAAACAGACTATAGAAGTAAGCGTGGTTTAGTAAGACCGCAGAGAAAATTTACCCACTGACTAACATCTCGTTATAATCGTTCCATCGAGCAACGCTAAACGGAACAAGGTTCTATAACGTATGGTTATATGTGTTTCGATAAGTACTTAAGCTCTTGAGTTGTAACAATCGACATTTTTATTTGTATCCGAGAAGACAAAGTCAGTTTCCGGGACGGACTTGTCCGTAGTTATTTCCGGTTTCCACTCGTTACCGTAGCAACCATGATGTCCCGCTCACTTCGTTAACCCCAGCGCGACACACGACATTGCAATCGTGTTTGGAAATCTCAAAAGTCTCGTTTTTTCCTTTCTCTGAATGGGCATGCGCACTGCATATTTTCCAAGTGAAAACGTCTTTCGGAGAGCGCAGCACATTTTCATAAAAATATAAACTAGCGTTAGCACCAATAACTTACCTTACACACATCATTAGTATTCTTGAAGTGAATTAAAGTCTACCAGTGAGCTTATATACTATGATTTCTGTTTATGAAACTTAGCTGAAAACACGCTGTCGATCTTGACTTTTACATTTAATAATAATCTACTAAAACTTACGTATATGAATAAATTTAATAATAACAATAATAATAATAATAATAATAATAATACCTATTAATAATAAACCGGTAATAATAACAATACTAATAATAATAAGACTAACCAAAAAAATATTTGACTACTTTCGCAGTAGAAGAGCCAAACCACTTTGGTTTAGAGAAACAGAGAAAGACATAACAGAACTGCAGATCACTGACACTATGCTCATAGACGGAACAGCCAAAACAATAACCAAGGACAAGAAGCAACGGTTCCAAGGCAAAGACAAATCCAAGCGAACGATCCAAATATCTGACGAAGAAAGAAAAGCAAGATCACAACGTATGAAGCAATACTGGGCTACGAGGAAGGCACAGAACATTAAAAAGTGATTGATTTAGTGTAACCCAAAGTTGGGTGAAACAAATAAAGAGAGAATAATAATAATACTAAACACAATTAAAATACACACGATAAAATTTGATTTGGCCAAACGATAAATGCAACTCGTATGTCGTTATAAAATGAAGACTCCGCAGTCCGGAAAGTAATGACATATGAGTTGCACGTATCGTTTGGCCAAACCAAATTTCATCGTGTGTATTTTAATCGTGTAATTGCGTTTAGTGTTTGTGATGTGTGTTTTGTTTAACATTGTGACGACCTCGACAGAGGGATTTGTCATTTGTATTACGGCCTGAAGATGAAACAGTAAGTTCTCGAAACCGCGGTAGCCTTTACACGATGTGAGTGAATTGACCACTGGACGGAAAAATAGTTCATAATCCTAATATGTTTTTTTTTTTGTTATTTTAAGGTGAAAAGCACATCGAGGCTATTATCGCCTCCCTAAATGTGAGTGTGTAAATGTTAAAGTCGTAAGTGTAGTGTTGTAAATGTATATGTGTGTTAGACTCGGGTACCGCGAGGGACGTCTAAATCCTCTCAATAGGTGTTTAAATATATGGTACGGTGGCTGCGTTGCAATAATTATACTTATATTTACGTATTCGATTTGATTCAAATTCGTTAAAAACGAACGTTCAACAGTTTCAAAATGGCCGCCATTTCATAACTTCATTGTGTTATACACTTTTGTAATCGACGTTAAATCTGCACGAATAAGCGTTTTGAATTTCACTATTAAAATTTCAACTCGTGTTTTGTCCCCAATTAATTATGTTTCCGCCTTAAGCGGTACAAAACTATTTCATTGCAGGCGAAGTAAATTCAATTTAAAGAATAAGAAAAACAAAAGGACAAAGAAAACACAGACGCCATTTTGGAATTGTACAAGTAAATAACGGAATTAGCGGGTGGAGAACTTTTGTTTCTTGGTGTTGGTAATGCGTCGTGTTGAATATTGTGTTAAGCCCTCGAGGGACAAAAAGTTAATTAATGTTGGCACCACTGTAAGGCGGCAAGTTACACTGCTGCTGATTTATGTGTTGTTCAGTCCGGGGTTAGTCTTGTGTGATGTAAATAATAACCGTTATTAAGGGTACTTTCTGATACGGCGTCAAGATATTCAGGTCCCCGCGTCGTTAAACAATGAGTCACATACAGGATGCCTCGATAATAATGTGTACAGAATTTTCAAATGATTAAAATTAAAAATGGACTTTAATTAGTATTTCAGTACGTCAATGAGTAATTAAAAATGGACTGGTATTCTAAAGTAGCAGTAACGGTTATAACTGTGATCAGAAAATAACGTTTATGTTCATCACTAGATTCCTTGCTTTTGTTAATAAGTCAGTTGTATTATGCATTGTAAGATACAAAATATTTTATTTAAAAAAACAAAATGGCGGTTAATGTGGATAATGAAATGTTTCGGACATATGTTAGTAGGAGTGTTTTTCATATTTTTGAAATATAGAATCATCTCTCGATAGATATCCGTGTAGTTTCAAATCACCCTGTATAGTTTACGTACACAATCTATATATTTTTGCACTCTTGAAAACTTCTAGCAAAAAATTATACGCTATACGAAATAAATAACAAAAACACACCCCTTAGGAGTTCACCCTAAATATTTTTTGAGGGGGTGAATTGATAGTTTCAAAAACGTCTTGCAGACAATGTAAGCGATTATTCAAAACGTAAAACAGTTGATTCATCAATATCGTTTCAGACGTCATTGAGACAAAAAGGTAGGATTAATGGCCGATAGAGGATGAGCGTAATGGCGATGAATGGAGAAATAAATGGCGCCAAGTAGATTAGAACTAATGGCTGAACGTTTGTAGGGTTGAAAGCAGCTTGGCTAGTACGGTATTCGCTGCAGTGCTTGTTCACTGGTACAAACTGTTTCGTACTTCACAACCGGTAAAAACGTGCGACTATTAAAAATACAACAATAATATACAAAAATCGAAGCGCTCGGCTGTCTCGCTGACTTCATGGAAGCGAATTTCCAAAAGCTCTTTTCGATTTCAACACCGTAAGAACATTAAAATCTTTATGTATACAAACTTTTGAATTGCGTTGAAAACAATACGAAAATGAACCCTGACCACCGTCAAAACAAGTTAAATTTCTAAATTCCATCGGAAATGAAAATTCAAGAAGCCACTTTATGCAAGTCCCAACGCGAATCTCGAAGGAGAATTCAGGTTCTCAAAAATATTTATAATGGAAACGTTATGAATTTAAAAAAAAATGAAATGGCTGCCCCCACACACACGCGAGCGCGTGCTCACATGTAGCTCGCTTTTTTAATAAAAATTCGAAGGCATGAAACGTGTGTGTGTGTGTGTGTGTGTGTGTGTGTGTGTGTGTGTGTGTGTGTGTGTGTGTGTGTGCTCGCGTGTCAGTGCGTTTGTGCGTGTGTGCTCGCGCGCGTTTGTGCGCGTGTATGCGCGTCTGTCTGTGTGTGTGTGTGTATGCGCGTGTCAGTGCGTCTGTGCATGTGTGCTCGCGCGCTTTCGTGCGCGTGCTTGTGTATGCGCGCATGTGCGTCTGTCTGTGTGAGGGGGGATTGTGTGTGTGTGTGTGTGTGTGTGTGTGAGCGCGCGTGTCAGTGCGTTCGTGCGTGTGTACTCGCGCGCGTTCGTGGGCATGCGTGTGTATTCGCGCATGTGTGTCTGTCTGTGTGAGGGGGATTGTGTGTGTGTGTGTGTGTGTGTGTGTGTGAGCGCGCGTGTCAGTGTGTTTGTGCGTGTGTACTCGTGCGCGTCTGTCTGTGTGTGGGGGAATGTGTGTGTGTATGTATGCGCGTGTCAGTGCGTGTGTGCGTATGTGCTCGCGCGCGTTCGTGGGCATGCGTGTGTATTCGCGCATGTGTGTCTGTCTGTGTGAGGGGGATTGTGTGTGTGTGTGTGTGTGTATGTGTGTGTGTGTGTGTGTGTGTGTGTGTGTGTGTGTGTGTGTGTGTGTGTGTGTGTGTGTGTGTGTGTGTGTGTGTGTGTGTGTGTGTGTGTGTGTGTGTGTGTTGTGTGTGCGCGCGCGTGTCAGTGCGTTCGTGCGTGTGTACTCGCGCGCGTTCGTGCGCGTGTATGCGCGTCTGTCTGTGTGTGGGGGGATGTGTGTGTGTGTGTGTGTGTGTGTGTGTATGTATGCGCGTGTCAGTGCGTTTGTGCGTGTGTGCTTGCGCGCGTTCGTGCGCGTTAGTGTGTATGCGCGCATGTGCGTCTGTCTGTGTGAGGGAGGATTGTGTGTGTGTGTGTACATAACGCCAGTTGGACTAATGAAGATGAGGGAAGAGTGTTGACGATAAGCGAAAAGCAACGGGAGCAACTGCGGCTTGAAATAAGAACCTTTATTTGCGCAGTTGAGTGGCGCAGTTGAGTGACGCAGTAGACTGGCCGATGCTTAGGCACTTCGATAACCGATCCCATATATATATATATATATATATATATATATATATATATATATATATATAAGGTATCTACAAGTACATACAAACGATCTGTTTGTTTTTATTTACAATATAGTTGATTAATCTACTCAATAAATCAGATAGGTGAAGCAGCGCGTATTTATACAGAGAGATACAATCAGTGTTTTTCAGTGAGATAAGACCCTATCAGTAGTGGGACATGATTTAACTTTATATTACGAATTATTTCTATAGGCCAGAAAATTCAAAGACGCTATTTAATAAAGAAATAATATCTACGTTTCCATTCTGATATGTCGGTAAATTTCGTTTCGGATTATATTTCGCCCGAAGATGTAAGCAGTTCCGAGACCGGCTTACAAGACGTAACGCTCAGTGTTGCCAACACCAGCTTAGGGAAACGGATTTGTATACAGGCTGTCCTGTGAAAGATACGTCTGGTTATTACGGATTCACTTGGCGATGTCGTTGGATTCAAAGGAACACGAGGTGTCCAATAATGGATTTAAAGGACCGGCTCGACTCGGGAAATAAGATCGAATAACGTATGATTTCCTTATTTTATCCTCGGTACCGTGGCTTCGTGAGGCCATCATTAGTTTTGGATCCTTAACATTTCTTTATTACAACTGATTCAGAAACTCATCCAGTATTTACACCTTAACAAACATACTTTATAACCAGTAATAACAAAATTATTCCCTATTAATACAGTCCATCAATCAAATCGGAAGGCTTAACTATTTACAGTCTTCTACCTGCCGTAGCTGCAACCATCAGTCCCCGAACCTCGGAGCGTCCATGCTTCACTGCTTGCTTTTTGATTTCACCACTGACAAAGTCTATATTTAAATCCATATGTGTATTATTTCGAATAAACCACGGTGCGTCAACAATGCATAGAAGTACCTTATTCCGAAAAATTTGAATTATGTTATTAGTTGCCTTATTTGTGCAAACCCAAAACTGTATCCCTTAGTTCCACACTGGCTTCAAAACCTGTTTATATATTAGCAACTTATGAATTGAAAGTTCGGGTTGTCTCCCGATTAGCCAAAACATTTTTCTAAACTTTAAATTCCATTCTTGCTTTTTCTTTTTTACATGTTTCTTCCATTTCAGTTTTACATCTAATGACACTTCCTTAAAATTCAATTCTTGCTTATTCTTTTTTGTATGTTCTTTCCATTTCAGTTTTAAGTCTAATGTCGTCCCCTTAAAATTAAATTCTTGCTTTTTATTTTTTACATATTCCTTCCACTTCAGCTATATGTCTAATGTCATCCCCTTAAAAATCAATTCTTGTTTTTTATTTTTTACATATTCCTTCCATCTCAGTTTTACGTCTAATGTCATCCCCTTAAAACTCAATTCTTGCTGTTTCATTTTTTACACGTTCCTTCCATTTCAGTTTTACATATAATGTCGTCCCCTTAAAATTCAATTCTTGTTTTTTATTTTTTACATGTTTCTTCCATCTCAGTTTTACGTCTAATGTCATCCCCCTAAAACTCAATTCTTGCTTTTTATTTTTTACATGTTTCTTCCATCTCAGTTTTACCTCTAATGTCATCCCCTTAAAACTCAATTCTTGCTTTTTATTTTTTACATGTTTCTTCCATCTCAGTTTTACGTCTAATGTCATCCCCCTAAAACTCAATTCTTGCTTTTTATTTTTTACATGTTTCTTCCATCTCAGTTTTACGTCTAATGTCATCCCCTTAAAACTCAATTCTTGCTTTTTATTTTTTACATGTTTCTTCCATCTCAGTTTTACGTCTAATGTCATTCCCCTAAAACTCAATTCTTGCTTTTTATTTTTTACATATTTCTTCCATCTCAGTTTTACGTCTAATGTCATCCTCCTAAAACTCAATTATTGCTTTTTATTTTTTACATGTTTTTTCCATCTCAGTTTTACGTCTAATGTCATCTCCTTAAAACTCAATTCTTGCTGTTTCATTTTTTACACGTTCCTTCCATTTCAGTTTTACATATAATGTCGTCCCCTTAAAATTCAATTCTTGTTTTTTATTTTTTACATGTTTCTTCCATCTCAGTTTTACGTCTAATGTCATCCCCCTAAAACTCAATTCTTGCTTTTTATTTTTTACATGTTTCTTCCATCTCAGTTTTACCTCTAATGTCATCCCCTTAAAACTCAATTCTTGCTTTTTATTTTTTACATGTTTCTTCCATCTCAGTTTTACGTCTAATGTCATCCCCCTAAAACTCAATTCTTGCTTTTTATTTTTTACATGTTCCTTCCATGTCAGTTTTACATCTAATGTCATCCCCCTAAAACTCAATTATTGCTTTTTATTTTTTACATGTTTTTTCCATCTCAGTTTTACGTCTAATGTCATCCTCTTAAAATTAAATACTTGCTTTTTATTTTTTACATATTCCTTCCACTTCACTTTTACATCTAATGTCATCCCCTTAAAATTAAATTCTTGCTTTTTCTTTTTCACATGTTCCTTCCGTCTCAGTTTTACATCTAATGTCATCCCCTTAAAACTCAATTCTTGCTTTTTCTTTTTTACATGTTCCTTCCATGTCAGTTTTACATATAATGTCATCCCCTTAAAATTCAATTCTTGTTTTTACTTTTACATGTTCCTTCCGTCTCAGTTTTACATCTAATGTCGTCCCCTTAAAATTCAATTCTTGCTTTTTCTTTTTTATATGTTCCTTCCATGTCAGTTTTACATCTAATGTCATCCCCTTAAAATTCAATTCTTGCTTTTTACTTTTTCACATGTTCCTTCCGTCTCAGTTTTACATCTAATGTCATCCCCTTAAAATTAAATTCTTGCTTTTTCTTTTTCACATGTTCCTTCCGTCTCAGTTTTACATCTAATGTCGTCCCCTTAAAATTCAATTCTTGCTTTTTCTTTTTTATATGTTCCTTCCATGTCAGTTTTACATCTAATGTCATCCCCTTAAAATTCAATTCTTGCTTTTTACTTTTTCACATGTTCCTTCCGTCTCAGTTTTACATCTAATGTCATCCCCTTAAAATTAAATTCTTGCTTTTTCTTTTTCACATGTTCCTTCCGTCTCAGTTTTACATCTAATGTCATCCCCTTAAAACTCAATTCTTGCTTTTTCTTTTTTACATGTTCCTTCCATGTCAGTTTTACATATAATGTCATCCCCTTAAAATTCAATTCTTGTTTTTACTTTTACATGTTCCTTCCGTCTCAGTTTTACATCTAATGTCGTCCCCTTAAAATTCAATTCTTGCTTTTTCTTTTTTACATGTTCCTTCCATGTCAGTTTTACATATAATGTCATCCCCTTAAAATTCAATTCTTGTTTTTACTTTTACATGTTCCTTCCGTCTCAGTTTTACATCTAATGTCGTCCCCTTAAAATTCAATTCTTGCTTTTTCTTTTTTATATGTTCCTTCCATGTCAGTTTTACATCTAATGTCATCCCCTTAAAATTCAATTCTTGCTTTTTACTTTTTACATATTCTTTCCACTTTAGTTTTACGTCGAATGTCATCCTCTTAAAATTCAATTCTTGCTATTTCTTTTTTACATATTTCTTCCATTTCAGTTTTACATCTAATGTCATCCCCTTAAAATTCAATTCTTGCTTTTTACTTTTTACATATTCCTTCCACTTTAGTTTTACATCGAATGTCATCCCCTTAAATTTTTTATTCTTGCTTTTTACTTTTTACATATTCCTTCCACTTCAGTTTTACATCTAACATCTAATGTCATCCCCTTAAAATTCAATTCTTGCTTTTTACTTTTTACATATTCTTTCCACTTTAGTTTTACGTCGAATGTCATCCCCTTAAAATTCAATTCTTGCTATTTCTTTTTTACATATTTCTTCCATTTCAGTTTTACATCTAATGTCATCCCCTTAAAATTCAATTCTTGCTTTTTACTTTTTACATATTCCTTCCACTTTAGTTTTACATCGAATGTCATCCCCTTAAATTTTTTATTCTTGCTTTTTACTTTTTACATATTCCTTCCACTTCACTTTTACATCTAACATCTAATGTCATCCCCTTAAAATTCAATTCTTGCTATTTACTTTTTACATATTCCTTCCACTTCACTTTTACATCCAATGTCATCTTAAAATTCAAGTCTTGCTTTTTTTACATATTCCTTCCATCCCAGTTTTACATCTAATGTCATTCCCAAATATTTAGCAGAGAATGGCTTATGCTAAATAATGTTTAAAGGATTTCTACTGATTTATTGTTGACGTTTTTCGGGGCCGTTAAATATGTCTTTGTTTATTTCCAAGTTAACACGCTCACGTTGGCAATTGTGATTTCATTCAAACTTCGCTCACAAATCGTTTTTCGTAATAGCTTGGACAAGTCCCGATAAAATCTGTTCAAAAGTTTCAAAATGGCGGCCGTTACAAACATGAAAATCATTAAAATAACCAGTATTTTTTTTTAAATTCGACAGTGGCAGGGTTTTGCATTTCAATGGACTTTTTAAAAATGAACGCAGCCGATTTTAACGCTGATTAAGATACTTGTTTTCTTACTGACGTGTTGGAAGCGAATTTCCAAAGCACAATCTTTAACTTAACGTCATTTTGAAACTGTGATTTAATTTTAATAAACACGATTCAAATGGATTTTGTAAATTCAAAACGCTAATTTTACGCAGTTTTAACGCTGATGACGACGCTGAAATCGTACTTTCAAAAATATTTAAAATAAAAAACGCAGTTTTTTTTAAGATTTTAAAAATAACCGCCATTTTGAAACTGCTGAACTTAATGTTGTTTTTGAACTTGTCAAGTTTCAATCATATCGGACTAAAATTGCGAACACACACTTAAAAAATTGATCTAGAGGTCAGGATCGGTGCTCATTTCAAGACCTGGGTCTTACCACGACGGCCGCTATAAATAGCTCTTTATCCCAATGGGAATTAGCTAAAAATATCCTAAAATGTGAAAAACCACTTCATAACAAATTTCATAGAAATCGTCTTTCCCGTTTAATTTCGCAAACTAATTTGCAATCGTTCTATCGCTTTATATGCTAAGCGTTATCGATTAGAAACATGTTTTATATCGAATACCGTTTCGACCGTAGTTCACGTATTGCCGAACCAGACGGTTTTCTTAATTAATTCGAACGACCAATAAAAGCTGACCCTGGACAGTGGCTAGCAAATAGGGGTGGCTTTGCTTCTGAATCCAGTTAATTAAAGGTATTACACACTGTGCAGTCCATCGGCATCGGTCTAACACACGGTAACAGCGGACCTGATTAATTTAGCGCATGCGCGTACACAGTGTCTAGAAAGTATTGCGTAATTAATGCCGGTAAACAGGAGAAAAACAATGAATACGTCTTACAGAAATTTAATGGGGGTGGAAACAGTATTAAACGAATTTTAGTAGAAGGAATGGCACGTAGTAGAAGGAAAAAGTTGAAGAACGCACGTGCCAGCCAGGGAAGTCCTGCGAATCCGCCCCACAGCAACTGACAAGCAGGATCAAGGACGCCCTAAGAAAGAGACGGAGTAGTGCGTCTTTTTAGATACTGAAGGCGCTTTTGATAACGTTTCACATGACGGAACAAACGACGCAGTTCAAGGTCGTGGGATCGACTCCATTGTTTGCAGGTAGATAGACTGCATGCTGCAATGCCAATGTAGACAAGTGCAAGCCTCCGTAGGCCACGAGGTTCTGGAGGTCGACGTAACCAGAAACTGTCCTCAAGCGTTAGGATCTTTCACTTCTTTTGTAGGTCTCGGTGGTGGACGGCCTCCTAGAAGATCTCAAAGGAGCAGGCCCATATTAAAAAGATTACGCAGATGACACCGTTATCACCGTCCTAGTTACGTTTTCAATTTGGGGGACTACTCAAATTTTATCTGGAACGTATGGGTAACTGGTGACGAACAGAAGGATCTCCGAGTCAATCCATAAAAGTCTATCTAGAGTAAAATACTGAGTGGTTTCTTTGCTGCGAGAAAATAATTAAACGGGTCGTTTGTTTTACGGTGACGCTTACGATTAGCAAAACAGCTGATGCATTCCCTCCATAACAGTCGTTATATTTAGTAATAGAAAACACACACGAACGAGGAGAGGGTGTTCAGGAGACGGTGAAATATCCGGGTAAAAGCTGACGTAGAATTGCCATCCGGACCAGGCTATTCTAATTGAAAATTGAAAATCGTCAGTGATGGTAACAAGGCGACTTATCGGATACGAATGGGGACTAAAGCCGTGTGTTCTTCTCTGGTCTGGTGGCCAAAAGCGACAGCAGACAGCAAACTGGCAAACTTGCAAACCGGCAAAATTGGAACCATGCTGGTCACTGGTGCTTTTAGAAGCACCAATTGGTAGACAAATCAATTGGCATAGAGGTTTTGTTAAGCCTGCAGCCTCTGGACATTTTCACGATGTCGGAGGCCAGACAGACTGCCTATAGGAGGAGCATCCTTGAAGTGGGGCACTCCGAGATCGCCAAAAAGTTCTAAAAGGCTCGTTGTTAGACGTGCTCTCTGATACTGTTTATATTGATTAGGTCTTTACTCGACCTTTCACAGTTCTTCTTCTTTACCAGAGGACTGGAAAGACGGCAAGCTAGCGGCACATCCAGGACAGCTTGTCTAGTACAGACGGATCATTGCACGACCAGCAGTTGGGTACGGAGGATAATGCCAACCACTGCAGTAATATATGAAGCCGCCTGGGAATTTATTTTACCATATTCCAAGCTGAGATCATTGTATTGTAGAGAACATTAGAGGAAGGAATTGAAAATAAGATACTCTTACGTAACCAAGCGGCAAAGAAAGCTCTCAGTTCTGCAGAAGCTTATCCAATCTGGTGTGAGATTCCCTCCGCTCTCTTTGTGTCCTGTCAAATGCTAACATGTTGCGCTTGTGATGGGTATATTTGGGCATTGCGGCATGAGGGAAACGAGAGGGCAGACCTGGTGGCAAAGAAAGCTCTCAGTTCTGCAGAAGCTTATCCAATCTGGAATGAGATTCCCTCCGCTCTCTCTCTCTCTCTCTCTGTGTCCTGTCAAATGCTAACATGTTGAGCTTGTAATGGGTATATCTGGACATTGCAGCATTGAGGGAAACGAGAGGGCAGACCTGGTGGCAAAGATAGCCTCAGTTATGCAGGCTTATCCAATCTGGTATGAGATTCTCTCCACTCTCTCTGTGTCCTCTCAAATTCTAACATGTTGCGCTTGTGATGGGTATATTTTGGCATTGCGGCATGAGGGAAACGAGAGGGCAGACCTGGTGGCAAAGATAGCCTCAGTTATGCAGGCTTATCCAATCTGGTATAAGATTCTCTCCACTCTCTCTGTGTCCTCTCAAATTCTAACATGTTGCGCTTGTGATGGGTATATTTTGGCATTGCGGCATGAGGGAAACGAGAGGGCAGACCTGGTGGCAAAGATAGCCTCAGTTATGCAAGCTTATCCAATCTGGTATGAGATTCTCTCCACTCTCTCTGTGTCCTCTCAAATTCTAACATGTTGCGCTTGTGATGGGTATATTTGGGCATTGCGGCATGAGGGAAACGAGAGGGCAGACCTGGTGGCAAAGATAGCCTCAGTTATGCAGGCTTATCCAATCTGGTATGAGATTCTCTCCACTCTCTCTGTGTCCTCTCAAATTTTAACATGTTG
>CM040186.1:7297254-7314754 GCA_022606455.1 Callitettix versicolor | reverse complement strand
GACGATGGCATGATTTATAGCGTATGAAAATGCAAAGCCCTGGTCGGGAATCGAACCCGGGTCCTCGGTATGATGCCACAGTTAAAACAACTAAAAAAATGATCAAATACCTCAAAATCGAACGTTTTTTGACGGTTTATTTTGCCTTCTGTAGTCTTAATTTATTAACCGGAGTCGAACCTGTGGGGGTGGTAGAAGAAAAGGTTTTGTTCTACAACTTTGCCGGATTGTCGTTGATTTTATTTTTGTACGAAGTGTTTGAGAAAGTATTGTAATCATAAAAATAAAATCTATTTTCGGATTTGTATTGATTTTATCTATTTTTACGCCCTCTTGAGTCAAACCTACGAATCTGTACGCCTATAGACACGTTTGTAGTCGCCTAAACTTAAATATTTTCAACCAAATTATGCGCAGTCACTGTTGCCAGGATCTATTTTAATTTACTTTTCTGGTTCACTCTTGGACAACATATTGTACTTAGCCCGGATCCGATGTTAACAGAGGCACGTGTCTCCACTCAAAATTGATTGGTTTATAAGATTACCCATCATGCACTACTCTGCGATAAGGCAGTCCATTGGTCACTGATGAGTACAGTTCAGTCCTTATTATAAGTTACCATTGATTGATTGTGTGTTCAGTTCATTATGGCAATTAAAATTTAATTTAATCACTTTAATTACAAACTATTGGTCATGTCTGCGACTCGTAAACGGAATCAATTATCAGGTAATTATAAAATAACAAGAGGTACGTGATATTAAGCCTACACCAATTTACAGTGTTCCACTTTTAATAAGTTCAGAGAGTACGCATTTACGCGCGTTAACAATCCCGTTTGTTTACACCGGGCCAGTCTAATCATCGCAATTGTAAAAATCTCGTGAACCGATTTTGAGAAACTACACAAATTTTCCGATTTTCCTTCCATGTGACTTTCTAATAATTATTTCCGGAGACAAAGCGGACCTATAATTTTCCTCTTTATTGTTTTGAGCAAATTCGAAAAAAACCATTAAAACCCATTAGATAACCTTGTATTTTTGATATCCGTAATTTTTGGACTCGATAAGGCGCTTTGAAACGAAATTTTTGAAAATTAAACGCACAACTCGGTCAGTAAGTTCGAATATATTCAGGATAAAATTTTGAACTCTACAGTACGTATAAACGGCAAAAAAAAGGGAAATTAAAATTTCCCTCAGAGTAACATATAAATCAGCACTGATTGTTCTGCTATAACTCATAAAATCTATCAGCTGTTCATTGAAAACATTGTTTCATTGTTAGTTAATTTTGTGTACCAAGAAAGAAATATGAGCAGTGATACGTTTCCTCAGTTCAGAGGTGTGAAACCAGTATTTAGTAAATATAATATAGTGAAACATAATATAGTAAATATTAATCTTCATGCTGTAAATTTTATGAGGACAAGTTAAAAAGTAAAGGGAAATTTTAATTTCCCTCCGTCATACATGTCAGCACTGATTGTTCTGCTATAACTCACAACGTCTATCAGCTGTTCATTGAAAGTATTGTTTCATTGTTAGCTAATTTGACTGTGTTTAAATGCCTGTGTAAAATGAGTTCTCTGTCTGATTGCACCAAGGAAGAAATGCAATGTGTGAAACCAGCAGAGATTATTCGCCGAATGCAGCAGCAATATGGAGAGAGTTGTTTGAGTGGAAGCAAGATCTGCGGATGGATTGATCGCTTTAAAAGTGGCAGGATTTCTCTGTGTGATGAACAGCGGCCTGGTAGGCCTTCCATTTCAAAGACTGACAATATTGAAGCGGTTAAACGAATGATAATAGACGAATTACAGTTGATAATTTAACACTGTCAATTGATTAATCCACGTCCATTGACCAGCATCCACAAAGACAATCGTTCAAAAATTTTGCAGAAGCATTTGGAAAATTATGAACAAGAAGGAAACTGATTTCTTAAGCGAATAATAACCGTTCCTGAGACATGGGGGCCATCATTTTGAACCAGAGAGTAAGCGACAAAGTTTGGTGTGGAAACATCCTTCATCTCCCCAAGCAAAAACATTCAAAACTCAGCTGCCCACAGGAAACTTATTATAGTCTGGAATATGGGAGGTCAAATTTTGGTTGATTTCAGACCTAAAGGTCAAACAATAAATAGTGACAGCTACTGCGTTTAATAAATTCAGTGGTAGAATCCAAAAGACGTGGTAACCTTTCAAAAGGCGTGATTTTGCTTCAGGATAACGCTCGACCTCGTACGGCTAAAAACACAGTCCTATGCCTTCAAAATCTTGATTTCCAGTTGCTGGCTGACTGGAAAGTGATTTTCATCTTTTCGGTCCATATTTAATATGAAGAGGTTCACCTCCAATATTGAAGAGGTTAACCAATTGATAATCGATAATCGATGACTTACGAGACTTATAATCGATAATATTGCGAGAGTTGAATGTAAGCCACGGCTCAGTATATTCAATCATCCACGATGCTTCATATTGAAGAGGTTAACCAATTGATAATCGATAATCGATGACTTATAATCGATAATATTGCGAGAGTTGAATGTAAGCCACGGCTCAGTATATTCAATCATCCACGATGCTTCATATTGAAGAGGTTAACCAATTGATAATCGATAATCGATGACTTACAGTTGATAATATTGCGAGAGTTGAATGTAAGCCACGGCTCAGTATATTCAATCATCCACGGTGCTTCATATTGAAGAGGTTAACCAATTGATAATCGATAATCGATGACTTACAGTTGATAATATTGCGAGAGTTGAATGTAAGCCACGGCTCAGTATATTCAATCATCCACGGTGCTTCATATTGAAGAGGTTAACCAATTGATAATCGATAATCGATGACTTATAATCGATAATATTGCGAGAGTTGAATGTAAGCCACGGCTCAGTATATTCAATCATCCACGGTGCTTCATACTGAAGAGGTTAACCAATTGATAATCGATAATCGATGACTTACAGTTGATAATATTGCGAGAGTTGAATGTAACCCACGGCTCAGTATATTCAATCATCCACGATGCTTCATATTGAAGAGGTTAACCAATTGATAATCGATAATCGATGACTTACGAGACTTATAATCGATAATATTGCGAGAGTTGAATGTAAGCCACGGCTCAGTATATTCAATCATCCACGATGCTTCATATTGAAGAGGTTAACCAATTGATAATCGATAATCGATGACTTACAGTTGACCACGGCTCAGTATATTCAATCATCCACGATGCTTCATATTGAAGAGGTTAACCAATTGATAATCGATAATCGATGACTTATAATCGATAATATTGCGAGAGTTGAATGTAAGCCACGGCTCAGTATATTCAATCATCCACGATGCTTTAAATTTTCGAAAAGTCTGTGCTCGCTGGGTCAATTGACCAGCATCCACAAAGCCAATCGTTTCAAAATTTCCCAGAAGCGTTTGTAACGTTATGAAGAACCCTCATTTCTTAAGCGAATAAAACCGTTGATGAGACATGTGTCCATCATTTTGAACCAGAGAGTGAGCGACAAAGTTTGGTGTGGAAACATCCTTCATCTACCCAAGCAGAAAAGTTCAAAACTCAGCTGTCTGCAGGAACGTTTATGATGACAACATTCTGGGATATGGAAGGTCCAATTTTTGTTAACTTCAAACCTAAAAGTCAAACAATAAATAGTGACAGCTACTGCGTTTATTGAAGTCAAAAATCAAATCCAAAAGACATGGTAACCTTTCAAAAGGCATGATTTTGCTCAGGATAACGTTCGATCTCATACGGCTAAAACACAGTCATATGCCTTCAAAATATCGGTTTTCAGCTGCTGGACCGCCCTCCATACAGTCCAGGCCTGGCTCCAAGCGATTTTCATCTTTTTAGCCCATTAAAAAAACAGTCACGAGGCAATCATTATCGATCTAATATTATGAAGAGGCCGTACAAGCGGTGCAAATTTTCTGAACACCGGGCCGAGAACCTTCTTCCAGGAAGGAATTCAAACGCTGGTTAAAAGATGGACTAAGTGCAAAGAAGCAGGAGGGGATTATGTTGAAAAGTAACGCTAGTATCCTTTATGTAAGTACAATAAATATATAAATTTCTTTCAATTTCACTTTACTTGTTGACCCTCGTACATACACACAAACTTTCTTTAAAAGACCGTATGACTAGACAACAGTTATATAGCGATAGATATCTGAATTAATTTGAGGCTACCGAGCCTTGGTCTTACCATGACGTCCGCTTCAATAGTTAATTTTCGTACCGCCACTAAACAAGTTCAATTTACAGAAATACAGAGACACAAACAACTTTATCTGTTTTGACAAAACATGTTAAACTTTATTATCGAACAAAGTTCAAGCAACACATTGGCACTTCTCTGTATCTTCGGCCGCAGAAACATTTCAAGTCGGGCAGACCCACATCCCGTTACGGATGCAATCACTTTGCGCGGGGAACGCCTGAAATACACAGTGCGGCAAAAAGGTTACACAAATTGATGAGCGGGTTGCATACACGTTTCTTATACGGCGTTTCCCCACTGGTTACGGATGTTAGTAGTGTATTAATAAATTTAGGCCTATTTTATTAGTAAATTTCGATTGGAATAAGAGCTATTGGAACGGCCATCATAGTAAGACCCAGGCTCGAGGTTGGCAAAGTGTGTATGTGTGTTTGTTACATAAACATGATGTTCCAAGAAGAAACGGAAACAATTGCAGGGCGAGTTTTACCAGTGAAAATGATGGAAAAAGTTCATACAAACATGGATCCGGAAACGCTTTGTTAGCTGGTGAAAAATGTCGCCAATATTCCTGGGAAAAGAGGGAAATTAAGCTACACTGAAATTTTAGGAACTTAAGAGATAATCTTGTAAGTTTCTTACGGGTTTTTGGGCCGTGGGGACGCCTGAAATACACAGTGCGGCAAAATGGTTACACAAATTGTTGAGTGGGTTGCATACACGTTTCTTATACGGCGTTTTCCCACTGGCTACGGATGTCGGTAGTGTATAAATACATTTACGCCTATTTTATTAGTAAATTTCGATTGGAATAAGAGCTATTGGAACGGCCATCATAGTAAGACCCGGGCTCGAGATTTTAAAATGTGTGAAAGGTTGGCAAAGTGTGTATGTGTGTTACGTATACAGGGTGTTCCAGGAAGAAACGGAAACAATTGCAGGGCGAGTTTTACCAGTGAAAATGATGGAAAAAAGTTCATACAAACATGGATCCGGAAACGCTTCGTTAGCTGGTGAAAAATTCTTGGAAAAAGAGGGAAATTAGGCCACAAAGAAATTTTAGGAACTTAAGAGGTAATATTGACAGTTTCTTGTGGTTTTTGGCCTGAAAAATTGAATAAAACCGGTCCCAGAGCTGTAAGTCAAGTAGTTTTTGAGAAAACCGGTGGAAAACGCAAAGAATTTATTTTTATAACAGATGGACGCTTACGTTACTAAAAAAAAAATAAGTAGCCGCCTCGGTGGCTTAGTTGATAGCGTACTAGGCTTTCACCCCGAGGACCCGGGTTCGATTCCCGGCCAGGGCTTGGCATTTTCATAAGCTATAAATCATCCCATCGTCTGCATTAGCCCAAGTGTGCACAATAGTCGGACCTTAAAAAAAAATCAGTTTAACTCTTTAAAATATTAGAAAATTAATAACTTTTTTTAATCTGACCCTTTTTTTAATCCAGTGTTAAAATTTTTGAACATTTTGGCTATTATAAGTAAAATTTTAATATATTGGCACTTTAAAATAGAATTTTAATTTATTGGAATTTTATGCCAGTATATTACAATTGTAACGCTGGTGCAATACGATTTTGAAAATACGTAAGATTAAAAACAAATAATTTTTTATAATAATTAGATCAGTTGTATTGATTTTGTTGAGTAATGAAACCGTCTGTCTGTTATTAATCCATAATTTACACAAATTTCCAAAATTTAAAATATACGTTTACTGTTACGCTTTTAAATTTTTGGAAATTCGCGCCCATGGAGTCAGCGTCTTATTTCGAGACAATAACTTCCGCTTCCGGAACGAAATACGGACGACTTGCGGCTTACAAAAAAAACACTCAGCGCGAAATAAACACTCCGCAAAATACTCAGCGCTGTACCAAATGCTATTTCTCTTTTCTTAGCAACATTTCACGACAATAAAAACTAATTAAATTATGCAACGGAAAAACCCGATCTAGTGACGTCGCTCTTGGGTTGGCAACACTGGGCGATGGGATGTAATTCAATTAAAATGTCAATTACAAAAAGCAGATAATATTAATGGAAGAAAAATGATTAAAATGTCGACTGGAAAATCGTTATCACAGCAACTAACAGCGCTTGGTGGGTGAACGTTTTGAAGTTTTATTATTGGAATTTTTATTAGTGAATATTCAGTGAAAAAAATAGATGTTGCTGCGGCCATCATGGTACGAGCCTTAAATAAGCGCCGATCCTGACTTCTAAAACACCTTCGTTAATTAGAATTAATTTATGTATATTACGATGGCAAAACAAAAAGTAAAGGGAAATTTAAATTTCCCTCCGAATCACATGTATGTCAAGAAGTATAGGAGGGAGAGAAGTACAAGAAAGAGATGAAGAAAGAGGAGTAGAAGAAGAAGAAGGAGGAGGAGTGAAGTAGAAGAAGAAGAAGGAGGAGGAGGAGTAGAAGAAGAAAAGGAGAAGGGGTAGAAAAAGAAGAAGAAGGAGGAGTAGAAGGAGGAGGAGGAGGAGGAGGAGGAGTAGGAGTAGGAGGAAGAGTAGAAGAAGAAGGAGGAGGAGAAGAAGAAGAAAGAGGAGGAGGAGGAGGAGAAGAAGAAGAAAGAGGAGGAGGAGGAGTAGAAGGAGGAGGAGGAAGAAGAAGAGTAGAAGAAGAAGAAGGAGGAGGAGGAGGAGGAGGAGGAGGAAGAAGAGTAGAAGAAGAAGAAGAAGAAGAAGAAGAAGGAGAAGAAGGAGGAGGAGGAGGAGGAGGAGGAGGAGGAGGAGGAGAGAAGAAGAAGAAGAAGGAGGAGGAGTAGAAGAAGAAGGGAAAGTTAAAGAAAGAAGAAGAAGTATAAGAAAACGTAGGCGTAAAAGAAGAAGGTGGAGGAGTAGAAAAAGGAGAAATTTTAACGCTAAAAAATCTGAATATTTTCAATATAATGATTAAACGCGAGCGTATTTACCGACAGACCGGCAGAGCGGAAACATGAAGCTAAAAGTGTTCCAGTAAAACCCACCACAAACATTTGGTCGCATGTTGCAATGTTTTATTGCATCACGGACTTAAAGACTAGGCCACAGTCCTTGTGACGTCATCACGAACCTATTTGCATACAGATTGAAACATGCAGTGTCGCGAACGATATGAATAAAATGAGAAAATATATTGCACTAGCTTTCAAGCTTTGAACTAGTTTATACTTCGGTAAATATCGTTAGAGTAAACACGATTAAGGTAAGAAGAGAAAATGCGTTCTGAAAACGTCACTGTCGAGACAAAGGTCTTGTCTTGTGAAATAAAAATAACTAATTAATTTTAATTTATCTGCTTAAAAATAGAAGAGATAATGTACAAGAGAGACAAGGGGCATGAAGCGTCTGCAAGATAACTTATAAATTAACCAAGAAAGTACCATCTGAAGGCGTGACATGGAACGACCACGGAAGAAGTAACAATCAAAAGTATTTGTGGAACCGGAACATGTTACAGTTTAATCGCTGGACGTTGAAGAAGAAAAGAAAAAGGATGAGGAAAAAGAGGAAGAGGAGGAGGGGAAGAAAGACAAGAAGAAGATAAAGGCATGCTTTAGACGAAGAAGAAGGAGTAGGTGGTAAATATGGAGGAAGAGAGGAAGAAGGAAAAAAGGTCGAGAGGTGGAGAAGGAACCAAAGGAGAAAAAGGATGAGGCAAAGATATCAAAATTAAGAAGTAGGAAAAAAAGGAGAAGAGGAAGGAGAAAGGTGAGATGAAGACAAAGTAAAATGATGAGAGACGGAGGAGGAGAAGGAGTATTAGAAGGGGAATTAGGGGGAGGAGGAAAAGAATGAGAAAAGAAAGATGTAATTAGGAGGAGGATAGGAAGAAACATATAAAGAAGAAGGAGAATAAAGGAAAGGAGAAGAAGAAAAAGAAGACGGATACTGCTTAAGAACATTCACGTCCATTTCTATTAAGATCAATGCAAATTGACCATACGAACCATAATTCCCTATACACTATATTTACCGACAGCAGATTTTTTTAAAAATATATAAATACATAAAGGTAAAAAAAGCAGCCGCAAACGTAACAAGCATTGAAAATTTAAGCCCAAAACGAATACACAGTAAATAATATTTATCCCAGACAATTCAACTAATCTTCTGTATCACGAATACAGGATCAAATAAATATCTAAAATTAAAATTCTTATTTATACCGTACAATTCTGGACACCAACAAATGAGCTACACAACACGACCCTGGACACCCCCCCCGCCAAATAATCCGACTGAATAATACTGCGTAATCTCTGCAGATATCGATTCTTGCCGTTTAGCTGTTGCCGACTTGAATACGAACTCATTAAACAACGTACTGTATTTAACGACACATTTCAAAGTGTACTTTATTAACCAATTAACGTTTACAAAGATTAGAAACTTTACTAATAGTTCAAAGAACAGTAGACCTGGCGGTATGTCGGTGATTGCCTTGTCACTGTTCTGCTATAGAGCTAGTAAACTGTTAAAAGTTTTTAATTAATATAATAATAACGTTAATGTTAATTAATTAATATAACGTTAATTAATATAATATAAAGTTTTATTTCTTAGAAGTAAAAATGAATAGTAGTCTACAATTAATTGAAATTAAATTATAGAACAAAAAAATAATTTGTATATTCAAGTTTCAATAAGAATTAAACAACGGTTTAAATAACAAGTTATTCTAAAGTAGCAGTAACTGTTATAACAGCGATCAGAAAATAACGCCTAAGCTCTCTCTCTCTCTCTCTCTCTCTCTCTCTCTCTCTCTCTCTCTCACACACACACACACACACACACACACACACACACACACACACACACACACACACACACACACACACACACACACAAAAGCACTCGCACGCACGCACAAACACACGCACGCGCGCGCACACACACACAATACAAAATTGTATAACCCAGAGATTCATATGGTTTGTACCGTCACACCAACACTACCATAAGAAAGAAAAAGCAATTTATGTTCGAACCTGCCACAGCCCAGTAAATCCCTTACTTCTTATTTAGTGATTTATTACTTCCCGTCATGCATTACGGCACAGACTTTCTAGCCCTGAAATATCCGCCATTTTGAAATTCCCCAAACCTTTCCATTTCCGTTGAACCTGTCTGGTGGAAATAAGAATTGATGGTTTCATTATCACTGCCGTTCTGATTTTTTTAATATTACTGTTGACAGGGAATTAAAAAAATATTTTAAGGATGTGATTTCTCACTCTCGTATATAACATGTAGTTACGTCACGCAGATGCTAGTTGAAAACTGGGTAAATCAAAGTTTGTAGTACGTAATTTGAAAGTTTAAAATACTAATAAGTGCAGATTTCAATGCTAATTATGACGGTGAAATCAGACTTTCAAAAAAGAAAAAACTAATATTTTGAAATACGTTTCCATTTCATAAGCGAGGCAGATGCGTGCGCTTCTATATTATTTCAATACAATACAAATAATAATGAAATAATATTTTTTGTATTTTTCTACAACTGTTTTGTTTGAGTCTTGCCAACCAAGGTTTCACTACTTAAATGGCCTTAACTTGTCTGTGACAATGCTCTAAGTAGTGAAACCTTGGTTGGCAAGACTCAAGCAAAACGTTGCAAAAAATACAAACGTTTTATTATTATATAAATATATTGGATTTCCATCAAGTACATTTCTTAAGTTTAAATAACAATGCATACAATTTAGCGTGAATACAGAAATCACTATAACATTTTCGACTAAACCAAAACCGCTAAATTATAATTAGCACAAATACCGTGCTCAGTTGTAAAGTAAAATTTAATGACAAAATGGCGGTCGCGAACCCAACAAAACCCGTTGCCGCTAGGATTAGTTAAATTAAAACGCTCCGCAAAACGCTGACTCAGCCGGATAATTTATAAGCGCCAAATATAAAATCCGCAAATGTTATAAGCCGTGCATTAAATTCAATAGGGTTATTAAATTATAAAATATGTTCTTCGCCAAGTCTTATTAGCAACTGCACAAGTAGAATGTTTAATTAGCAATATTTCCTAAAAACTTTATTACAGCTCTTCCATATACTGATGTATGGGTTTATGGACCTTGGCCTCGTTTAGAATTTTAATTTTTTATGCAAAGGGGCGTGTCAATGGTAACTCACGTTACATTTTGACTTTAATTAGTTGAGTCATTTAATTATAACTTTATACAAAACGTATAAAAGCCTATAACACGTATTTTTCGGAAATACCCTCAAGCTAACAGCAATGACCTGTTCAGTTTGGAAAACATTTGGGTTGTTAACAACTTAATAACAATTTTTTAAAAGTAAAAAGTGATATTGTAAAGATTATCAATAATTTGCCATTGAATTTATGTCCACAAAGTGAAATGTATACGAGGTGTGTTTAGAAAGTAACGATAATTTTTAAATTTCGCGGGCATGGAGAGTCCGAATTTCAAACATTTTTTTTATTATGTTAGTATACATGCCCTTGAAGTATGATAAAACTTTTAGCTGTTTTCATTGTTGACTTTGTCTGTGACAGCCACTAAGGTTAGACGTGTTTTTATGAGCTCGGCGATTTTCGTTTGTTAAAAGAAATGGATTTGTATCAAATTTTGCGTAAAAAATGGAATAAAGTGTAACAAGTGTGTGAAATGTTAACAAAGGCATATGGTGAGTCTGCTATGAGTAAAGCAAGAGTTTATGAGTGGCATAAACGTTTCCAAGAAAGCCGTGAAGACGTTGAAGATGACGAACGCCCTGGACGCCCCAGCACATCAACAACCTATGAAAACGTGGAAAAAGTGATTATGAACAATCGCCGAATCACAATTAGAGAGGTCGCTGATGATGGCATATCGATTGGATCATGTCATGACATTGTTTCCAATGTTTTGTGTATGAAACGCGTGTCAGCAAAATTCGTTCCAAAATTGTTGAATTTTGAACAAAAACAGCGGCGAATGGAAGTTGCTCAGGAGTTACTAAATGAAGTCAAAGACGATGCAGAATTACTGAAACGTATTATAACTGGTGACGAAGCATAGGTTTACGGATATGACGTCGAAACTAAGACTCAATCATCTCAGTGGAGGCATTCTGGCTCGCCAAGACCGAAAAAGGTTCGACAAGTGCGGTCAAACGTGAAGGCTCACTGTGTTCTTCGATATTAATGGCATAGTGCATCATGAATTCCTGCCACCAGGTGAAACGGTCAATAAGGAGTACTAACTACAAGTTCAACGCCGTTTGCGTGAAGCAATCCGAAAAAAACGCCCGGATCTGTGGAAAAACAATTCATGGCTTTTGCACCACGATAATGCATCAGCTCACACTTCATCGCTTGTTCGTCCGAATTTTTGGCCAAAAACAGTACTGTAACGATGCCCCAGCCTCCATATCCGCCAGACATGGCTCCGTGTGACTTTTTCCTATTTCCAAAAATAAAGAGAAACTTAAAGGGCTGTCATTTTACAGCCGTAGATAAAATTAAAAGCGCATCGCTGAAAGAACTAAAGGCTATCTCAAAGATCGAGTTTGAGAAGTGTTTCGAGGATTGGAAGAAGCGCTGGCACAGAGCGTAATCTCCAATGAGGACTATTTTGAAGGCGACAACATCAATGTAGAAGAATAAATATTGTGTTCGAAAAATTAAAATTCTCGTTACTTTCTGAACACACCTCGTAAATATAATATATTTTTGTAACACTTAGCAGAAATATACAATTTGTTATTTTAAAATTTAATGAAAAAGCATTTTAACAAAAACATATTACTTCCAAGTCGGTAACTGACGTCACACTATGTCTTCGTAAAATTAACTTAAATTCAATTAAGTACAAGAACATTTTTCTCACATTTATAAAACAATGTTGGCATTCATCTTTAAAAATTGAATTAAATTTTCTGAGCACTTTTCTATTAGTTGTATTTGTTTTTTGCAGTTAAATGTAGAATATGTTTCAAAACCATTAAATTATTGCATTAAAACAGTGTTACCAACTAATGAACAACACTAATACAGATCAGCTGTTACTTTATTAGAAAAAAAATAATGTTTCTGTTTTTTGTCTTATTTTTCATGGACATGCACAAAGTAGTGTATTTTATTTTAAGGCGTAAAGCACATTGAGGCTATTATCGCCTCCATAAATGTAAATGTGAGTGTAAAGTGTTAAAGTCGTAAGTGTAGTGTTGTAAGTGTAAGTGTGTGTTAGACTCGGGTACCGCGAGGGACGTCTAAATCCTCTCAATAGGTGCAGCTAATCTGCAACCCCCTTCGGGGCAACAAATTACTGTATATAAAGGTGTTATGATAATATAAACATTCAATTTTGACAATTTTGTGTATGTATACAGATTTCCTAAAAATACATTTATTTCGATTTCAGTCAAGGTGCGTCTGTGCTCCGAACTAAACACAGATTTGATCATATCGTTTATTCCTCGAAACATATTTAATTGAAAGAAGTTAATGCGTATATTAATTTAAAATTACATAATTACGTATAGTGAATAGTAATTCGCTTGAAACGTAGGAAAGAAGAACCCTTACGTTGGCGTTTTTAGGGATAAAATCGACAGATCTCTTAGAAAACCAACCCCACATCACTGCTGACAGGCTTATTGGCAACCCTTAGGACAAAATCAGGTTTGAGAACGGCGGCGTTTATAGCGTTTCGTGTGGAGATTGTTTACCGAGTTACTTGGGGGGCAAACCAATAGGCGCATCTCTGTCAGATTGGAGAAAACATGCGTGGGATTAAAAACTATAGGAGTACCTCCTCTCTACCAGCATCACAGAGAAACCGGCCACATTATAGATTTTGTGACAGGCCGACTGACACGTAGTGAGGAAAATTATAAACCAGGATTGTTAGAGAAACCATTGAAATAGAGAAACGAGGAGAATCATAGGACGCCCGACGCCCGTAATTTAGCTGCTGCTTGGAAGAATGTCCTCAGTAGTGTTCAGAAGTCATTGTCAATCTTACTGGATCTAATCAGCCGGGGTAATGTGCTTTGATTTCGAGCCGAACTACGTCAGCTAAAGTCAGCCCACTTAATATTTATATTGTTACATACGGAGCTAGACGGTGAAATTTACTTTCAGTCTTGGAGCGAGAACAACAATGAAAAGGCCAAATACGATTTTGTAACAGGAAGACTGATAAATAGTGAGGAAAATTATAACCAGAATTGTTAGAGAAACCATTGAAATAGAGAAAAGAGGAGAATGCCATAGGACGGCCGACGCCCGTAACTTAGCTGCTGTTTGTAGGAATGTCCTCAGTAGTGTTCCGAAGCTATTGTCAATCTTACTGGATCTAATCAGCCGGGGTGATGTGCTTTAATGTCAGCCGAACTACGTCAGTTAAAGTCAGCCCACTTAATATTTACATTGTTACATATGGAGCTAGACGGTTAAATTTACTTTCAGTCTTGGAGCGTGAACAACAATGAAAAGACCAAACCATACATTTTGTAACAGGAAGACTGATACATAGTATGGAAAATTATAAATCAGGATTGTTAGAGAAACCATTGAAATAGAGAAAAGAGGAGAATGCCATAGGACGGCCGACGTCCGTAATTTAGCTGATGTTTGCAGGAATGTCCTCAGTAGTGTTACGAAGTCATTGTCAATCTTACTGGATTTAATCAGCCGGTGTGATGTGCTTTAATGTCGAGCCGAACTACGTCAGCTAAAGTCAGCCCACTTAATATTTACATTGTTACATATCGAGTTAGCCGGTGAAATTTACTTTCAATCTTGGAGCGAGAACAACAATGAAAAGGCCAAATACGATTTTGGCAAAACAACTTCTCGAAACGATTGTGTCGAAAGGATGTATACCGGATGGGAAATAAATATAAATTTTACGGTAAATTTCTTTTTTAAAAAAGTGTAAACTATAAAAAAACGTATTTTAATATTGTTACTCACTTCCATCACGTCAGCAAGACAGCTGAGTGTCAATTACGAGTTTGAACCTGCAGTTTTTAAATTTTCTTCATTGCAAATTCATTTGTTTTCTTTTTACAAAAAGCTTTGAAAAAATCTCTATCAAAGCACATTTTAAATAATTTATAATAATTAAAAAAAAAAAGTTTGCGCATTTCTTTTGTCACGCGCTACGAAACCGTTCCGAGTTGCTTCGAAACACCCACTCAGCAGCTGCAGTAAGCTGGTTATAAATTCCCTCAGTGTGCAAAACGGCGTCTTCAGCCGTCACAATAACGTTTTACAGGCAGCATTATTGAATTCGCCGAGGGATTTTACAAAACGCAAAGTTGGCAACAGTTCCCCACCCTAATCCGTAACAATTAAGTTAATAGAGTGAACGTTGTTAGGCCTCTATTTGCAGTCGTGTGATCGATATCTGATTTATCGCAAACCTCGATTCAATCGGATTCAATTAGTGTATTTGAAAATAATACACAGGGTGTTCCGCAATTAAGAATAACTGGAAACCTGCTGAATATTTAGAAGAAATATTAAATATTATGTTATTGATATTTTGGTCAGTTTATATCAAGTTTTTTCTCGATAATTTGGGTCTATTGATTACCAAAGATTTTAGCTTTAGGCCTATAACCGGCCCAAATCCATTTCAGTTTATTTATCTTTTTCAGTTGGCGCTCGGTGGTAGAAGTGGCTAAAGCATCTGTCAGTCTACTGCGTCACTCAACTGCGCACCTAAATGTTCTTAGTTCGAGCCGCAGTTGCACCCGTTTCAGTTACGTAAGTTTTTGTTATTTTTTTTTTAGCAAAATTCCACTGGAAAAATAAGACATTGGTTAAAAAAAATGGTTAAACTCGAATTTCAAAAAAAGACAAAGAAACATCCCTACTTTTAGAAATTACAAAAAAATAACTGTTTATGGTTTTTAGAAATTTTACGTATTTTGACAATTTCACCAAAGACTACAAAATTTTTTACGCATTTCGATTTTTTCACTACGGGTAAAAATAAGCGTAATACGATCCAAAATTAAGTATAGTCCGCGTCGCGGAAGTGCAAACGACTCGGCTTAGACGATCCATTCTTGAGTCAGCTTTACAACTCGTAAAAACAAAACGCTCAACGGTCGGTAATAATTTTCATAAAAAGAAACAACCCCACGCTTGACCCTATGTGGCATACGTGCTTTAAAAGCATGAGATGGCATGTTTTTTCAGAATTTTTGTTTTTTTTATATTAATAGAATTAGAAAAAAGTAGTTTTTTTCTCGAAAAAATCACCAAAACTTTTGAAGCTTTTATAAGCCCTCTCGACCTTTTGCAATGTGCGTCAAAGTAAGTAAAATAAGATTAGAAATCTTTTTTTACGTTTGGGCACCAAATGTTTCAAAAGATGCGCTAATAGACCAGCCGCTTAGAAAATAGCGTGATAAGAACACGGGTGGAACAGAGAGAAAAGATGTGCGAGTGAGAGGTCGAGTTCCTACTCTCTCACCACGTCTCCTTCCTTTTCCTCCACTCAGAACAGTTTGTAAACTCAGACTGGTAAACATCTGTGTCACAGGACTGTTGGAGGGGGCTTGAGGGGAGCAGGCCGTTTACTAAATGGCTGGACTATAAATCTCGCATTTTAGACATAACGGAAGTCAGCTGATCCCTTTTTATTAATATGTAATTTATATTTGAAACAAGACTCTTACTGATACTCGGTACGTGCTTTCGTAGCACACGTTTGTCCATTTCTATTAAATTTTCAAAATCCGCTTAATGATTTCGAGTAAACAATGCGCCGCTTTTTTGTTCCGTAATTCAGGAAAACCGGAAACGCATCGTAAAACTTCTTCACAAAAAATTACAACAGTACTTCATTTAACCGCACCAAAAAAAAAAACTTCGCTGTAAAAATGCTGATCAAATACGCAAGCAGACGAAAACAGTACCGTTGTAATTGTATTGAAATAAATAAACGAAACGTTCTTTCTGCGTTGAAACAAAAAGTGCAAACGCGAATCGCAGTTATACAATAACAGCTGTTTGAAAGGATTCGGATCGTGAAAAACTCCATTCAAGCTGTAATACGGTATCTTTGTTTTAAACATGGCGCACAGAATGGGTAACAAAGGCGTTTCTGAATTCAAAAACTAGTGAAACGAAAGTTTTTAAGAACAATAGTTGCTTGTTAAAATACAATACAGACTTACTGATCCAACCAACCGAATAACAAAATGTACAAATAGCCTTGCACGCAACTGTCTCGCTGACGTGATGAAACGAATTAACCAAAAATAACAATATCACGGTGTTTTTTTGAAACGTGAACGTCTTCAGGCGCAATGTGCACAGTTTTTCACAAGAATTGTGTTTTAGGGCTGGTTGTGATGGACTTTGTTGGACGCGTGATGCGAGGAACATGTTTATATTGATATATAATAGTATATTTGGCGTGTTACAATCAGTAATTAATTATGATTAAAAATGACTGTTTCCGTCCGGAATTCAACCGTGAACCTTGCGAGTGTGAGTAGCACGTGATAACCACTACACTACGGAAACTACGAAGAAGTTTGACCGATTTAAGTATAGGAAATAGATAGTTAATTTGATTTTGATAGTTATAGTAAAAGATCAGTTGTTTTATATTAAATCGTAAAGATCAGCTGATTTCATTGAACAGCTGATAGCCTATAATAAGTTAAAAACTAAGTTTCGATTCGAACGATTCGAAACGATTCCAACAAATTATCGTAACTGAAATAAAAAAAGAAGAGAAAATATGTCTGACGTTTAGTTCTAGTTCAATAACAGAAATTTTTTCCGGATAATGAGTAAGATTCTTCCGTCATGCTCGGAAGTGAAACGCTCATTCGGGTATTTTCGGAAGAAGGGCGGAAACAGCCGAGCGAGAGGTACAAGCACTACGTAGGCGATATGGTATATCTATGTAATAGCCTTAAGCAGATTTTAAAAATATACTTAAGACAAAAAAGTTGTGATTTCTTACGGTTTCGAAATTTCAGCCATTTTGAAACTGTTGAATATCAAAGGTAATATCAAAAACATATTTTTGTGCCGAGTTTCAACCAAATTGAACCACAATTTTAAAAAGTAGCAAGTAAGAGTGTTAAAGACACACTTTCTCTCTTTCTCTCTCTCTCTCTCTCTCTCTCTTTCTCTCTCTCTAATTTAAATTTGTTAAATTAGACCCCTCACAAAAAGTGATATATAAATAGGACAAAACCGGCGCTTATTTCAACATCCCAGGCCTGGGTCTTACCA
>CM040186.1:7282254-7292254 GCA_022606455.1 Callitettix versicolor | reverse complement strand
GACGGATAATCGAGACTCTACTGTATATGCAGATTTTAACGATGATGAAGGTTGTAATAAAATTTGTTTAAGAAAGCGTAAGATAACATTTATCAGCAACAACAACAACGGTTAATAGAAACCGCCGGTTAAAAGAGTGACGGATAATCGAGACTCTACTGTATATGCAGATTTTAACGATGATTAAGGTTGTGATAAAATTTGTTCAAGAAAGCGTACGATAACACTTATCAACAACAATTATTGTTGTGACTAGCTTCCGTCGCGACTGCGAGACAGCTGCGTGCCGTTTTCCCTTTTCATTACTCGCGCCACGTGTGCTCCTACCTGGGAGGTATTTCTTTAGCGTTTTCCTTAATTAGACGTTTCCAGAGTGGAGTTGAATTATGTAAGGCAGGAACATGATTAGTAAACAGAACGTCCCCCGGGCACTCCTGTAACTTGTAACTAACTTTATAATAAGTTGTAGAGAAGTTGGAACACGCGGGAGTGGGGAGGAAAGCCTTCCACGGGGCGGCCGAGTGTTGAAACGGGTTCAGAAATAACGCCGGTTCGTTACAACTTTTATCTCCTTCTCGGGATGTTTAAAGAAATATTTTAGTAGTAGAACTTGCGGAACCGATAGCGCGAAAGTATTACACAAACTTTCTGAAAAACGATCTGTATCTACAAAACTGTGAATTTGGAAAGATTTTACAAGGACTGTCTAAGAGTAAATAAAATTTTGAAGAAGTCAGCGTTTATGTTTGTATTCGGAGACTAAATGCAGTGAATCACTTCAATAAAACTTGACCGACATGTTAAGTTAGCCTGTTTAAGTTTTTTATATTAAAAAAACGCTTAGTAATAAGTTTTTTAGAACGAGTTCTAAATCAAATTAACGAACTTGACCGAATTGATGTTTAGGGACACCATCTTGACCTTCTGCTCAACTCCTTTTCCCGCATTCCCTTCTGGGAGTTTAAATAAAAAAAGCGCCCCAAGGATGGCAACCGGGTAACCGGGATTCAGTCTCCCTTACACACGACCTACTTTCCAAAGTCACATATTACAAACGTTCACTAATAACAGTGCACTTTTATTAAACGCTATTTCTTAACCTACCTTCGCATTATGTGTGTATGAATGCATAAAAATAACCGCACCGCACAGCTGTTTCGCTGACGTGATAGAAGCGAATTTCCAAAGTATTTTTCATCTCACGCTCTGTACTTTCACCATCATAAACACTGTTAAAATCCGAATATAACAGCGTTTTGAACTTTCGAATTGCGCGGAAAACACGAAAATGAACGCTGACCGCGGTTAAATTAAATTTTGAAAATTCGAAGTACTGTGCGGTTTTTAACGCCGATTACGCTCGTGAAATGAGTTTTTTCAAAAAAAATTGTAAAAAAGTTACGGAAATTGCAATATTTGAAATTGCCGCCATTTCGAAACTGTCAAAGGAATTTTTCTGGTTAACGAACTTTTGGAAAGCTAAAACAAAATAAATTTTCGTGCCGAGTTTGAATCAGATCGAACTAAAATTTGACACATACACAGAATACATACATACATACACACACACTCTCTCTCTCTCTCTCTCACACACACACACACACTCACATATATATATATATATATTTATATATATATATATATATATATATATATATACATATAAGATACCGCACTCACGGGTGAGTGTGTGTGTGTGTGTGTGTGTGTGTGTGTGTGTGTGTGTGTGTGTGTGTGTGTGTGTGTGTGTGTGTGTGTGTGTGTGTGTGTGTGTGTGTGTGTGTGTGTGTGTGTGTGTGTGTTTGTTTGTTTGTGTGCGCGTGCACGCGTGTGTGTATGTCTGTGCCAGTGTGTGTTAGTGTGTGTGTGTGTGTGTTTTTGTTTGTTTGTGTGCGCGTGCACGCGTGTGTGTATGTGTGTGTGTGCGCGCGCGCTTGTGTGTGTATATACTCCAGGAAACAATTTTAGTTTTTTGAATATAATTTGTTTTTTCTGAAGCCGGATCTCAGCGGACGACTATTTCAGCGAAATCTGTTTCCATCACTTATCCGGGCGCCAAACAAGGGTCGTGTTTTCCCCCGTAAACGCGGCAGTTGGCCGTAAGGCTTGTTTAGCACCTACGTGTACAAACCTTTATCGGACAAGGATTACGGGGACTTAGGAACGGGATCCGTGAACACGATGTTGTTTGCCGATACACGTGCGAACTCTTCATGTCACGATGACCCTCACAACCTCCCCCCCACCGAAGTTCAAATCTGACCAACAAACCGTCAACAAACACGATGTTTACTTTCGTCTCGAGTCGGGCTTATTTCATTTACTAAATGTATTTTCGTGTTCTTTTGTTTAGTTTTGATGTTGTGGTACTTGGCGTGACTCGTTTACTGTTTCAGCCCTTCAATTCGGGTGGATTCAAAAGTTAGGGGTTAAGGCTTTCGGAATACATTTTCATCGAAAAAGGAGCAACTGCACTGGCCATCATGGTAACACCCAGACCATATCGTGTTATAACCGCAAATTTCGACCTCTAGATCAGCTTTTCAGACGGTCGGTAAAATGTGAATTTACGAATGGGGTTAAACAAAGATGTTAAAATGTATTTAATTTATCAATTTATCGGACATTTGCCATGACAGAGAGAGCGGGAGGGAGAGAGAGAGAGAGAGAGAGAGAGAGAGAGAGAGAGAGAGAGAGAGAGAGAGAGAGAGAGAGAGAGAGAGATTGGATCAACTCTCGTTATCAAGTGCCTAACTTACAATCAAACACACAACTAACCTGTAACCTAACCTAACATACAACCTAACCTAAACTAACACACAAATAATATACAACCTAACCTAACCTAATACACAACTAACATACAACCTAACCTAACCTAACACAGAACTAACATACAACCTAACCTAACCTATCATACAACTAACATACAACCTAACCTAACCTAACACACAACTAACATACAACCTAACCTAACCTATCATACAACTAACATACAACCTAACCTATCCCTGAGTTGTCAGAAAAGAAATCCTGTATAATTAAACAGGATCCTGCAATTTAAAATGTATTAGTTTACTGTTAATAGGACAGTTAGCGTTGGGAAACATGTGTTTAATTCCGTATAGTATTTAAAGTCAACTGATTTCACTGACTGTTAACACAACGGCATGTCCTTACTTGTGATAATGCAGCGACTAGGAATAATAAAGGCTATTTTGATTGCTCTCAGTACCTATGCAGTAGACGTTGCTGTTAGGTTAGGTTGACAACAATTGACAAGTTTTTTTTTATTTAAAAAAATTTCCATTGAAAAATGAGCTGTCGAAGCGGCCAATATGGTAAGTCCTAGACCTGGGACCTTGAAATGAACGCCGATCCTAACCTCTAGATCATTTTGTGTGTGTGTGTGTGTGTGTGTGTGTGTGTGTGCGTGCGTGTGCGCGCGCGCGATTGTGCGCGCGTGTTTGTTACCACGCTCACGTTCCCAATTTTGGACCGATTTAATTCATCCTCAAGGCACGAAAATTCGATTTTGATAAAATCTTCGAAACGTTCGTTGCCTAGCAAAACCCGTTCGAAAGTTTCAAAACGGCTGCCATTTTAAATTTTCGAAAAACGTATAACGTTTTATCTTGATTGTATTTTGAAAAGCTGATTTCACCACCGCAATTAGCGTTAAAAACTATATCATTGGGCACGTTTTTCGTTTCAAAATCCGCTAAAATTAAGATATTCAAATTGAAGGCGGTCGGGGTTCGTTTTCGAGTTTATAATGTGACTAAAAACGCTAATGTATACAGACTCTAGTGCTGATTACGACGGTAAAATGACAATTTCAGAAAGAAGATAAGATAATAGAATTTTCTGTGTAAATTCGCTTCTATCGCGTCAGCGAGACTGCTGCGTGCGGCCATTATTTCCATCAAATATTGTTCCATATTCAGCTGTACGGAATATCATCGCCTCTGCACAACCAAACTTAACAACCCCAATATCTCCGATTTAATTTAAATTCCTCAACCGACACAGCAACAGCATTATTAAAGGACTAGCCATTCAAGAAACACAACCGAGGCCAGGAACCATTAATAACTAGACGTTACGTCACTCGAACCTCGGAGCACATGTGACAGCCGAGAAAAATGGGCACATTGTGACGTCACTAACATGGCTGGACCGGGCAGTTTTAATTAATGGCCGACAGTCACTTCTACCAACCCTCTAACACGAAATGATATATTAATGATTTCAAATATTCCGCCAGTATTCACGGAGTCGTATTGTTTCCCGTTCAGTTTTCATTTCTAAGTGCAATCATATCGTATGTATTAAAGTGTCGCGGTTCCCGTTTCGGACAAGAAGTCATTTTCAGCAGCTAGCAACTCATTGTTGTACTTTAAAATTATTGAATTGAAAAAAAATTGTCGTATTGTTTCCCGTTCAATTTTCATTTCTAAGTGCAATCATATCGTATTTATTAAAGTGTTGCGGTTCCCGTTTCGGTGAGCGCGTTTCGGACAAAAAGTCATTTTCAGCAGCTAGCAACTCATTGTTGTACTTTAAAATTATTGAATTGAAAAAAAATTGTCGTATTGTTTCCCGTTCAATTTTCATTTCTAAGTGCAATCATATCGTATTTATTAAAGTGTCGCGGTTCCCGTTTCGGTGAGCGCGTTTCGGACAAAAAGTCATTTTCAGCAGCTAACAACTCATTGTTGTACTTTAAACTTATTGAATTAAAAAAAATTGTCGTATTGAATTATTTTTTTTAATAACGATTCGGACGATAACAACATAAAAAAAAACAAATTCGGTTAATTTATCAAAATCGTTTCGTCAGATATTGTTCAAAATTTTGATCGTGTATGAACATAAATAAACACATAAGGGAATGTATTATTTGAAAAGAAAACATTTCCCGGATCGATAACAAAACCAAAAGGGGTCAAAATTTATTTTTGGTTTTCGTTTCTCTGAAAGCTAACTTTATTTTGTATCAAATCACGGGGATTCGCCCCCTCACACGCAACTCTGACAAATACACCGAATTCAATGAAACATTCCAAATTTGTATAACGGCGGTCAGGGTTCATTTTCGTATTAAGTATTATTAAACGCAGATTTGAATGCCGTTTAAGGTTGCGAAATCAGAAGTCAAGAAAAATTTTTGTTTTGGAAATTCGCTTCCATCACGCCACCGAAACAGCTGCGTACCGAGATTATTTTGAAGCCGAACTGAAACACAAAACGGCTACAAACAGTGCCGGGGGCAGTGCCCGTTGCGTTTAATTAGACCCGGGTTTCATAAACAATCGCAACGTCGACGTAATAGCGCTGATCCTGCCAGCGTCACGTTTCCAGGATTACAAGGATAAAACGTTTTAAAACGTTATCACAGTATTGTGATAACCTAGTTTTGCGCCAGCGACGTTCAATAAGACTTCAATAACCGCGGCAAGCGGCTGTATCGATGACGTGATAGAAGCCAATTTTTTCTTGAAATTATGAAATTCTGACGTAATCAGCGTTAAAGTCTGCGTATTTTTCATTGTCAAACAACGTTGAGAATGTGGAATCGAACCTTGACCGCGTTAAAGTTTCCAAGAACACACATTTGGGCGTGTTCATGAAAAAGGAGGTAAAATCAGAAACATTATTTTTTATAATAAAGTAACAGCTGATCTGTATTGGAGTTGTTAATTAGTTGGAGAATATTAGCCGCCTCGGTGGCCTAGTTGATTCCCGGCCAGGGCTTGGCATTTTCATACGCTATAAATCATCCCATCTTCTGCATTAGCCCAAGTGTGCACAATAGTCGAACGTTAAAAAAAATATATAGTTGTAGAATGTTGGTAACACTGCTTTAACGTAATAGTTTAATGTTTTACACCATATTCTACATGTAACTACAAAAACTAATAGATAAGAGTCCGAGAAAACTATATTTTGTTTTTTCAGCATATGAGAAAAATTGAATCTTGTACTTAAATGATTTTAAGTTAATTTTATTTGGAAAAATGACGTAACGTGATTTATCGACCTGGAAGTAATATATTTAATCGAAATACTTTTTCGTTTGATATCAAAATAATAAAGTTATATGTTACTGCCGAATGTTATACAGAAATATACTGTATTTATATCTCTAAAACTACAGAACATAAATTTAATGATACATTATATGATACATATACTGAAGTACTATAGCACGTACTGAAATACTGTAGCATATACAAGAAGTACTATAGCACGTCCTGAAGTACTGTACATATACTGAAATACTGTAGCATATACTAAAGTACTGTAGCACGTACTGAAGTACCGTAGCATATACATGAAGTACTATAGCACGTCCTGAAGTACCGTTACATATACTGAAGTACTATACCACGTACTGAAGTACTGTAGATATACTGAAATACTGTAGCATATACTAAAGTACTGTAGCACGTACTGAAGTACCGTAGCATATACATGAAGTACTATAGCACGTCCTGAAGTACCGTTACATATACTGAAGTACTATAGCACGTACTGAAGTACTGTAGATATACTGAAATACTGTAGCATATACTAAAGTACTGTAGCACGTACTGAAGTACCGTAGCATATACATGAAGTACTATAGCACGTCCTCAAGTACCGTTACATATACTGAAGTACTATAGCACGTACTGAAGTACCGTAGCATATACTGAAGTACTATAGCATGTACTGAAGTACTGTACATATACTGAAATACTGTAGCTCGTACTGAAGTACTGTAGCAAGTACTATAGCACGTCCCGAAGTACCGTTACATATACTGAAGTACTATAGCACGTACTGAAGTACCGTAGCATATACTGAAGTACTATAGCACGTACTGAAGTACTGTACATATACTGAAATACTGTAGCTCGTACTGAAGTACTGTAGCATGTACTGAAGTACCGTAGCATATACTAAAGTACTATAGCACGTCCTGAAGTACCATTACATATACTGAAGTACTATAGCACGTACTGAAGTACCGTAACACGTACTAAAATACCGTAATGCCGAATGTTATACAGAAACATACTGTATTTATATCACTAACTACAGAACAGAAATTTAATGATATATTACTACGCAATGACCGTAAAAAGCAAACAGGTAAAAAAATAAATATTTTATAAATGCTGGAAGTATTTGTAAGAACCCTAATTTTAATTTAAAGAACATACCCCCCCCCTTACTCAAACCTATGTTTAGGGGTGTTCCCAACCTGCTGCTCACCGACCTTCTTACTTCAATCTATCCTTTCTTTACCTTCTCCCTTCCAGTTTTAACATCAACTGTATTACTATAGAAGCGCACTTCATAATTTTTAACTTTACTATTCTGAAGATGCCTCACTGCGAAACATGTGTCACTGAATAAAAAAAATTGTGTGAAACTAATTTTTCTTACATCAATAAGGGAAATAATCAAAAATTAATTTTAATGAGTAAAGAAAGCATGTGGAAAAGCACCAGTTATCATCAGCGACTGTACAAACATATATCTTTGTTTCGTCTGTTATAAGACACAGTATATAAAATGACGATATAAATCAGCTGTTCTAAAATTGCCTTATTTCTATAAATGCTTTGTAAAGCGATGAATTCAATAAAATATATTACTGGACACACCGTACAATAAATGCTATACATCTTTGAGCGACAGTGGATTTAACGACGGGTAACTTTTATCCAATCAACAGCGAAAGTATTAACCGTGAACTCCTTTTCTATACCCACGTAATTCGTTGATATCTCTCCCGAATATTGTGCCAATAAAGTACGTGCCCGGATTTTAAAGCTCTATCCGGTGTGAGGAAATACATCAATACACTGAAGATGTCTGGCGACGAAACGTATAAAAAAGAATTGTGAAACTATATAAGTGGTAGAGATGGTAACGATGTCGCAGAACTGCTACTTTTTCACAGATAGTCAAATTTCACATATTTATCTAACAGTGAATGGCTGAGTTCAACTGTTACTAACTGTGGACTGAAATATCTGAAATTGTCGCTTTGCCCGGCGCATGCGTAATGGGTTCACAGTTTGGTCCTATCTGTCTACACACTAACTGTTAGTGCGGAATTACTGAGAGATAAATACTGATATTGCTAACTGCGCGCGCACAGTTGTTTCCCGCCAGATTTACCTTGTTGGTATTATTTATTTAGTACAGCGAATGATTTTTTGCACAAGTAGTGTTGTGTAGAAGAATCGTGTATTTGTGCAGATAAAATACCTGATTTTGTTTGTTTTTTCTGATTTATATTAGTCTATACGAAGAAGCAATAGCTGCATAACAGTCCAGCCAGACATTATTTCACAGTTCACAGTTATTCACAATTTAATTTAACAAATATTGAAAAGTAGCAGTAGCAGTTTTCACATATAGCAATATTTCACAGATAGTATCACCTCTAATAAGTGGTCTACATTTTCCGGACATCATGGAATTTCACCAAGTACTAGCTGCACCTATTGAGAGGATTTAGACGTCCCACGCGGTACCCGAGTCTAACACACACTCACACTTCCAACACTATACTTACGACTTTAACACTTTACACTAACACTTACATTTAGGGAGGCGATAATAGCCTCAATGAGCTTTTCGCCTTAAAATAAAAAATAAAATTAAATTAAATTAAATTTTAAAAAATCACCAAGTACCTACTGTGTTTTTTTACCAAAGGGTTAATAGTCTTTTTGAAACTCTTGTAACACTTTGACACGGTACAAAAACATCCCTTGTTTTCAGCACTGTTTCGATATAATAACCAACCGTGCTTTAAGCACGTTCAAACGACCGCCTCGGTGGCCTAGTTGATAGCGTACTGGGCTTTCACCCCGAGTACCCGGGTTCGATTCCCGGCCAGGGCTTGGCATTTTCATAAGCTATAAATCATCCCGTCGTCTGCATTAGCCCAAGTGTGCACAATAGTCGGACGTTAAAAAAAAAACCACGTTCAAAGAGCAAACACCTTGTTTTAAATATAATCTACGTATTTACAACATGTAATCTTGTTAATCTCTTCATAGCGACGACCTGCCTCAGTGACCTCCTGGTAAACAGAACAAGTGTCCTTCCTCAATCTTTGGCCAAGGAATTGTTTACATCGTGTGATGTGCTCATCCTTAGCCCATTTCCTTACTGCTCCTCTCGCACTATCCTCTCTGGTCCCACTAGTCTTCTCTTGGCTATCGTGTCCGCTCTCTCTCTCTCTCTTCCCTAAATCCCGCAATACCCATCCTAATGACACCATATTAGCATGTAACTGGACACAGAGGGAGCGTAGAGAATCCCATACCAACTTCGATGTGATTTATAAAGCTCATAGATATAAACATAAATTTTTGTGTTAATTTTTCTATCAAAATTTTTCAGCCATAAGTCAAAACGAAATTTGTTATTCAAATTTTATAAAACAGTCAAATTTCCCAAAGTGTAAAAGCGATCTGCCACCCACAACGTACGGCATCCAGTACTGTTTGGCACTGATATTAATGCATCCAGGATTAAAGTCCTACAGGACTTATTGTTACTGGGAACGTTGTATTCCTCTTACAACTTGCACTACGACCCGCGTAAATCCTCGCGTAATTTAATCCGCAATAATTAACTCCGCCAGGATCAGTGTTGCCAAACTTGAAGCGCATTAATAATCGCTCGATAATACAGATAAATCTGCACCTAAAGGATGGCAATAAATCGCGGCACGCAGCTGTCTCGTCGATGTAACTAAAAACACTTCTACTCACCCGAAAAGTACTAATGTAATATTTTTTAAAAAATCAAACATCACTTTAACCCAGCGTTAAAGAAACATTTCTATTTATGTATCAAATTACACTAAAAACACAAATTATAAAAGCAGTCGAAAAATTAATTTTAATATTTTTGATGAAATTTTAAAACGAAAATTATTAATTCACGCAGTTTTAACGCTGATTACGACGATGAAATCAGATTT
>CM040186.1:7272254-7277254 GCA_022606455.1 Callitettix versicolor | reverse complement strand
TGTGTGTGTGTGTGTGTATTTTATCACACTCACGTTCGTAATTTAATTCCGAATCGATTCAAACATGGCACAAAAATCGGTACTGCTAGTAGCTTCAACAAGTCGTTAACCAACATATTTCGTCCAACAGTCTCAAAATGGCGGACATTTCAAATCTGTATAAATTCATAAATTTCTTCGTCCGAATCTCTTTAAACTTGCTCAAACGAGCGTTTTGAATTTTCGAAAATCAGTTGAAATTGAAAATTTAATTTTCCGTATTTTCAGTTAGACTTTCGCGTTCAAAATGCCAATACTTCAAGTGCAGATTTCAATGCTGTTTACTATAGTGAAATAAGGATGTCAAATGGGGGGAAATTCGTTTTCCTTCACGTCAACGAGAACATTGCGAGCGACCGTCATTTATTTTTCGCCGCCGCTATCTGTAAAATGAATATCAAGAAGGCGGAGTTCGAACATAATGAAATGACCTCAAAAGTATTCTCTGGGTTTGTCCTCCGCTGTACCGCTTTGAATCAATTTCACCCCTTCAACTCGGGTTATCTTAAACACAACCGCCCTGCTTACATTTCCACCCCTTCGGGGCTTTGTTAACACCCCTTATGCAACATCTTGACTCCGTACGTGATCGGAATTAAATTTTGTGCCAATAGAATTATTAACAATACGTTCGTGGCAATGAAAATATAGCCTCTATTGCGGCTTATTGAGTTAAATTATGAGGAAAAGTGAGTCCTCTACGCGATTTCCTCATTGTGTATTTACTATACCTAATTTGAACACTAATAATTGGATTTTTTTTTTTTTTTTTTTGGTGTTTAACGTCCGACTATTGTGCACACTTGGGCTAATGCAGACGGTGGGGATGATTTATAGCGTATGAAAAATGCCAAGCCCTCGCCGGGAATCGAACCCGGATCCTCGGGGTGAAAGCCTAGTACGCTATCCACTAGACCACCGAGGCGGCTCTAATAATTGGATTAATTGGGTGCACACAATACTCTCGCTGACATGATGGAAGCGAATTCTAAAAACAAAATAAAACTGACATCCTTCACCTTATACTAATTTTAAAAATCTGTTTTGTCAGCGTTAAAATTGCTAAAAATTTTTGTTCCAAATTTTCAGTGTGCTTTCAACTGGAAGACGATGGCGAAACTACGTTTCAAAGAATATGTAAATTAAAAAGATATATTTTTTTTAAATTTTTGATTGGCCCCCATTTTGAAACTGTGGAATGAATTTCATGTTACGTAAAGAATTTGTTCGAGCAACTACCAAAATCGATTTCGTGTTAAATTTTAATTGAATCCAACTAAAACCTAAAGTTCTAACACACACACACACACACACACACACACACACACACACACACACACACACACACACACACATATGCGCGCGCGGTCTTTCAAGGTCAACGGCCTGGATCTTATAATAATGGTCACTGTACAGCTTGCTAGGTTCAATTTGAAAAACCATATAATTTTTATTCATTGACGTAATTATTTTGAAATTTGGTTATAATCTGAACGAACACTGTTGATATTTCTCTCAGAAATGGAATCTGCATTTTCACAATTTTTATATATTTCAGTTTTTGCTGAATATTTTATTTAATTTATCAACTTATCGGTCTCTATGTTCAGTATAATAATCTGCCTTTCCCAGCTTCGTCAATTCTATTTTCGTTGACGCGTTTCAGAGAACCTCCATCTTGAAAAACTATATCTATACTCAATAGTTCAGGAGTATAGATATAGTTTTTGAAGACGGAAGTTCTCCGAAACGCGTCAACGAAAATAGAATTGACGAAGCTAGGGAAGGCAGATCATTATAATGAACGTAGTGAAAATAATCCTGGCAGAAAAGAAGAAGAATATAAAAAGAATTTATCGGTCATTTGCCATGACAGAGAGAGCGGGGGAGAGAGAGAGAGAGAGAAAGAAAGAGAGAGAGAGAGAGAGAGAGAGAGAGAAAGAAAAAAAGAGAGAGAGAAAGAAATAAAGAAAGAAAGAGAGATAGCGGGAGGGAGGGAGAGAAAGAGAGAGAGAAAGAGAGAGAAAGAAATAAAGAAAGAAAGAGAGCGAGAGAGAAAGAAATAAAGAAAGAAAGAAAGAGCGGGAGGAAGAGAGATAGAGAAAGAGAGAGAGAAATAAATAAATAAAGAAAGAGAGAGCGGGAGGGAGAGAGAGAGAAAAATAGAAAGAGAGAGAGAGAGAGAGAGAGAGAGAGAGAGAAGTATGGATGAACTCTCGTTCTCAAGTGCCTAACTTACAATCAAACACACAAGATTTGATTTTTTTCCTAAAGATTTTTTCAAGATTTAGATTTGAGATGATTACTAGCCTGTAACCTAACCTAACACACAACTAATATACAACCTAATCTAACATACAATTAACATATAACCTAACCTAACATGCAACTGCATAAGCCTAGACGCCTAGGCCTATATTAAAATACTTACAAATTATGAAAAAACACTACGGCATATCCCTGAGTTATCAGAAAAGAAATCCTGTATAATTAAAACTTCAATGCGATCAGAAAACGAAAACACTACACAATACCTGACAAATACTGTATCGAAAAAGGTGTGTTCAATACAGCAGTAAACCGACTGAAGTCTGCTCATGCCATTCACCGCTTGGAGGTGATTAACACCTGCTGTTGCCTCTATCTTAGTTTCCTATTATGTGTTCTAGTAATATCCCTTCTTCTGTAGCCGTTAAAACTGCATTTTTTAAAAGTCTATTATGCTTATTTTCAAAGTTAAGTTCATTTTTAATAAGAATACATTTATATTCAGACACATTGTTATCTCTGTATCTGCCCTAAGTGGCTGGTCTTAGTATTTTCAAACAGGTTTTAAGTTTAACACTTGAGAACGAAAGTTTACCCATTATCTCGAAAAGTCGTGTATTGCTTTACATACAGAAATTGTGTCAAATGTGGGAATAATTTGTAATATTATTAAAAATAATACAACATTTAAAACAGCATTCAAAAAGAAATTCTAAAAACACATCCCGCTTGGTTACTGATAGATTTTTTTAAATTTTAAGGCGAAAAGCACATTGAAGCTATTATCGCCTCCCTAAATGTAAGTGTGAGTGTGAAGTGTTAAAGTCGTAAATGCAGTGTGTTAGACTCGGGTACCGCGAGGGACGTCTAAATCCTCTCAATAGATGCAGCTAATCTGCACCCCCTGCGGGGGGTTACTGACAGAATGAAGCTAATTCTTACGTCATCGTACATGTTGTTTTAACACGATATGTTACTCAAAACAACGTTGCTTTTCCACTCCAATAAATTGGAACTGAAACAATTATTTTTAGTGCATTTTGTAACTCAACAGTTGGCATCACTGCTGCTGGTACCGTCCCATTTACAGCGAGGGACGTCTAAATCCTCTCAATAGGTGCAACTAATCTGCACCCCCTTGCGGGGGGGGGGTTACTGATAGAGTGAAGCTAATTCTTACGTCATCATACATGTTGTTTTAACACGATATGTTACTGAAAACAACGTTGCTTTTCCACTCCAATAAATTGGAACTGAAACAATTATTTTTAGTGCATTTTGTAACTCAACAGTTGGCATCACTGCTGCTGGTACCGTTCCATTTACAGTCGATCGCGTTTTAATTTTTTTAACGTTCGTATTCTTTCCCGTTTACCTTTACGGGAAAACGATCTGCACTTGAAGTTCTCCGGCGAAACAAGTTTAACGAAATTAAATTGGATCGACAGAACGGATATTGGAAACGGAACAATAAGCTGCAACAGGGACACCAACTGTTGAGCTTGAAACATTAAAATATAGTAAGAATTTCCCTCGAGTATATGCGTCTCAGGTTAATAGTTTGTCTCTAATTGTTATTGGAATTTCCATGTTTAGTAGTGTTTTGTTTGTTAACAGTAATTTTATAGGTATGGTTACGAACGGTGTAGTTGTCGCTACACTGTAACGTGTATGATTCATATCCGCCCGTAGTGCAAATAAAACAATATAATTTTAAACTTCACCAGTTTTGAACCAATACAAGTATACGGGCAATTCATTTTCACAATGTAATAGTAAACGTTAACGGAGGTGGTCAAGGTTTAGTTTTGTTTTCCCTCAATTCTCTTGTTTGTGTTAAACTGTGTTCGCTTTAAACGTTCAAACTTGTGTACATTCAAACTGAAAATACAAAATATTAACCCTGTACGCCGCCAGTCTCGATTTTTAAAAGAAGTTTTTATATTTAAAATGCTAATTTATACAACGCTTAACGCTAATTACGGTGACGAAATTTGATTTTTAAAAGTTTCAAATGGCCGCTATCTTCAAAAGGTTTACCAATGGAATATATATATATTCTCTCTATCTCAATCTCTCTCACAATTTATCCCCTCCCCTCTCTCTCTTTCTCATTCCCTCTCTTTTTTAAGTTAGGAGTAGAACAGGATCTAAAGGTCTTAACTTTGTCTCAAATATAGACAATATATCTCCCTCCCTCTCTCTCCCTCCCTCCTTCCTTCCCCTCTCTCTCTCTCTCTCTCTCTCTCTCTCTCTCTCTCTCTCTCTCTCTCTCTCTCTCTCTCTCTCTCTCTCTCTCTCTCTCTCTGTTAAGGTTAGGAGTAGGAGAGGATCTGAAGGTCCTAACTTTGTCTTAAATATAGGTATTCTCTCTCTCTCTCTCTTTCTCTCTCTGTTAAGGTTAGGAGTAGGAGAAGATCTATAGGTCCTAACTTTGTCTCAAATATAGGCAATCTCTCTCCCTCTCTCCCTCCCTCCCTCTCTCTCTCTCCCTCCCACCTTCCCTCCTTCTTTCTTTCTTTATTTCTCTCTCTCTCTCTCTCATTCTCACCCTTTGCTATGTTAGGAGCAGGAGAGGATCTAAAGGTCCTAACTTTGTCTTAAATATAGGTAATCTCTCTCTCTCTCTCTCTCTCTCTCTCTCTCTCTCTCTCTCTCTCTCTCTCTCTCTCTCTCTCTCTCTCTCTCTCTCT
>CM040186.1:7262254-7267254 GCA_022606455.1 Callitettix versicolor | reverse complement strand
CAGGGTCGTAAAAGTCAGGCCTTTTACTGGCAACCACCATAGATTCGTTTGTTTTCAGTTACCCTTTCATTTCTGCATAACCTTACACCGTTTCTCCCAAGTAAGGGACAAAGAGGAGGGATGCAAAGAAGTGATCACGCCTCACAAGACAAAATTTTAAGGGTCCTATTTGACGTCCTTAAAGGGAATATATCGCAGATTCGAAGAAAAGAGTCAAAGGCCTCTGAGGGTTCCGAAACCCGTCACATTATCCCGATCTCAACTTTGTATAAGATCGCCGGCAACCCTTACGCTTGGCGCGAGAATACCGTCGCGCCGGGGTGAGAACCCACGACGGACGCCCTCCGCCTCACCAAGTAAGTAAAGAAACGATGAAAGTAGTGGTATTTCACCGGCGACGGAAGTTTACGTCTCCCACTTATGCTACACCTCTCATGTCTCCTTACAGTGCCAGACTAGAGTCAAGCTCAACAGGGTCTTCTTTCCCCGTTATTTTTATCAAGCCCGTTCCCTTGGCAGTGGTTTCGCTAGATAGTAGATAGGGACAGCGGGAACTCGTTAATCCATTCATGCGCGTCACTAATTAGATGACGAGGCATTTGGCTATATACTAGTATAGAGTTTCCCACAAAGGGGCAGGTGGAGGTACCCTATCCGTGGGCCTTCTTCGGAAAGATAGGCTTACCCACTATTTTCGCCGACCCCCCAATCACTGGATCAACCAGAAACCCCCTGTCCAGCGGCCGGCCATCACATGTTGCCGGGGAACAGGAGCACCACTCTTGACAAAATGCAAGCGAACCTCGCAGCAGTCAACCTTCTGGAAAGATAGGCTTCGGCTGCCTCATTCCAAGGCATTGCCCGGGGAAAGCCGCGTGGAGGCACCCACTCGATCGCCTTCTGACGATCGACCCGCCGCCCTGGAAGGTGTATCGGGGCTTTCAAGACTCGCACGCCTTAGGTGGCTGCAGCCATGTTTCTGCAGCCGGAGTACAGGTATACCCTGATGGGGTAAATAACAGTAACAACAATAACAATAACAACGGGGAAACACTAATTTAATGAAGCCATTTGCAAAGGGAAGAAGGACGTGCTAAACAGGCCGTCTGCGGGGTCATTAGGGTCGGGTTCGTGGAGAGTCGTAGTTACTCCCGCCGGTTACCCGCGCTTTTTTCAATTTCTTCACGTTGACTTTCAGAGCTCTGGGCAGAAATCACATTGCGTCAGCACCCTCTGGGGCCATCGCAAAGCTTTGCTTTAATTAGTCGGATTCCCCCGGTCCGTGCCAGTTCTGAGTTGATCATTGATCGTCTGATACGTACGTTTGTGCACTTTGTAAAGCTTATACTGAAGGTGAGAACGAAGTTAATTAATCAGATATTTGATATTGGTGCTCTGTTATTTTCCTGTATTGACTGCAACAACAGAAAGATCTCTCTCTACTCTAAAACGGATCAAAACTTGGTTGGGAAACTGTTGTGACGCTTAACTGGACTTGCTCAGGTTAATGAGGACGAGGGATCAGTGTTAACGGTAAGGGTAAAGATACTGGAGTAACTGCAGCTATATATAACATATTAGACTTTGGTAAGGAGAAGAGGGGAAGTTATGTAAATGGAAGTTTTGCAAAAGTTTTAAAAATTATGAATCTAAGAAATTAGGTGATTTTATTGTGTGTCTTAAATGGGGTAATTTTGAAATTCGTTTTATGTATATTTTAAGACACAAAACAGCCTAATTGTGCTAATGTTTTAAGTATTATTTCAAAAATTACCATCCAATAGATGGCTGTCTTTTAAAATGAATCATTGTATCATCCAACCAACCTCCCCCACCCAAAAATTGCATTAATCAGTCAGTGGTTGGGATTCAGTAAGTTTTAAATTATGTTAAAAAAATACCTACAGTAGTAATAATAAAAGATCAGCTGTTTTATATTAATTCGAACGATCAGCTGATAGGCTGTAATACGTTTTAGGTTATGTTGATAAAAACAAGCTGCGGTAGTAATAGTAAAAGATCAGCTGTTTTATATTAATTCGAACGATCAGCTGATAGGCTATAATACCTTTTAGGTTATGTTGTTAAAAACAAGCTGCGGTAGTAATAGTAAAAGATCAGCTTTTTTATATTAATTCGTGACGATCAGCTGATTTCATTGAACAGCCGATAGGCTGTAATACGTTTTGGGTTATGTTGTTAAAAACAAGCTGCGGTAGTAATAGTAAAAGATCAGTTGTTTTATATTATTTCGTGACGATCAGCTGATTTAATTGAACAGCTGATAGGCTGTAATACGTTTTAGGTTATGTTGTTAAAAACAAGCTGCGGTAGTTATAGTAAAAGATCAGTTGTTTTATATTATTTCGTGACGATCAGCTGATTTCACTGAACAGCCGATAGGCTGTAATACGTTTTAGGTTATGTTGTTAAAAACAAGCTGCGGTAGTTATAGTAAAAGATCAGTTGTTTTATATTATTTCGTGACGATCAGCTGATTTAATTGAACAGCTGATAGGCTGTAATACGTTTTAGGTTATGTTGTTAAAAACAAGCTGCGGTAGTTATAGTAAAAGATCAGTTGTTTTATATTATTTCGTAACGATCAGCTGATTTCACTGAACAGCTGATAGGCTGCAATATGTTTTAAGTTATGTTGTCAAAAACAGACTGCGGTAGTTACAGAAAAAGATCAGTTGTTTTATATTAATTCGTGACGATCAGCTGATAGGCTGTAATACGTTTTATATTATGTTGTTAAAAACAAGCTGCGGTAGTTATCAGTTGTTTTATATTAACTCGTAACGATCAGCTGATTTTATTGAACAGCTGATAGGCTGTAATAAGTTTTAGGTTATGTTAGAACGAATAGAAACGATTGGAAAAACAATTCTGTTACTGAACCAAAAATAAAAAATCATGTATCATGTTTTCTCTTCCTTTTTATTTTAATTACGATAATTTTGTTCTAAAATACGACAAATTAACGTAGCTAGTTTTTAACAACATAACCTAAAACGTATTCTAGCCTATGTTGTGCTCAGTAAAATCAGCTGATCTTTATGAATTAATATAAAACAACTGATGTTTTACTATAAATACCAGAGCTAGTTTTTAACAACATAGCCTAAAATTTAATACAGCCTATCAGCTGTTCAATGAAATCAGCTGATCGTTACGAATTAATATAAATCAACTGATCTTTTACTATAAATACCACAGCTAGTTTTTAACAACATAGCCTAAAACTTAACATAGCCTATCAGCTGTTCAATGAAATAAGCTGATCGTTACGAATTAATATCAAACAACTGATGTTTTACTATAAATACCAGAGCTAGTTTTTAACAACATAGCCTAAAATTTAATACAGCCTATCAGCTGTTCAATGAAATCAGCTGATCGTTACGAATTAATATAAAACAACTGATCTTTTACTATAACTTAGCTAGTTTTTAACAACACAGCCTAAAATTTAATATAGCCTATCAGCTGTTCAATGAAACCAGCTGATCGTTACGAATTAATATAAAACAACTGATTTTTTACTATAATTACCAATATGAATTAGCGCCCTCGCATCACGTGACGCTCAAAATCCATCACAATCAGTCCTAAAACAAAGTAAAAACCGTATATCAAGTGTTTTTAATAAAAAAAAGTTTAATTTGATGCTTCGACGACCAACCGAAAATGTGAAAATACTTTTTAATAAGAGCACAATATTTTCTTTACACTCCATATTTTCTTTACACTCCATATTTTCTTTACACTCCATATTTTCTTTAGACTCTATTTAAAGCGAAAGACGTGTTCGTTCTGACAAATATTTTCCAATTAAATTCTTCAGCGGCTGTTTTAATTGACAACTTAGACAGCCGATGAATCATAGAACGTTTTATAAAATATGAATTTACATTGGCATCAAAGGAACACGACGCGTTGTGTGAACGATTGCATCAAAAATATATGGAGTGACAGCTCGCTGTTCGGCACAATGGCGTATTGATTGATATAGGGGATGGAAAGGGTAGAAAGGGGTGAGTTCAATGCAACTGTAACAACTTTCACGTGCGTTAAACGTTACGATTTGTTATTATTTTACTGTGCGCATGCGCGGCGTGTTTACCGGTCTAGCTGCCTCTAAGTCTTCAGTCAATACGTTTTATTGTCCAAAAAAAAAAAAATCATAAACTTTCAAAAGACATTAAACAAGTTCCCATTAAAACATTTCCCATACACTGTCCACTCACATTGTGTAAGTGTTTTAAAAGCAATTTGTAAATCTATCTATAATTCGGTCTACAACGTTCTACGCCGTCTTCCGATCTCCAACCTCCACCGATCGCGGTCCCACCACAGGTCTTCTGTTAGATTCCTTTTTTTTATTTCCTTTTCGACTCCCTCTCTCCAGCTCAGTCTCGGCCTTCCTCGTTTTCTTCTTCCAGGTGTTCGCCATTGCATGATTTTTTTGGGAATTCGCTCATCCGGCATTCTTTGTACATGCCCGTACCAAACCAGTTGTTCTGTTCTTATGTCCTCTACAATTGTATGCCTTACGTCCATTATCCTCCGTATACTTTCATTTCTCACACTCTCTTTTCTTGATCTTCCTGCCGCTCTTCTCCAAAAGTCCATCTCAGTAGCCAACAGCATTCTTTCTGTTCTGCTCTTAATTGGCCATACCTCACTACCATATGTTATAATGCTTTTTACAATTGTGTCATAAATTCTTTTTTTATTCTCAAAAAAATTAGCAATTTGTAAATTAAAATCGCTAATTTATGCAGAACTTGACGCTGTATGACGTCAAGTAGTAATCAATCGAACAGCTGTCTCGCTGACGTGATGGAAGCACATTTGATAAAAGTACTCTTAACCTTTTTAAAATTCACATTTCACCTTCATAATCAGCATTAAAAATCTGCATATATTACGACTTTAAGCTTCCAAATTACATTAAAAATACGAAAACGATCCCTGACCGTCACAAAATCTGT
>CM040186.1:7224754-7257254 GCA_022606455.1 Callitettix versicolor | reverse complement strand
AACCGATAAGATAATGGAAAATAATTTTAGGAATGCGCTTCTATCACGTCAGTAAGACAGCTGCGTAAACAGTTATTCTATTTTTAACGTAATTTGAAAGTTTAAAACGCATCGGGAATTTAATGCACTGAGCGGAGTTGACTAGGCATTAATGTAGTGTGGCCATTGAAAGCGATTCTGCCTAGGTTCGATTTTGAAGCTGACTCCGCGTCCCCCACCAAGCTGACCACGCATCCAAAGTTATTATTTCTCGTTACCTACTTTACGGTTTTTAAACACAGTAATTCCTACAATCCGATACATTAGCCTAACTACGACGATTACGATTGACGATTATGATTGGCGATTACGATTGACGATTACAATTGGCGATTACGATTGGCGATTACGGTTGGTGATTACGATTGGCGATTACGGTTGGTGATTACGATTGGCGATTACGGTTGGTTATTACGATTGGCGATTACGATTGACGATTACGGGTGGCGATTACGATTGACGATTATGATTGGCGATTACGATTGACGATTACAATTGGCGATTACGATTGGCGATTACGGTTGGTGATTACGATTGGCGATTACGGTTGGTGATTACGATTGACGATTACGATTGGCGATTACGATTGACGATTACGGGTGGCGATTACGATTGGCGATTATGATTGGCGATTACGATTAACGATTACGATTGGCGATTACGATTGACGATTACGATTGACGATTATGATTGGAGATTACGATTGGCGATTACGATTGACGATTACGATTAGCGATTACGATCGTCAAATGGAACTACAACACAAGTACCTTCAAATTTCCGTCACGTCTGACAGAGGGAAATAATGTGCACCAGCCAAAACACATTCTCGTGTCTCAGCCATGTTTGTAACACATAAAAGTGCTCTCCGCTAAAGTAACCCACAAAGGTTAAACACAAAGGTAAACTTCCATGCGAAACAACGCTATCTGCATGCAAATACCGGAATTAATTTAAACAAGCGGCTCTAGTATTTCGTTTCTCATCGTTGACCGTTACTGGCCGTTGTTCTTAATGGCCGTGTGTTTATACTGCAAGGTACAGTCGCGGCTTAGTTGTGCATTAAAGTTTTAACGCAGACTGTACTGCTCACTATGAAACAGTTTTAGCCCAGATTATTTGCGCGATTTTATTAGTTTCGTAAATCCCATAGAATTTGAAATTTTATGAACTTTTCGCATTACTTGAGATACTGTTTTTCTATTTTACCGTGTTGTTTAAAGTCAATAGTTTATGACAGAATTATTGGCTCGTTCGACCAAACAGCAAGGGGCAAAATTACATCAGTAACTACAGCCTCGAACCTATGATATGAGTGCGCAAGACTGAACAGAATGACCGGACAAGCAGGGCCGCAATAACTACATAAACCAACAGAAATTATAATAGCGATTGTCCCGTTTGACATGATGGGAGCGAAATTCTTCTTTTTGAAACTCCGAACAGCATTAAAATCTGCATAAATTAGCGTTTCGAATTTTCAAATTAGCAACTCGAATTAATTTTCATAATTTTAACGGATTTTGCGGTTATTCGAACGGTTTTAAACGCTAAGCACATCTCATTAGAATTACCGCCATTTTGAAACTGTTGGATGAGTTTTATTGGTTAACGCAATCTGGACGAGTGCGCCTGCTCTAATGGGTCATTTTTAAATGGAAATTCTTTAGAAAATTAGCAAAAAATTTTTCAATAACAGTTTAAATTTAGTAAACATGAGCTGTTTTTAAGGGTTTCCAATAAAGAAATTTACTGTATTTTAAGGTATTATAATTATATATTTATAAATAACTTCCGGTACACGGAATTATCAATGTATGTGTCATCAATCGTGTAGAATACAGTCCGTGGCTGCTGAACTCGCTACTAGCCAACTCAAAAACATAAACACACAATACCGGCGTGTCCAAGGTGGTTAAAGCATCGGTCACCCTGTTGCCCCTTCCGCGGTCGTAAGTTCGCGACTCTTGTCACTGCCGTCAGCTTTACACATCCCGTTAGCGCTTATCTCACTAAGAATGGCCGCCATTTTGAAACTGTTGAATACTAACTGGCACAAAGTATGGACACTTATATTTATGCATTTGTGAAAAGTTAGATTAACGATTAACGTAAAATCATTACAAATGGCTAAACTATAGTGTTACAACCGTTTCAAAATGGCGGCCAATCTTGAGAAAGTTAAAACTATTTCGTCACGTTTTTTTCAAAATCTATGTTCACCTTCGTAATAATCAGCGTTGAAATCTATTTTAATTTTAATTTCCAATGAATCTGCCGGCGGTCAGGGTTCACTTTCGTATTTTCGTTGTAATTTGAAATTTCGAAACGCCGGTTCATGGAGATTTCAAGCTGATTACAGTAGTCAAATCGAAATTTCAGAAAAAGTATCAGATTTAAAAAAAAAATAACTTTTTTCGAAATCCGCTTCCATCACGTCAGCGACACAGTTGCGTGCCTCACGACACTCGGCAAGAAAAACAAGTCAATCGCCGTACTCCAAGATCACGCCACGTCTCCGGCAAACAAAACTCATCGCCTGATTTCCTGCGCTGCTGCTGCCTTCTACCGGAAATGTCTCGAACTTGTTAGCGCCGAAGTTCTCGTTTTCGGAGTTGCCGCCTCGGTTCGGCCCCCGGCTCGGCTAATGGAATAACTTACTGTCGTTCCGGATATCACGACAATATTGGAGTTTCTGAAATCAATAAAACTTCTGTATTCCTTAACTCCCAAGTATTTATGTTTCAGCGCGAACGTTTACATAGCAACGCAACTCTAGCGTGTAAACGGTAAATCGGAAATTGTTTACTACTCATTATAATCTGCATAAACGAGTAAACATTGCAGAAACTTTCTCGTATTTAATTAAATATCTCTTTAACGTTCCAAACAAAAACGTATCTTTCCAAAAGTGTCTAGTTCAAATATCGTATAAATGACGGTCGGATTATATTTTGAGTTTTTTTAATCACATCTTTTCACTTTTAAGTTTGATACGATTGAAATTCGAGCAACATCTAGTGAAAAGAAAAGCTATTTTTCAGTTTTTGTTTACTTGAATACGTTCGATTATCCGAACTACTTGTGATCACTAGAAATTCGGATAATCGAACAGTACTTTGTAATTAGCGTGTAAATAGGCTCTGTTACGAGCAAGAAACACACTGCAAATAAAACCTCGTAAATTAACCACCGTCCGCTCTTATCTGTAAAACAGACGACAAATGGTTGATAATCACTGACTCATCACGAAAGCCGCGCTTACGAGAGTGTAAACTGCTAAAATATATTTTTCCTTCTCATATTTACATATTTTTCAATAATCTGCTCTCCGAGATCCGTATTCGGTTAATCGACGTTCGGTAAATCAACGTCAGGTAAATGGAAATTCGATAAATCTAAGTCAGGAAAATCAAAGTTCGGTAAATCGAGGTCCGGTTAGTCAACGTTTGGTAAATCAATGCCAGGTAAATCGAAGTTCGATAAATTAACGTTAGGTAAATCGAAGTTCGGTAAATCGAGGTCCGGTTAATCGATGTTCGGTAAATCAACGTCGGATAAACTGCAGTTCGGTAAATCGACGTCCAGCTAAACGACATCCGATAAATAAACGTTAGATATATCGAAGTTCCTTAAATCAACACCCGGTTAATCGACGTCTGGTTAATCGACATTCGTAAATCAAAGTCAGGTATATTGAAGTTCGATAAATCGATGTCCGGTTAATCAATGTTCGGTAAATATATGTCAGGTATATCGAAGTTCGGTAAATCAACGTCAGGTAACCGAAGTTCAATACATCAACGTCAGGTAAATCGAAGTTCTGTAAATCAACGTCAGGTAAAATTGATGTTCGGTATCGACGTCCGGTTAATCGACGTCCGGTTAATCAAAGTTTGGTAAATAAATGTCAGGTAAATCAAAGTTCGGTAAATCGATGTTCGGTCAGTCAACGTTCGGTAAATCAACGTCAGGTAAATCGAACTTCGGTAAGTCAACGTCAGGTAAATTGATGTTCCGTAAGTCAATGTCAGGTAAATGGAAGTTCGATAAATTAACGTCATGTAACTTGGTGTTCAGTAAATAAATGTTAGGTAAATTGAAGTTTGGTAAAGCAACGTCTGGTTAATCGACATTCCGTAAATCAACGTCAGATAAATTGAAGTTCGTTAAATCGACGTCCGGTTAATCAAAGTTCGGTAAATATATGTCAGGGATATCAAAGTTCGGTAAATCAACGTTAGGTAAATCGACGTTCGGTAAATTAACGTCAGGTAAATTGAAGTTCCGTAAATCGAAATTCGGTAAATCAATGTCAAGTAAATCGAAGTTCAGTAAATCGAAATTCGGTAAATCAATGTCAGGTAAATCGAAGTTCAGTAAATCGAAATTCGGTAAATCAATGTCAAGTAAATCGAAGTTCAGTAAATCGAAATTCGGTAAATCAATGTCAAGTAAATCGAAGTTCAGTAAATCGAAATTCGGTAAATCAATGTCAAGTAAATCGAAGTTCCGTAAATCGAAATTCGGTAAATCAATGTCAAGTAAATCGAAGTTCCGTAAATCGAAATTCGGTAAATCAATGTCAAGTAAATCGAAGTTCAGTAAATCGAAATTCGGTAAATCAATGTCAAGTAAATCGAAGTTCAGTAAATCGAAATTCGGTAAATCAATGTCAAGTAAATCGAAGTTCAGTAAATCGAAATTCGGTAAATCAATGTCAAGTAAATCGAAGTTCCGTAAATCGAAATTCGGTAAATCAATGTCAAGTAAATCGAAGTTCAGTAAATCAATGTCCGGTTAATCGGCGTTCGGTAAATCAATGTCAGGAAAATAGAAGTTTGGTAAATCGACTCTGTACTGTAGCTTCTGAATATTTTCTTAGAAACGGTATCGCGAAAAAAAATCGATTTTAGCGATTTTTCGAGAAAAATCTATTTTTGATATTTTTGTGGGTTTCGAAAACAGACAAGTATGCGAACAATTAAGTATAATTATACGGTAAAATAGTTTTACTCACTGAAGCTGGTCCCGAAGAATGCAGCAAATTCATTGACTTACCTGAAACAAAACAGAATAAATTATTTTTCAAAACTGCACAAACTTTCCTACATTCAATTGATTTATTTAAAAAGTGGATACATTCAGGCTTTCAATCACGAAACGAATACGCATGCGTTGCCGCTACATGGGACAAAGCCCAAGACGTTACCTAACCAGTGAAATCAGGTAACGGCAATGAAAGTTTGCGTAGCGAATTTAAAAATTACTTGCGAATTGCCTATTATCCTACTTCAAATTTAACTTCTCTGTATGGACGTCTATAAGTAGTTAGATTTTTCAGAGTTTTTTAGACGTGACACATCGAAAAACGTCTAGTGGGAATAGTAAGCTGTACTTAGTTCGAAAGAACTACGTGAGTAAAATTATATCAAAATATTCACGACCGATTTTGAGAATGTCTTATTTTTTACGATTTTCAACTAAAAAAAAGCAAAATTTTCAAAATGCTTTCAAAATTTGAAAATGCTAACAATAGGCGCAGAATACTTCAAAAAGTTAATATTGCTACTTTTTAACAACATAACCTAAAACTTATTACAGCCTATCAGCTGTTCAATGAAATCAGCTGATCGTTACGAATTAATATAAAACAGCTGATCTTTTACTATAACTACACTAAATACTATCTAAGCTAGGTACACGTATTTATTTATTTAAACAAAACAAGATATTCGTAAACATATCTTCAAACTAATTATATATTCAACAAAGATTAACAAAAGCTTCGCTTCTGTCGGTAACTCCTCGAGTTCTATATGAAAATAGGAAAACGAAATTGACAGTGATCAGGATTTCTTTAAAAAAAATCTTGGAGCTAATTTAATTCCGATTATGATGATGAAATCACATTTTCAAGGTAAATAAAAAATAGTATTGTTTAAATTTGCGTCAACGTGACAGCTGCGTGTAGTGATTATTTTGAAATCTATTGACCTGAAAACAAATATACCCATAAAAATCTAAAAATCAATTTCCACAAATATGCTTTACCATTCTTATATTGCGAATGTAAAACGGGTTAATTTAAAAAAGTCGTTCACTTTATAGTTTCGATTTAAACATCCTACATGGGTTTATGTGATACGCTGCCGCAGTGGAGGGGGGTGGAGGTAACAGCTGACGCTAAATAACAAACATTACGAAAACAGCTGTTTCTACGACAATATTCCTTCGACTGGGGTTAGGTAATAAAGATCAGCGTTGTATTTTTTTATCAGATATCGTATTTCAATTTGAAAATGAACTATAGCGTCCATCGTGGTAAAACCTAGTTCCGAACCATAAAATGAGCACCGATCATGTTTTATAGGTCTTCAAACGTTTTACGTATATTAGTGTTAAGATTAAGATTGTTACCAGAGGAAGGGATTCAACCCCAGGCACTGCGATCAATTGACCTATTGTGCAACTTACCTCTTAAAATACCTAGTTCAGCAGATTGGTGCCCCTAATAAGTTCCAACAACCCACTGACTAGCTCATTCTGCTGAAGATCCCTAGAGTTTAGGAAACCAAAAACCCCTAGCCTTCTACTAGCAAGAGCCTCACAATCATAAATTATGTGACCTGCAGTTTCCTCCTCCTTCCTGCACAATCTACACACGGTTTCTCCGTGGTACACACCTATCTTGTTCATGTGCACCCTCAGACCACAGTGTCCTGTTACGAGCCCCATGATCCTCCTGAGTTGTGCTCTGCCCAGGACATCTGCTGCCCCTTTGATTCCTCCAGAAGGAACTTTGCTTAAGAGACGTTTACTATGGGAATGGCCATGAAGGTTGTCCCATCTTACCTGGTGTTGACAACCATTAATAGCGAACCTGGCCAACGATAGAGAAATCCTTAAAGCCGGCTCTGGTCCAATAAACTCATGCAGATCCAAGTCCAGCCAGTCGGTCTGCCTCCATATTACCCTCAACTCCCCTATGCCCCGGAACCCAGTGAAGAGTTACCCGGTTATCCCGGGACAGAAAGTCAAGGTTCTTCCAACACTCCCAGACCAGCTTGGACTGTATTATAGGACCAGCAAGTGCTTTTATTGCCGCCTGACTATCGGTATGAATATGAATACGTGCCTTCTTGAAGCCCCGATCCAAGTTCTCCCGAACACAATCATTAATGTCCATCACTTCAGCCTGAAATACTGTTGTATGCTGTCCCAGGATAATTACTTTCTTTAACCCCGGTCTTAGACCGTACACTCCAGCACCAGTGCCTGACTTTGTCTTGGAGCCATCTGTATACCATACTATGTCTCCAGGTTTTTCCAACATACGATCTCTCCCCTCAAAGGCCAAGTTGACATCAAAGGGTCTAGATACTATGTGCCGTTTAACCATCTGATCAGCCCCCATCATCAAGATTGGGTCAAAGATCTTGTCTGTGATTCTAGCATGCCCATAGATAGAGGGCAGCCAGCCACCACCACCCTGCAGTCTATAAGCTGCTTTACGTGCCTCCCTCATGACAAAAAGGTCAATAGGGGGAAATCCAAGAATGATATCCATAGCTGCCGTTGGCGCAGTGTCCATACAGCCAGTGATACACAGGCAGGCCAACTTAGAGACTCTCTGGCCCCCCTCTGCTTGACCTTAGTCCACAACACCACAGCACCATAACAATATAGGTCTAATGATCCCAGTATAAATAAACTTCATCATTCCTGGTCTCAGTCTTTCACCATTCTTCTAACTGCCATGAAAGACTTATTGGCTTTCCCCATAATGCGCCCCAGGTGAGCATTCCAAGTTAACTTAGTCTCCAACACCAAGCTTAGATACTTCACCTCGTTTGCAACTAGAATTGTCTCCCCAAAGAGCTTAAGTCCTCCTAAATGCGGGGTAATCCTCTTTCTGGTAAAAGGAACCAGAGTAGTTGCCCTGGGGTTATAAATGAGTGTTAGATTTGACCCAAACTGGTGGCAAAATTAATTCCGTTATACCTAGGACCTAGTACAAGAACAGAAGACCTCACAGTATATTCTTAATTCATTCTTTGGCCACCGCTCCGCGACAGCGCCCTGACGCGCTAGTACATTTCCCGCCAATTTAACCGATAACCGTAACATTTACGAAAAATATTACTGGATCGTCTCTACCGGAAATTGTATGCTCTTTCACCGTCAAGAAGTCTAAGTTATGTCTTGCCGTTCAGCGAATATTACAGGAAACAGCCAGCAACTACACTCGTCAACGTTAAATCAGAAGCCGCCATCTTGAAACGGAAGTGAAAGAGAAAAAATCTCACACATACGTTCGAGCTTTATAAAAAGTATCTTGGTAACAAATTTCAAAACTAACTGTCAATGCGTTTAGCCATGACTGTGTACAATCCTCACAATAAATAAGAAACCGCCATCTTGAAACGGAGGTGAATGGCAAAAATCTTACAAGTACTTTTTTCGAATTTAACACAAGTACCTTCTTACCAAATTTTAAAACTAACTGTCAATGCGTTTAGCCATGACTGTGTACAATCGTCACAATAAATAAGAAGTCGCCATCTTGAAACGGAGGTGAATGACAAAAATCGTACAAGTACTTTTTTCGTGTATAACACAAGTACCTTCTTACCAAATTTTAAAACTAATTGTCAATGCGTTTAGCCATGACTGTGTACAATCGTCACAATAAATAAGAAACCGCCATCTTGAAACGGAGGTGAATTTGGAAAAATCTTATAAGTACTTTTTTCGAGTTTAACACAAGTACCATCTAACAAAATTTTAAAACTAACTGTCAATACGTTTAGCCAAAACTGTGTACAATCGTCACAATAAATAAGAAACCGCCATCTTGAAACGGAGGTGAATGACAAAAAATCTTACAAGCAATTTTTTGGGGTTTAACACAAGTAGCTTCTTACCAAATTTCAAAACTGCGTTTGGCCAAAACTGTGTACAATCGTCACAATAAAAAAGAAACCGCCATCTTGAAACTGAGGTGAATGGCAAAAAATCTTACAAGTAATTTTTTGGGGTTTAACACAAGTAGCTTCTTACCAAATTTCAAAAATAACTATCAATGCGTTTAGTCAAAACTGTGTACAATCGTCACAATAAATAAGAAACCGCCATCTTGAAACGGAGGTAAATGGGAAAAAATCCTACAAGTACTTTTTTCGTGTATAAGACAAGAACCTTCTTACCAAATTTTAAAACTAATTGTCAATGCGTTTAGCCAAGACTGTGTACAATCGTCACAATAAATAAGAAACCGCCATCTTGAAACGGAGGTGAATGGGAAAAAATCTTACAAGTACTTTTTTCGTGTATAAGACAAGAACCTTCTTACCAAATTTTAAAACTAACTGTCAATGCGTTTAGCCAAGACTGTGTACAATCGTCACAATAAATAAGAAACCGCCATCTTGAAACGGAGGTGAATGGGAAAAAATCTTACAAGTACTTTTTTCGTGTATAAGACAAGTACCTTCTTACCAAATTTTAAAACTAATTGTCAATGCGTTTAGCCAAGACTGTGTACAATCGTCACAATAAATAAGAAACCGCCATGTTGAAACGGAGATGAATTTGGAAAAATCTTACAAGTACTTTTTTCGTGTATAAGACAAGTACCTTCTTACCAAATTTTAAAACTAATTGTCAATGCGTTTAGCCAAGACTGTGTACAATCGTCACAATAAATAAGAAACCGCCATCTTGAAACGGAGGTGAATGGGAAAAATCTTACAAGTACTTTTTCGTGTATAAGACAAGTACCTTCTTACCAAATTTTAAAACTAATTGTCAATGCGTTTAGCCAAGACTGTGTACAATCGTCACAATAAATAAGAAACCGCCATCTTGAAACGGAGGTGAATGGGAAAAAATCTTACAAGTACTTTTTTCGTGTATAACACAAGTACCTTCTTACCAAATTTTAAAACTAATTGTCAATGCGTTTAGCCAAGACTGTGTACAATCGTCACAATAAATAAGAAACCGCCATCTTGAAACGGAGGTGAATGGCAAAAAATCTTACAAGCAATTTTTTGGGGTTTAACACAAGTAGCTTCTTACCAAATTTCAAAACTGCGTTTGGCCAAAACTATGTACAATCGTCACAATAAATAAGAAACCGCCATCTTGAAACGGATTTAACGCAAGTCCTAATAAATAAGAAACCGCCATCTTGAAACGGAGGTGAATGGGAAAAAATCTTACAAATACTTTTTTCGGGTTTAACACAAGTACCTTCTTACCAAATTTCAAAACTGCTTTTGGCCAAAACTGTGTACAATCGTCACAATAAATAAGAAACCTCCATCTTGAAACGGATGTGCGTGGTAAAAAACCTTATACGCACTTTATACAAGGAACCTTCGTAACAAATTGCAAAACAATCTGCCAATGCGTTTGACCAAAGCTGCGTAACAAACATGCGATCGAGTTGAAACAGATACCTCGCTTCTCTCGGTCAAAAGTTTTTAGCGATCGGTTTAACCGTTTGAAATAGAAATGGCGACCGTTCAAAAACATTGTAATAAACTTAAGTACTCACGGCGGTCAGAGCTATCGGAACCCGGGCCCGACGCAAAGTTCTGATTAATTCTGAATAACTTTATCGTCGGAGAGGTTTTGTTTTGTTTTTCTTTAATGACATCGCGCCCAAAGTTTACGCTCTCCGGGCAATGACATCCCTCCCCACTCGTCTCTCATTATCGCCGGCTTCCTCTTCAAAGTGAAAGTTTTATAATGAGAAAAGTACTTTCATCGCTTCTGATTTTCAAAAGACAATTTTATCAGCGCTCACAACAAGCACAGCATAAGCAGCTCTTAAGGCTTTTTTTAAAAAAAATGTGCTTTAACGGAGCACAGACTGATAGTACACTTGATCACACTTTGAATCACGCCTGATCCAAGTGTAACAATAATGACGTAACGCACACGATTACGATAATGTATTTCTATTTTACCCTTTGTTTGAAATCCACATGTCACAATCATAATCAGCACTGAAAATCTGCATATACGAGGTGTGTTCAGAAAGTAACGAGAATTTTTAAATTTCGCAGGCTTGGAGAGTCCGATTGTCAAACATTTTTTTTATTATGTTGGTATACATGCCATTGAAGTATGGTAAAACTTTCAGCTATTTTCATTGTTGACTTTGTCTGTAACAGCCACTAAGGTTAGACGTGTTTTTATGAGCTCGGCGATTTTCGTTTGTTAAAAGAAATGGATCAAAGAATTTGTATCAAATTTTGCGTAAAAATGGAATAAAGTGTAACAAAGTGTGTGAAATGTTAACAAAGACCTATGGTGAGTCTGCTATGAGTAAAGCAAGAGTTTACGAGTGGTATAAGCTTTTCCAAGAAGGCCGTGAAGACGTTGAAGATGACGAACGCCATGGACGCCCAAGCACATCAACAACCGATGAAAACGTGGAAAAAGTGAAAGAAATGGTTACGAATAATCGTCGAATCACAATTAAAGAGGTTTTGGAGAGGTTTTAGAGAGATGATGTTGGCATATCGACTGGATCATGTCATGACATTGTTTCCAGTGTTTTGTGTATAAAACGTGTGGCAGCAAAATTTGTTCCAAAATTGTTAAATTTTGAACAAAAACAGCGGCGAATGGAAGTTGCTCAGGAGTCATTAAATGAAGTCAACGACGATGCAGAATTACTGAAACGTATTATAACAGGTGACGAAATATGGGTTTACGGATATGACGTCGAAACTAAGGCTCTATCATTCCAGTGGAGGCATTCTGGTTCGCCAAGGCCGAAAAAGGCTCGACAAGTGCAGTCGAACGTGAAGGTTATGCTCACTGTGTTCTTCGATATTAATGGCATAGTGCTTCATGAATTCCTGCCACCATGTGAAACGGTCAATAAGTAGTACTACCTACAAGTTCGACGCTGTTTGATAGCTATAATAAGTTTTAGGTTATGTTGTTAACTATCTACGGTAGTTTTATTAAAAGATCAGCTGTTTTACATTAATTAGTAACGATCAGCTGATTTCGTTGAACAGCTGATAGGTTCTAGGTTATGTTGTTAAAAGCTAGATATGTTATAGCAAAGGACTAGTTGTTTTATTTATATTAATTCGTAACGATCAGCTGATTTCATTGAACAGCTGATAGGCTATACTAAGTTTTAGGTTATGTTGTTAAAAATTAGCTATGTCAATTTGCCGTGTTTTCGAACAAATTACCTTCAATTTAAATAAAAAGGAAGAGAAAACATGATACATGATTTTTATTTTTGATTCAGTAACAGAAAGTTTTGTTCCTTTAAGGACGCGAGCAAGACAGCTGCGTGCGCGGCTATTTTCCGATCCAAATACGAATAAATAACGGTTGCGGGTTTTTAACTTCCAATTTCTAAGTGCACTAAATCAGCGCGTGAAAGCATTTTGGCCGTTATTGATTTATTCGAAGCTTTTTACGTAAGAGCCGACAAACCTTGCCTCCATTAACCGCCCCCTCCACGTCTATCTCCAATCTTGCTTACGTGTCTTTATTTGTCTTTAATGAGTTTTTAATGCAAAGTGTTCTCTTCGGAAAGCTGAAGCTTCCCCCCCCCCGTAGCAACTTGTGTTCTTAAAGTGTAATGCACAGTGTATTTTGATAAGAGTTTGCAAGTTTAGTTTGCATGCGTTGCAGTGATTATTTGCATTTCTTAATTTGAAAATATAATGGGAGGTACTATAGAATATATACCAAAGTACTACAGTATATATACCAAAGTATAGATACTAAAGTAGCATATACTAAAGTATTGAAGTACCGTAGCATATACTGAAGTACTATAGCACTACTGAAGTAGCGTAACATATACTGAAGTACTATAGCACGTACTGAAGTACCGTAACATATACTGAAGTACTGAAGTACCGTAGCATATATTAAAGTACTTTAGCAAGTACTGAATTTCCATAGTATATACTGAAGTACTATAGTATATATACCAAAGTATATATACTAAAGTAGCATATACTAAAATACTATAGCACGTACTGAAGTACCCTAGCATATACTGAAGTATTATAGCACGTACTGAATTTCCATAGCATATACTGAAGTACTATAGCATTTCCTGAAGTACCGTAACATATACTGAAGTACTATAGCATTTCCTGAAGTATCGTAGCATATACTGAAGTACTGAAGCACCGTAGCATATATTAAAGTACTATAGCAAGTACTGAATTTCCATAGTATATACTGAAGTACTGTAGTATATATACCAAAGTATATATACTAAAGTAGCATATACTAAAATACTGAAGTACCGTAGCATATACTAAAGTACTATAGCACGTACTGAAGTACCCTAGCATATACTGAAATTTTATAGCACGTACTGAATTTCCATAGCACATACTGAAGTACTATAGCACGTACTGAAGTATTGCAGAATTACTGAAGTACTATAGCACTTACTGAAGTATCGCAGCATATACTGAAGTAATACAGTAAGTACTGAATTACCGTAGCACGTAATGAAGTGCCGAAGCAAGTACTGAAATACCGTAACACGTACTGATGTAACGAAGCACGTATCATAGCAAATACTGCACCATAGCAAATGTAGTACCAAAGCAAATACTGAAGTACTATAGCACGTACTGAAGTACCGTAGCATATACTGAAGTACTATAGCACGTACTGAAGTACCGTAGCATATACTGAAGTACTATAGCACGCACTGAAGTACCGTAACATATACTGAAGTACTATAGCACGTACTGAAGTACCGTAACATATACTGAAGTACTATAGCACGTACTGAAGTACCGTAGCATATACTGAAGTACTATAGCACGTACTGAAGTACCGTAACATATACTGAAGTACTATAGCACGTACTGAAGTACCGTAGCATATACTGAAGTACTATAGCACGTACTGAAGTACCGTAAGTGAATAGTTTCAAATATTAACAATAATTACTTCCGTATCACGTGCACAGCGATATTAGAATATTCTTCTTATAAAAAAAATGTAATAAATTTATGAATTAAGTGATTGTGTAAAAGGAACATAAATTGTAATTTCTTGAACACAGTCGGTACTTGGAGAACCTTCATGATATCCAGGAAAATTAGAACAATTATATAGTTTGACTATTGTACATGGTTGTCTATACAAGTATCTTCTTCTGTATGGATATAGGACAGTCTGGACGACCTACCAAGACTCGTGTTAAAGAACATTGCAATTGTTTGACGTTCAAAAAATGCATTAAATTTTACAAATCTTTTTTTACAATCTAGTCATTCTTTCAATTCGAACAATATCACTGCGTTTTCATAAAAAAACAAAACGTTATAAAACTAAATAATATAGAAATGCTGGAAATAAATAGATTTATTTGTAAAAAACTCTAATTTTAATTGAAATGAACAAATTCAACCCCCTCCCTTACTCAAACCTATTGTTTGGGGGTTTTCAAAAACTTCCTGCTCACCGAACTTCTTACATTGTGAATCCTTCATTTCTTTACCTTCTACCTTCCAGTTTTAACATCAGTTGTTTTACTATACAAGCACACTTTATAATTTTTAGCTTCACTATGACTGAAGATGCCTCAAGGCGAAACATGAGTCATTGAACAAAAAAAAATTGAGAAATTATTTTTATATTCTTCTTCTTTTTTGCTGGAATTATTATCACTATGTTCAGTATAATGATCTGCCTTCCCTAGCTTCGTCAATTCTGCTTTCGTTGACGCGTTTCGGAGAAACTCCATCTTCAAAAACTATATCAATTCTCTATTTATCTATCTATCTATCTATATATATATATATATATATATATTATATATATATATATATATATAGACGCGTTTCGGCCCTGGCGATGGGGAAACTCCATCTTCAAAAACTATATCAATTCTCTATCCCTTTATCTATCTATCTATATATATATATATATATATATATATATATATATATATATATATATAGAGAGAGAGAGAGAGAGATATATATATATATATATATATATATATATATATATATACTCTATAGCCGTGGCAGTTGCTAATCTGCTATCGGGGGCCGCCCTGGCGATGGGGATGCTCGCCAATTTCTCGTTGTTGGAGGTACTGAAATAAAATACCCAGGGTGGACAAAAATCAGTGAAGTGGTCAACGGTCTCAATGGCGGATGAAGATGTATTTCTCAACGGCAAAGAGGGCGGATGAACCAAGAACACCAAAATCCGGGGTGCGTCTGTAGTGGCAACCACCGGCAACCTGGTCAGCGTCTGTTCATCCAGAGGATGCGGCTGTACGTAACGCTCCAGGAACTAACAATCCCTGGTTCTAAAAATCCCAGTGGAAACACTGGACCTTCAAGATTACAAGCAACTATGATTCGTGCAAGTAATGATAAAAATACCCCAGGTGGTAACCAATCCACCCGTCTGCGGGCGGTAACCAGGAACTCGGATTTTGGGGGACCCTGGACTTACACTCCCAACAACGAGACTTGCCAACAGAATCCTTAAGTATATACAAGGTGTCAAATCAACAACGTCGTGTATTCGCCACATGTAGAATAGACCTACATGACGCAGGAATAGACTCAACAGATGTTGAAGACAGGCGCGCATACAGGAGAAAGATGCTCGGTTGGAAGGTCCCAGAGAATGAAATCCAAAAGAGAGCAGGGGTAAAATGGACGGAGGAGCGGAAGAGAATCCATGGGGACAGGATGAGGGAGGTGTGGAGGATTAGAAGGAACAAGACATGAGTCGGAGTGTTTTGCGTGATCCAACAGGGTCTATGCGCAAATAATAATAATAATAATAATAATAATAATAATAATAATAATAATAATAATAATAATAATATATATATAGAAAGAGAGAGAGAGAGAGAGTGTATATCTATACTCTATACTCTATAAGAGTATAGATATAATTTTTGAAGATGGAGGTTCTCCGAAGCTAGGGAAGGCAGATCATTATACTGAACATAGTAAAAATTGAGAAACTATACAAGTGTTTTAATTTTCCTGAATATATATTGTGTCATAAATTAAAAATTAATGCAACATTTAAGGCAAACCTATTAAAAATTGACCGTAAACAGAACTAGTGAGTAAAGAACGCATTGTGGAAGAACATCAGTTATCATCAGGAACAACTTGTAGTTATGACTGTACAAACTTAACCCTTCGTTTCACCTGTTATAAGATACAGTATATCAGATGATGAATAATTCAGCTGTTCTAAAATTGACTTATTTCTATAAATGCTTTGTAAAGCGATAAATTCAATAAAATATATTATTGGACACATTGTCTTTACAGTAACAGTGGATTCATCGATGGATACATTTTTTCCAATCAACAGCGGAAGTGTTCAGCCTGAACTTCTTTTCTATACCCACGTAATTCGTTGATATCTCTCCAGAATATTGTGTCAATAGAGTACGTGTCCGGATTTTAAAGCTCTATCCGGTGTAAGGAAATATATATATCGATCATCATGTATGCGTTCATAGCGAGACCTGTTGCAGTCGAATATGTGTTGAAAATCTGTCGCGAGAATCTATTTTAAACGAAATAATAAAGAGAAACACCCAGTTTCCCCGAGATCCATAAGACCCAATGTTACTCTTATCCACTCACAGAAGTCCGGAAAGAAACAAGCGACAACTTTACAAGGATCCTCCTGACAGACATAACGTAAGTTAAGCAAAAATATTAAATAACTCAATTTATAAATTTTTACGACAGCATATGTCAAGATGACGTGCTGGAAGCAATATTTCCAAAAAAAGTATGAACGAGTTTTAAGAGTTATTTCTCTGTGACCTTACTAGATCTATTATGCCCCTTTCTACTAGTGGTGGGGCAGAAAGCACCAAACTGTTAAAAAAATTGCTTTTCTATAAAAGACAAACAAACTGCTTTTCAAACGGAAACTTGCAGTTTGAGTTGTACTGGTTTATGATTTGTTAAACAAGAAACGGCTTTCCGCACTACCACACCCATGTTATATTCGAACGTTGCCGCAAACGCTAAAACTGTTTTCCTGCTAACTGTTTTTATGCTTTTTCCCTTTATTTCAAAGTTGCATGTTGCTTGTAGCGAAGTAAGAACTGTTTGGTCAATGTCAACGTTTATCTCTATTTTGTTGCGAGTTGTAGTAACAACCTCTCACATTTTTTAGATACAGAGCCTAATTTTATTTAAACATATTTATTATCAATCATCAATATTTTTTAATCAACTAAAAATATTCTAAATCGTTTGCATTTTGGTAAATATGCAAAAGGACTATTTAATTTTTAAGTAAAAAAAAGAATGCTTCTATTAGAAATTCATCGCATTTTGTACATAGAATGGCTTACGTAATTATTACGTTTTAAGAATGTAATTTAATTATTACTACACTTGTAAGGATTATTTTTATCCTTTCTAAATGCTTTATACCCGAAAACAGTTAAGGACATGGTGGCAGTGGGAATGAAAAAGTAGTCTTAGAAAACTGAACGTATGTGCTTTATGTTTTAGCTGCTAATACAACTTTGAGTTTCAGTTTTCTAAACCTGTTTTTTTCCAACTGTTTTAAAAAGCAGCTTTTTTCCTCAACAAACAGTTTGTTGACGTTTTGTAAACATAGCAGAAACGCCCACCTCTACTTTCTACATTCCAAATTGCTCAGTAACTACGTCTTCTCCAACCCTACTCTCTTCATAAAGATTTGGAGACGGGTGACTTCCCAAATCGTGATATTTTTTGAAAAAAAGTCTTTTTTTGCACAGTTAGATTCCGCTCACTCTATTTTGCATTCTTACCAATGTTGTTTCTATAAGTAGTTGGGGAAATTACGTCCACCCATACGGAGCCCCGCATGCACGAGTAGAACTAAAGTACACTGGAAGATCACCAGGTGCCATTAGGCCGGTGTCATTCACTCCATCAGCACGGGTCGTTTTACACTTTAGAGTTAGCCAAGCTGTGTTGGGTAGTTGAGTGAGAGCAGTATGAGCTAGAGGTACGGTGGGATCGCTAAACCCATCAGCTCACTTCAGCTGCCTCCGCCGGATTCATAGAAGTAACAAAATATTGTTTTATTTATATTTTACAATTTGTTTTTACCGTTGTTAATCAACGTTAAAATCTGCGTAAATTATCATTTTCAATCTTAAATTTGAGAACCGATTCCGACCCCTAGATCGCTTTCTGAAGGGGTAGTTAAGAATATATATTTATTTTGCGTGTGCGTTCTTGTGTGCGTGCGTGCGTGCGCGCGCGTGTGTGTGTGTATGCGCGCGTGTGTGATTTGCGCGTGTGTATGCGCGCGCGTGTGTACGCACGCTTGTGTGTATGCGTGTGTGCGCGCGCGTGTGCGTGTGCACTCGCGCGCGCGCGTGTGTGTGTGTGTGTGCGTGTGCGCGCGCGCGCGCGCGTGTTTTACCACTTTTCACGTTAGTAATCTAGCAGTTATTTATGCTTGGCACAAAATCCAATTGCAGTAATAGCTTGTTCAAGTACATTACCCAGTTCTGTTCGAAAGTTTCAAAATGGCGGCCATTTGAAAAAATCCTAAAATTTTCTTTTCTACGCTACAGTTTTTCAAACTAAATCTACTGAAGTTAAGAAAACGAATTTAACGGCGAACGGGGTTCTCGAAATTTTAGTGTGAAAGGTTGAAATTCCGATTGATTATAAAATGGTGGAATCAGTTTTTTTGATCAGAAATTTGCTTCCGATACGTGAGCGAGACAGCTGCGTGCTTCAAGTAGTGAGTAACTGAACATTATTGGAATAGAAGAAGGTATTGCCACAAAACTCAAGGGTTAACTGATTGTTTCTACTGAATGTAAGAACCCGATCGGAATATTGTAACAAATGATTAAATATTCAAAAAACGTATGTTTTTATAATTTTAAATTATTTTTAACAGATATATTTGAAAATAAAAAGTCGATCATTATAAGCTATTGAATTTTATGAAACCGAAACACGAACCAAAAATAAAACCTTAAAAAATCTAATAACGAAATTACGAGTTAAACTTTAAATTACACAACTTCTTTTTTTGTGACAAGTTAATTTTGCAAACAATTCGCAACTACAACGAGGCGCTTGGTAAAGTCCGCGCATAGTTGTACGTCCCTAAAGTTAACTCAAAAATTGCTTTTCAAAGCGAACTGTTATCAAGCGTACTATTCTATCCTATATTTTCAAATGAAATCTCCTACCCGACCGCACAGCGTTAAAGTGTATTGCAATAAAGAACGTGCTTAGAATCCAGAAGGCCTTTCTTTTCAGCCTTACGTTTGGCATATTTTCCGGTTTCAATTCGTTTTGAAATGTTACTTTGGGACTGCGCGAAACATTTAAAGAAATGCATTTTATTTTGTGTACCCAGCATTTGTAAAGAGGACGTATCAAAAATGTTAAATGCAATTTGATAATTTGAGGTTAAAAAATACACGCAAGGTTAGACAGTGTTTTTTAAACATGTATCGTGTTTTAGGACTGGTTTTGGTGTCGCGGGACGTGTGATACGAGGAACACGTTTGTATTGATATATGACAGTATATTTTGCGCGTCGCAAGTCCCGATTTAATTTATTATAATTAAAAATTACTTTGTTTCTGCCCGTGATCGAACCGGAGACATAGCGCGTATGAAACACACGCGATAACCACTACACTACGGAAAATACGAAGAAGTTTGACGTATATGAAATTAATCGTGAATTTAGTTTTGGTAGTTATTTCACTTGAACAACTGATAGGCTATAATAGGTTTCAGGTTATTTTGTTAAAAACTAGCTACGTTAATTTGTCGTGTTTTCGAACAAATTATCGTAATTAAAATAAAATACACGATTTCATAGACTGAAATACAGATTTTAATATTCGGGATTGTATAATCAGATTTTAAAAAATCGCTTCTATTACGTTAAAACTACGTGTTGCGATATTTTTAAATACAAAAAACCGCTGCAAATAATCAAACGAATCTGTTTCAGTACGTTGTGATAAAATCTGAGTGTATTGTTAAAGCTATTTAAGTATACAAAATGTAAATAATATTTTAAGGCTCTTAAAAAATTAATGTTTTTTTTAATAATTTGTGTATATTACATACACTATTATTCAATTAAGAGATATTCACCAGCGGAAGATTAAATTTATCAAGATCAGTTACGATTTTTTATAATTTTTAACGGAACTATATTATGATGTCATTGCCGTTTATGTTGCACGCAGCATGCTAGATTTACTACGCGAAGGTCACCGTTAGTTAGCATTCATCCGGCTGCTTTATATCCGCCGTTACAATCATTACAACGTTAGAAACTTTCACGTAATACTAAAAATAAATGTTTTTTTAATAATTTGTGTATATTACATACACTATTATTCAATTAAGAGATATTCACCAGCGGAAGATTAAATTTGTCAAGATAAGTTACGATTTTATGCAATTTTTAACGGAACTATATTATGACGTCATTGCCGTTTACATTACACGCAGCATGCTAGATTTACTACATCAAGGTCACCGTCGATTTAAAATTCATCCGGCTGCTTTATATCCGCCGACACATTAATTACAATGTTAGAAACTTTCACGTAATACTACTTTCATAACCAAGTTATTACGGTAATTAAAAAAAAAGTTTTCATTGTTTTTTTAATTAATCATATGCACATAATTAATCGTTTTCGCGCAGTAGTAATTTTGAGGTTATGCGGCTCACTTTTAACGATTTTTTTCAAACTTCAAAAAACAGTTTCCGCACTTTTTAAATTTTTATTTACTTTTGGGCGTGAAAAAAAACGTTTTGGCGAACAGCCAAAATATCTGAAAAAACATACTTACCTAAAATACTACTAAAACCATTTAATTTAAAAGTATTTGTAAACACCAGTCCCGATAAGATAATGTATCACAATAAACGAGCAATATTTTACAGACAAGCAAAATATTTTAAACACGTCACAACACGCTGTTGCAATGCGCTGTTGTACCGGAAGTTATGTTTACACTGAGCCTTTAAAATACGTTCCTATTGTTCTACTTCCGTTAAAGTAAAATGCTTTTAAAATGCATCTTATAAAAACGTGAAATATAAAATGCAAGATATAAACAGAATATTTAAGTGTGCATTCTCTTTTGTAAAGGTTTTTCTAAAACGTTTTCTCGCCCGTAAGCAATATTGTATATTTCTTTACATTGTTAAATGTTCGTTGTTCAGTTTAAAAGCGTGTAACGTTGTCTGTAACGGAAATTGTATTAAAAGTTATATTCAAATATATTATTAAAGAATATATTGAAGAGTATAATTAAAAAAATCGGTTATTAAAACTTAAAATATTAAAGTTATTATTTCCGATATCGAGTTATGTAAGTTTCAAATAACACCTGAAATAAATGATCTAACGTTTTAAACGAATGGCCTAACAAGTGTGCCAACCTTTAAAGTTACATTTTTTTTTGTTATTTTAAAGCGAAAAGCACATTGATGCTATTATCGCCTCCCTAAATGTAAGTGTGAGTGTAAAATGTTAGTCGTAAGTGTAAGTGTGTGTTAGACTCGGGTACCGCCAGGGACGTCTATATCCTCGTTAGTCTGCACCCCTGCGGGGTATTATTCCAATTACAATTCACAAATGATTATGATTGAACTATTTAACACGGTTGTGTTGCCTAATGCGCTTAGTGTTTTAAAACAATGTTTTCATTCAACCCCCCCCCCACCCACACCGCCGAACCGAAGGCTATAATCAATATAACAGTTTAATCAGCGCTAATTTAAACAAAATTGTGATTATTTTAATATTGTAATTTTTTTTAAACAAAAAACAACAAGAACCAGGACAGGAAGAAAAAAAGAGAGAAAGGGGGAAAAGAAGAAGAACAAAAACAACAATAACCAGAAGAAGAAGAAGAGTAAAAGAGAGAAAAGAAGAAGAACAAAAACAACAATAAAAAGAAGAAGAAGAGGAGGAAAAGAGGGAAAGAAAAGAATAACAAAACCAACTACAAAAAAAACAAGTGCAACAATAGCAACAAGAACAACCAGAAGAAGAAGAGGGAAAAGAGAGAAGAGGGAAAAGGAGAAGAATAATAAAAACAATAATAACAACTACAAAAACAACAATAACCAGAAAAAGAAGAAGAGGAAAAGAGGGAAAAGAAGAAGAACAAAAACAACAATAACCAGAAGAAGAAAAGGAGGAAAAGAGGGAAAAGAAGAAAAATAACAAAAAAAATTACAAAAACAACAAGTGCAATAATAGCAACAAAAACAACTAGAAGAAGAAGAGGAAAAAGAGGAAAAGAGGGAAAAGGAAAAGAATAACAAAAACAATAATAACAACTACAAAAACAACAAGTGCAATAATAGTAACAAGAACAACCAGAAGAAGAAGATGAGGAAAAAGAAGAAGAATAACAAAACCAACAACAACAACTACAAAAACAACAAGTGAAATAACAGCAACAAGAACAACCAGAAGAAGAAGAAGGGGAATAAGAAGAGGAATAACAAAAACAATAATAACAACTACAAAAACAACAAGTGTGATAATAATAAGTTTTTATAATAATAATAATAACAACAACAACAATATAAGTAGTGGAAAAGTTACATCAAATAGCACAAAAAATCGGACTACACATTTCTTATGAAAAAACCCACTATCTGGAAAGACGGCCAGATTATCGCCATTGATTACACAATACGGTAAAATCACGCAAGTCCTCCATTTCAAATATCTTGGGGAAAGTATACAGTCCTCGGGACTAAACCGAATCGCCAATGAACAAAGACTTTTCTAAGTTCCAGAAAGCTTACAGGTTAACGTGGACACATTACAATAAGAAGTGTATCCCAACATAAAGAAGATTAAATTTCAACAAAAAAACATCACAACAACCTGGATATAAGTGGACAGCTGAGAGGAGGAAGGAGCATTCGGATAGGATGATGAGATTCTGGGAGGAAAAGGGGGCAAACACCGGAAGATAAAATCATGTATTTCGAGTTCAATCGCTCTCCTAAGAGGGAAAAATCTATTACCTAAAATAATAATAATATTAACAACAACCGGAAACAGAAAAAGAATAAGAAAAATAAGAAGAAGATGGAAAATAAGAAGGATAAGAAAAACAACAATGGCAACTACACAAAACAAGTGCAATAGTAATAATAATAACAACAATAAGAAGAAGAAGACAACCATGAACAATAACAACAATAATAACCAGAAGATGAACAACAACATTAACAATAAAAATCAAGAAGAAGAAGTAGAAGAAGGAGAAAAAGAAGAAGAAGAAGAAGAAGAAGAAGAAGAAGAAGAAGTAGAAGAAGAAGAAGAAGTAGAAGAAGTAGTAGAAGAAGAAGCAGAAAGAGAAGAAGAAGAAGTAGTAGTAGAAGAAGAAGTAGAAGAAGTGGTAGAAGAAGAAGAAGTAGAAGAAGTAGTAGAAGAAGAAGAAGAAAGAGAAGAAGAAGAAGAAGAAGTAGAAGTAGAAGAAGTAGTAGAAGGAGAAGGAGAAGGAGAAGGAGAAGAAGAAGAAGAAGAAGAAGAAGAAGAAGAAGAAGAAGAAGAAGAAGTAGAAGAAGTAGTAGAAGAAGAAGAAGAAAGAGAAGAAGAAGAAGTAGTAGTAGAAGAAGAAGTAGAAGAAGTGGTAGAAGAAGAAGAAGAAGAAGAAGTAGAAGAAGAAGTAGTAGTAGTAGAAGAAGAAGAAGAAGAAGAAGAAGAAGAAGAAGAAGAAGTAGAAGAAGAAGAAGAAGTAGAAGTAGAAGAAGTAGTAGAAGGAGAAGGAGAAGGAGAAGAAGAAGAAGAAAAAGAAGAAGTAGAAGTAGTAGTAGAAGTAGAAGAAGAAGAAGTAGAAGCAGAAGAAGAAGAAGTAGAAGAAGTAGTAGAAGAAGAAGAAGAAGAAGAAGAAGAAAGAGAAGGAGGAGGGTTGAATGTTTAAAAGGAATATGTCTCGCACTACTCAGCCAACATTTTCGCTCAAATTCAAAACTTTCCAGTAAATTACTTCAATTTAGGCGAACAATAAAAACACTCAAAAATAGAATTAACAATATGGAAAAAATAAAACATATACACAGCGGTGGTTTGAACACGTTAATAAATATTATAAAGCAGAGGAATAAACGTGCCAAATGAAAACAAAAGACTGAAGTATATCCCGACTTATTGAGAGCGTTAACGAACCACAGTTTAAAGTAGAACAGGTATTTTATTGTTTACAAAGTTGGCGACCTTGAACTACCGCGATAACGCAAATACACTACCCAATGCCATATACATATTTATGTTTAAATTGTATATTGAAAGATACGAAACTGCTTTACATTTATATTACCTGCCGTGGTTTATGAGCAACTTAACGTAGCCGGCGTTGTGTATGTAGGGCGCGCTTCTGTATGTTCTTGGATAAAATAAACAGTTTACATAACGCAGGTATCTGTGTGTTTTATTATTACGAAGGAATACAGGGAATGATCTATAAAGCGTGTATAACTGAACAAGGAAATATATTATTTAAAAATATACGTACTTTTTTTTAAATTTCAACCTCATGTAATTCAATAGGTAAATTTTAAATATTTCTAGAAATAGCCTCGTTTGGTTATTTCGTTCAAAATTCTCAATGAATTGCACAGAAATGTGTCTTTCTGCGGTACTTTTATATGAGTTAAAAAAAAATATTTTAAAGAACATATAAATAGAGAAAACGATTTTCCTTTATTAGCTTGTTAGAATGTTTTGAAATTTTTGAAGTTTCGAACCTGCGTACAAGTCCGAGTACCAGCGAACGGAAAACCGTACCGACCGACTGCGAACGCTCCACTAAAACACAAGAGAATTTACATGATACTGTTTTGTGGTATAAGAGGACGAAGGAACAAATGGGAAATACAAAGTAGGTGCAAAATAAATGAAGAGCTAAAGTGATGGAAGCTAATTCACCAAAAATAACCAACATTACACAAAAATTTTAAGGTCCGCTTGATACTAATTACGGGGCGGAGTCCCGCTGAGCGGAGCGAACTGCATTCAAAACCTAACCTATTGTTTTTCATGTAAGTGCGTCGACTGAAAGCGTAACGGAGCTGAGTGGAGTCCGTTCGGTTTTGAAGCTGACTCCGCTTCCCCGCTTTTTTTTCAGTTTATTAGCGAAATCCATACGAGAAAAAGCAGGGTTTTTAAAATACGTCCTAGATACTACACCGTTAAACCATTGTCGAATCTAATCTATAAAACATTGTGTGTGCGTGCGCGCGCGCTCTCACAAAAACGTGTATTAACACACTAGTTTAGGTAATGTCAGTCTGATTTTATTCAGTCGGCGAAAAAACCAACAATTTTATAATATCTTGGCAAACATATTCACGCAACGAAATCGGTTCAACCGTTTCAATATGGCGGACATTCAAAATAATACGTTTTTTAAAAATATTTACCGCTTTAAGATTCACTACCGGGCGTTAAAGTCTACGCAAACAAGTATTTTTAATTTTAAAATGTGATCGAAAATTCAATTGCACTCGAAATAATACAAAAAATGCTGTAATTTTTTTAGACTTTAACGCTGAACAGGACATTGAAATCGTTTTAGAATTTATGAAGGCGCTTCGTACCTTCAAGCGCCACCATAAAACAAACGATCAAAATTTGAATTGTATCTAATCTTGTAGATAAAATGAAGGATGTAACGGGAAAGTAGATGGCTGTCGCAAAAGAATAACAATGCACCTCGATAATAAAAGAGGTCGTAAGTTAAACGACAAAATTGGAAAGTATAAAAATTGATTTAACCATTATCACGAAATTCACAATGGCCATGGTTAAGTTGTATTTTTAATAAAAATATTCGCACATTTGATCGGACGGCTACCGAATATGTAGCGGAACTGGGGCAACCGGAAGCGGAGTCCAGTCAGTTTAAATAACGCGTTAGCATCTTCTAAATCTAAATATTTAGGCTTACTATAAAGGATTCTAAGATTTACTATGTTTAAAAATCGTTAATCTCGGTAACGAGAAACAATAAGTTTGTAGGCGTGGTCAGAGTGGTGGGGGAAGCGGAGTCAGCTTCAAAACCGAGCGGACTCCGCTCTGCTCCGTTACGCTTTCAGTCGACGCACTTACATGAAAAACAATAGGTTAGGTTTTGAATGCGTAGTTCGCTCCGCTCAGCGGGACTCCGCCCCGTAATTAGTATCAAGCGGACCTTAAAATGTTTGTGTAATGTTGGTTATTTTTGGGGAATTAGCTTCCATCACGTCAGCTCTTCATATATTTTTCACCTACTTTGTATTTCCCATTTGCTCCTTCGTCCTCTTATATCACAAAACCGTATCACAATTGTAAATTCTCTTGTGTTTTAGCTGAGTGTTCGCAGTCTGTCTGTACGGTTTTACGTTCGCTGGTACTCGGACATGTACGCAGGTTCGAAACTAGTTACTACCGTTACGTCATACCCACGATTTCGCTGTCGCGAATTGAAAACGTTAAAAAGCACAAAAAATGTCAACATACGACCAACAAATTACCATAAGATATTTTAATTTTACCTGATGCTCCGTATACTGATCTCGGAAGAGCCATAAGACATCCTTTAAAATCTGCATACACCACAATCCGTGACGTCATTTCCAAATAACGAAGTCATTTCACCTGTTCCATTGATTCCCTCAACAAAGGAAACTGCATCTCTTTGTTGAATTAGCAACCAGGGATTCTGGTTTTGACACTTTCCTGATTAGAGCGCAGAACCTCCGCTGTATCAGATCTAAGTCACCCGAATTTGTGGAAAATCAATCCTGTCTTGTACGAGCTTTATTAAAATTCGAAATCAGTCCGGAACTACGTGACGACTATTCGTTTTCGTTAATTGTTCCTGAAAGTATTAATTTTTCTTATAGCGATCTGTGACGGCGTTTTTTTTTTTTAAAATCGGTACAGATTGTTTGTTTTATCGTGGCGCTTGACCACAATCACACTAACAGGTTTCCTGCCTATTATTAGCGGCAGAAAGAAGGAAAAAGCTGAGCTATATTTAAGACTATCGTGCCGTTAACATAGTACATGAGGCAAGTGGTGTACACGTAAATATTTCCCCCACAAAAAGCCTAAACATTTGTCCTTCAAGCGCCACCATAAAACAAATGATCAAAATTTAAATTGTATTGTATCTAATCTTGTAGATAAAATAGAGGATGTAACGAGAAAGTAGATGGCTGTCGCAAAGGAATAACAATGCACCTCGATAATAAAAGAGTTCGTAAGTTAAACGACAAAATTGGAAAGTATAAAAATTGATTTTACCATTATTTAAAAAAATAAATACTATTAGAAAAAATAAAATAACAGTCAAAGGTTACTCTGTTCTAGATAATTTATCATAAAAAAATCAACTTATCTTCTTTTAATAAGCATTTGTAGGTAATTAAAATAACTTCCTTGTAATAAAAATTAAATTGCCATCAATAAAATGACATTATTGTTAGCATTTTAAAAAAATTTAAGAAATAATTAAACATAAACATAAAAATATTCACGTCACGTGATCAAAAGTAAAGAGTCGCGAAACGATTTCAACAGCGTCACGCTAGTAATAAACAAAATGAGTGGAATAGAAAATAACGGTGACCTCGATATTAGGCTACGGGTAACTGTATTCGTTGACCTGAGGCTATCGTTCCTATCCACCTCTACGGAATTGGAATTCCCAGTGTATGTGTTATTACCAAACGTGACGTGTATTCTAAGAAATGATATCAAAAACGCTTAAAGGAAAGTCACAGATACAAATGAATGTGAAGCAACGATATGGAACACCCGTGAACCATATACTCGAATTAATCGTCTCGGCGAGCTGGTTTTAAATAAATTCACAAAACCGCGGAGATTAATAGGAAATTCCGTCAAAGAAACTCAAGGGTACTGTTTCGTTTTTCTATCCATACCGAGTATACAATTGTTATGATGTAAGTTTTAACGAAAAATTAATTATAAACTAAGTGTTGTACAACCTTATAGTACACTTTCTCTGATTGGCATCGTTTTTATGTAAAATGTCCAAAACGTTACATCTTAGCAAAGCGCGAGTGTTAAACTAATTATGAAAAAAAAGTAAATGATAAATTTTAAATGGATAAACATAAGACCGTACATATTATACTGACCTAAACCCCTCATGTCGCTGAAAATTCATCTCCAATCAGCTCCCACCGTCACGCATAAGGACAAGATCAGGACTAGAGATGGGTAAGAAAACTCCAAACTGTTAAAACTAACTGTTATTCTATTTACGAAAAACAAAATGCTTTGCCAAACGGAAACTAACAGTTTGAATTGGACTGGATCAAATGAGTTGTTTGAAAGTTTTAAATGTAAAATTTGTTGTTTAAACATTTTTAAACTGTAAAAACAGCCATAATTGTGTTTTATATTAGTTTTTCTCCGTAGTTTACTTTGTGTTTAAAAATTTAAAACTATTTAGTGAACAATTTTGAAAGTTTTCCTTTACTTTTTTTATATTTTTAGAATTAAGTGCATAGTTTTTAATTATTTATTGGATGTGTGGACTTTTTAAAATTCACAATATCTACTCTTGTATATATCTTGAATTATTTTGGGTTAATAACCTATCATGAACCTGTAATAACATAATTTTGTAACTATATAGAGCCAATTTTATTTAAACACATTTGGCCTATGTTCTTATTACTATATTGTACTTATTAAGGTTATTTTTTTCAGTGTTGAAAAGTGAAAACCTACTTTCTCCCAAATAAAAATATGACAGTAACATCTCACATTTTGTAAATATATAATCTAATTTTATTTAAACGTATTTTTTACATTTATTATCAATCATCAATATTTTTTAATCAACTAAAAATATTCTAAATCGTTTGCATTTTGGTAAATATGCAAAGGACTATTTAATTTTTAAGTAAAAAAAATGATTCTATTAGAAATTCATTGCATTTTGTAAATATAAAATGGCATACATATATATTACGTTTTGAGAATGTAATTTAATTATTACTATACTTATAAAGATTATTTTTTTCTAAATGTTTTACACCCAAAAACAGTTAAGGACTTGGTGGTAATGGGAATGAAAAAGTAGTCTTAGAAAACTGATCGTTTGTGCTTATGTTTTAGCTGCTAATACAACTTCGAGTTTCATTTTTCTAAACCTGTTTTTTCAAACTGTTTTTCCAAACAGTTATTTTTTTCCAACAAACAGTTCGTTGATATTTTTTAAAAATAGCAGAAGTTCCCATCCCTAATCAGGACAGCGGGTGGGAGGATGGAGACAGAACGAGCGTCCAAAATTCAGTTTAGTTTATTGCACTCGCACGAACGACCTTTCGAATTTAAACGAGCGAGTAAGATAGTAAGATGGAGAATTTTGCGGGTGGCATATCGACACGCACTCACCCCGTGTTTCACTTCCACCTCCTCTTCGATCCAGAATAATTCTTGCAGAACGAATCACTAAAGTGCTCAGTCAGGAAAAGGTCATTGGCTGAGGGACTCCATAGGCTTACTTATTAACAATAAGTAGTATATATTTTAATTAAGGCGTTGGGTATGTCCTTTAAAAACACATGCTTCATCATTATACGAGGGCTATCCAGAAAGTTGGTTACGTTTTGCTCTGTAGACGCTGCGGGCGGGGATATAGCGGCCATCTTGGTGTCAGAGCGTTCGTCTGTTCAGTGGCTATCCAGCCGTGCTAATGAGAGGTTATTGCTGCTCGCTTCCGTACAATACTAGTTTGATAATCCTGCGACCTGTGAAGTGCGGCGGTGATACGGTTTTTGTTGGCTAAGAACAATAAACCAATTGAGATTTACCGCCAACTCTGTGCAGTTTATGGGAACGATGTGATCACTGAAGGCTGAGTGCGTCAATGGTGCGTTAGGTTTAAAAATGGCCGAGCTAACGTGCACGACGAAGAACGAAGTGGACGGCCAAGCTTTGTGACCGTCGATGAGGAAATTAAAGAAGACACAATAACAGAGCTATCGCTTAGTTTTCCACAAATTTCAAGAAGTTTGCTGCATGAAATTGTCACATAAAAGTTAGTTTACCACAAATTTTGTGCAAGATGGGTACCGAAAATCTTGACTGAAACCCGTAAAAATCATCGTATGACTGCTTCATTGACATTTTTGGACAGTTACGAAAAGGATGATGACTCATTACTCGATCGAATCGTTACAGGAGACGAGATTTGGGTGAAACATGTCAACTACGAAACCAAATTGCAGTCTATGAAATGGGGGCACACAAATTCCCTCCCCAAACCAAAGAAATGCATGCAAACGTTGTCTGCAAGGAAGATCATGGCGAATGTTTTTTGGGACAGGAAAGGAGTCCTTGTTGATTTCTTAGAACGTGGCACGACAATAAACTCTACAAGGTATTGTAAAACATTGGAAAATTTAAGATCAATACAAAACAAGCGCCGAGGAAAGTTGAGTTCAAAAATTGCCAAGCATTGTCTCTAAAAAATACCGTCGGTTGACAATAACCGAGCTATCCACAAATTTCAAGAAGTTTGTAACACAAAAGTTAGGTTACCACAAATTTTGTGCAAGATGGTTACCAAAAATCTTGAATGAAAACCAGCGTATGGCTGCTTCATTGACATTTTTAAGACCGTTACAAAGTACCAAGCACTACCTACTTAGACCACTTACTGTTTCTTACACATAGTTAAACTGATACAAAATACTTATTATTAATTGTAGAAAATTTATTTATTTTACCAATAGTAAAGAAATATTTTATCAATAGAAACTTCTATGTTCCTGGTGCAGAGAGAAATATTCGAAACAAATTATTCTAACCAGAAAACCGCCTCTGATCGAACTGCGTATCGAATTAATTAACTATCAAACATTTTATTTATTGAATCAGTATTTATTTATTTAAAACACCGTTACTATTTAATTAATTACATTTTTGTTCAGAAGCCACAAGCGCACGAAACAGAAACTGTTGCATTTTATTACGATAATTTACACCGCGGTGTTTGAACAATGCAATTATCTACGAACTTGTGGCCCGTATAATCTGGCAATACGAGGTGTGTTCAGAAGGTAACGAGAATTTTTAAATTTCGCGGGCTTGGAGAGTCCGATTGTCAAACATTTTTTTTTATTATGTTGGTATACATGCCTTTGAAGTATGATAAAACTTTCAGCTGTTTTCATTGTTCACTTTGTCTGTAACAGCCACTAAGTTTAGACGTGTTTTTTATCCGCTCGGCGATTTTCGTTTGTTAAAAGAAATGGATCAAAGAATTTGTATCGAATTTTGTGTAACAAAGTGTGTGAAATGTTAACAAAGGCCTATGATGAGTCTGCTATGAGTAAAGGAAGAGTTAACGAGCGGTATAAGCGTTTCCAAGAAGGCCGTGAAGACGTTGAAGATGACGAACGCCCTGGACTTCCCAGCACATCAACATCCGATGAAAACGCGGAAAAAGTAAAAGAAATGGTTACAAACAATAGCCGAATTACAATTAGAGAGGTCGCTGATGATGTTGGCATATCGATTGGATCATGTCATGACATTGTTTCCAATGTTTTATGTGTGAAACGCGTGGCAGCAAAATTCGTTCCAAAATTGTTGAATTTTGAACAAAAACAACGGCGAATGAAAGTTGCTCAGAAGTCACTAAATGAAGTCAACGACGATGCAGAATTACTGAAACGTACTATAACAGGTGACGAAACGTGGGTTTACGGATGTGACGTCAAAACTAAGGCTCAATCGTCCCAGTGGAGACATTCTGGCTCGCCAAGACCGAAAAAGGCTCGACAAGTGCTGTCAAACGTGAAGGTTTGCTCACTGTGTTCTTCGATATTAATGGCATAGTGCATAATGAATTCCTGCCACCAGGTGAAACGGTCAATAATACTATCTACAAGTTCAACGCCGTTTGCGTGAGGCAATCCGAAAAAAACGCCCGGATCTATGGAAAAACAATACATGGCTTTTGCACCACGATAATGCACCAGCTTCATTGTTGTTAGAGAATTTTTGGCCAAAAACAGTACTGTAATGATGCCCCAGCCTCCATATTCGCCAGACATGGTTCCGTGTGATTTTTTCCTATTTCCAAAAATAAAGAGAACCTTAAAGGGCCGTCGTTTTACAGCCGTAGATGACATTAAAAGCGCATCGCTGAAAGAACTAAAGGCTATCTCAAAGACTGAGTTTGAGAAGTGTTTCGAGGATTGGAAGAAGCGCTGGCACAAGTGCATAATCTCCAATGGGGACTATTTTGAAGGCGACAATATCAGTGTAGAAGAATAAATAAATATTTTGTTCAAAAAAATTAAAATTCTTGTTACTTTCTGGACACACCCCGTATGCTGCGCGTTACGGGGTTAACAATGTAGTGTATTTTCTGTC
>CM040186.1:7212254-7214754 GCA_022606455.1 Callitettix versicolor | reverse complement strand
AGAATCAGAGTGTAGTGCTTGCAAACGATATTAATAAAAGAAACGATACTACCCGGCATGTTCAAGTTGGACGTGAATTAATCAGACAAGTTGCCGGAGGTTAAACGGTAAAAACACCCCTCCCTTCCTTACAACCCCTTCTTACCCACCGTTGCACCTATGTAGACCAAGGATAATCTAGTTTTATTTAACTTATAAACCGGCTACGTCGTACTGTACAATACGGGGAATGGAAATTTTATTTCCGCAGTACACTTCTGTTTATTCGGCAGTGAATAAGAAAATGTGGGTTAGATCGGCTGATTTGAAAAGTCAGGGTATTATTTAGAATGTACATAAATTATTGATATGCATCTGGAAACGTTGGACATTAAAGTTATGTTGTCAGGTTTACCGGCAGTGTTTCTCTGTCTGAACAGGAAATACCAAACGTAAATTGCTTTACGTTTGTGTGCCAATTTATATTTTGCTACAATCACGTCAAGCACACGTTTTCGTAGCATTTTTAAATATATCGTTTTTGAAATCAAATAATCACAGTAAAATTCACTAGTTCTCGCTGACGTGATGGAAGCGGATTTTCAAAATTAAATTTTCACTTTTGCAATACTTATTTCACCGTTGTGATCAGCTTAAAAATTATTTTGAAAATACGGAAACAAACCCTGACCGCAGTCAAATTTAATTTTCATAACGTCAATGGATTTTTTTTTTAAATTGCTGATGTATGCAGATTTTAACGCTGATCGTAACAGTGAAAAACTCGAACGATAAATGATAACCAAGCTACTGCCGAAGTAAATTTTTGCGCCAAGTTTGTACCAGATCGGATAAAAATTACAAGTACAGTCTCGATTAACCGTCCAATTAAACTGTTAGCTCACATTAAACAGTCTTTCAGAGTAAATAATTTGTAATAAGCAATAAACATAACCTTCAAGACGAGACGCTCAAACTGGAAACGATTTACTTGTAGCGTAGACGACAGTTGGCACTAATTGCTACCATAAACAAACATAGATAATTCAAAAGTAAACGATCCTATTGTCTACTGGAGTGAGACAGAAACACTTCGAATAGTGTCAACAAATACCGAAAGACTGCTTGAATGTTTCTATTGAAAGATAAACATTGTCACACTATTTACGATAATACCATTCAGCGTTTAATTCGGTCACTTAAAGTCACGTGATTACTCTTACTTGTCGAAAGGTTATGTATGGATAATTCACTGTATTCAAGACCTATGTATTTTCCAAAATAATAATAAGACATTCTGTGTTACAAACAGGGTATGGTATGTTATTTTTATACATCACCGGAAGTACAGGTGATATATTTCTTGACGATAATACCATTCAGCGTTTCAGTCGGTCACTTAAAGTCACTTGATTACTCTTGTCGAAAGGTTATGTACGGATAATTCATTGTAATCAAGGCCTACGTATTTTCCAAAATAATAACAATAAGACATTCTGTGTTACAAACAGGGTATGGTATGTTATTTTTGTACATCACCGGAAGTACAGGTGATATATTTCTTGACGATAATACCATTCAGCGTTTCAGTCGGTCACTTAAAGTCACGTGATTACTCTTGTCGAAAGGTTATGTACGGATAATTCATTGTAATCAAGGCCTACGTATTTTCCAAAATAATAACAATACGACATTCTGTGTTACAAACAGGGTACGGTATGTTATTTTTATACATCACCGGAAGTACAGGTGATATATTTCTTGACGATAATACCATTCAGCGTTTCAGTCGGTCACTTAGTCACGTGATTACTCTTGTCGAAAGGTTATGTACGGATAATTCATTGTAATCAAGGCCTACGTATTTTCCAAAATAATAACAATACGACATTCTGTGTTACAAACAGGGTATGGTATGTTATTTTTATACATCACAGGAAGTACAGGTGATATATTTCTGATATCCGTCACTCCAACGGTACCGAGAATGACGGTTAATGAAGACTCTACTGTACTAGTTTTAATACAGAACAAAAGTGCCCCTTCAACCGTACAAGTATGCAAACCCGCTCAACAACTGTGTATCAATATCACATACCTTACGCCGTGGAACTGTTTCCAGTGTAAAGAATGCGTATCTCAAAAAGTGAATTGTAGGTCAGGACTGACACTCATTTCAAAGTCTCGTATCCGAGTCTTACCGTGGTGTCCGTGCCAATAGCTCATTTCCCAATGAAAATTCTCCAAAAACTGTTTTTCCTTTTTGTAATGTTTTATCTTTACCGCCGTTAAAATCTACACAAATTAACATTTAAATTTCAAAATTACCTTGTATTGTTTCGAATGGTAAAAATCATTTTCGTATATACAGTGATATTTAAATAGATTTTTAAAGCCGAAATGCGTTCCCACAACACCAGCGAGACAGCTGCGTGCTGCGTTTATTTCCTTTACGCATTTAGTAATTAAATGTTGTTTATTATAACAATAGCCGTTTATAACTTTAACAATCAATACTCTA
>CM040186.1:7199754-7207254 GCA_022606455.1 Callitettix versicolor | reverse complement strand
AAAGACCACGTTTCATTCCGTCAGTGAAAAATAGACTAGCTTTTATTTTGGAATGTGCGTTATTCGTGCAGAAAATATACTTTAACTTTTCTGTTGCTAACGGCAGCTGGAAGTGGGTTTAAAATTTCGAAATATCGACAGCCCAAGGGTTGTAATTCGGAACGTATTATTTGCTTTAATTGGAAGATTAAATATGCAATTAGTTTCGCGGAGACACTTGCCGAAAACCGGCCGCTGATCTCGAAGCAGGGATTAGGCGGGTCATCGAGACGTATAACCGTCCAAAGACGAAACCGCGCTGTTGACTGAGATATCAGTTTAACTGTCGGATTAGGCGAGGGTTTTCGAATTTTAAATGCGGCAGAGATAAATTGAAATAAACCGGAATTGTGTTTGCCGAAAAAATTAAAGTATTTTTAAAGTGATTTTTTTAATTAAATTAATTATTGACAGAGCGAAGCTAGGTTTCCCTCAACTCGACGGTTCGGAATTTGGTTTGTGTGTTTGTTACGCAGTTTTGGCCAAACGCATTGACCGATGTTTTGAAATAACGTACAAAGTTACTTTGTATAAAGCCCGAAAGACATATGCATAGGATTTCCCCCCCAATTTACTTCCGTTTCAAGATGGCTGCCTTTGATTTACACTAGGGATTGTACGCGCTTTTGGCCAAACGCATTGGCCGATTGTTTTGAAATTCGGTACGACGTACCCTTGTATAAAGCCCGAAAGACGTATGCGTAGGATTTTCCAAATTTACTTCCGTTTCAAAATGGCTGCTCTTTGATTTACACTAGGGATTGTACGCATTTTTGGCCAAACGCATTGACCGATCGTTTTAAAATTCGGTACGAAGGTGTCTTGTACAAAGCCCGAAAGACGTATTAATAGAATTTTCCCCACTTACTTCCGTTTCAAGATGGCTGCCTCTCATTTACAATAAGGGTTGTACGCATTTTTGGCCAAACGCATTGACCGATTCTTTTAAAATTCGGTACGAAGGTGTCTTGTATAAAGCCCGAAAGACGTATGCATAGAATTTTCCCCACTTACTTCCGTTTCAAGATGGCTGCCTTTCATTTACAAAAGCGTTTATACGCATTTTCGGCCAAACGCGTTGGTCGACTGTTTTGAAATTCGGTACGAAGTTACCTTGTATAAACACCAAACGTTACGTAATATTTTTCTGATTTATTTCCGTTTCAAGATGGCTGCCTATGATTTACAATAGTGGTCGTACGCAATTTTGGCCAAACGAATTGACCCATTGTTTTGAAATTCGGTACGAAGTTACCTTGTACAAAGCCCGAAAGACGTATGCATAGGATTCCCCCCCCCCAAATTTACTTCCGTTTCAATATGGCTGCCATTGATTTACACCAGTGATTGTACATAGTTTTGGCCAAACGAATTGACCGATTGTTTTGAAATTTGGGTACGAAGGTGCCTTGTATAAAGCCCGAATGACGTATGCATGGGATTTTCCCCCATTAACTTCTGTTTCAAAATAGCTGCCTTTGATTCACACTAGTGATTGTACGCACTTTTGGCCAAACGAATTGACCGATTGTTTTGAAATCTGGTACGAACGTACCTTGTATAAAGCCCGAAAGACGTTAGTGCAAGATCCCAATTCACTTTCGTTTAAAAATGGCCAGCTCAGATTTAACGATAACTATAGTAGTTCCTAGTTATTTCCTGGCTGAACGGCAAGACCTATCATAATTCTGACTATTGTTGTGAAAAAGATGGTCCGGTAATATTTTCCTTAAACATTACCGTTACCGGTCAAATTGAAACGTTTCCGACCGTTGTTCTGGAGAGCACAGTTTATTAACTAAGGACATACCGCGAGGTCTGATGTTCTTCGCGCAACTAGTTTCCGTCAGTGAACAAGATACCGGAGTTGCCAAAGCGGTAAGACTCGTGGACTGGAAGTATAGCTCGCATCACGAGTCTAATCCTTTGTGGGATGAGCCTATTCGCACTGTGACCTTGGATCAACCAATCGGAGCAAAGCGATGTTGCAAGATTGCTTCTCCGCTGTAGATGAAATGCGTGTACATGGGAACTCTCTTCTTATAAATTTAAAAGTACCTCTTCCATATGGCAACACCGCGCTGACCCGCTATTCAGCGACGTAAATCAAATCTAGATGTCAGATATGAAGGTCCTACGTGCGGAGAAGATATCAAAAGTAAAAACCAAAATGACACACACCGTATTTCAGTTATGTAATCGGACTCTTCGCAATCAATTTTGGGGAATAATTGAATATAAGAAAGTTGGTGTAATGTCACAGCCAATTAAAATCAAGTTGCAACTTTTTAAATTACCTAATTTTCGAAGAATTTTTGTTGTTGTATTTTAAGGCGAAAAAGACCATTGAGGCTATTATCGCTTCCCTAAATGTAAGTGTGAGTGTAAAGTGTTAAAGTCGTAAGTGTAGCTGTGTTCAGTATAATGATCTGCCTTCCCTAGCTTCGTCAATTCTACTTTCGTTGACGCGTTTCGGAGAACCTCCATCTTCAAAAACTATATGTATACTCTCCGCTAATAAATAATAAGAACGCAATCAAAAGAAGTAATTACGAACGGAAGGAATTTCATGAAAGAATAGTGAATTTAGCAAAGGTGGATCTAAAGGAAGAAGAGGAAATTTTATTATCAAAAGGGTTAAAACATAGCATAAAGAATAGCAATATCAAGAAATATGTAGAGCAAAACACAGTGGACATAGAGAACGCAATTGCGTTAATACCTAACGAAGAACAGGATCACGCAAGACATTTGGAAACAGAAATCTTGAATAAAACAAAGATTAAAAAACAAAAAAGATAAAAAAAGAATAAAGGGCATCACAAGGATTAGTAAGAACGTTTGGGGATAATGTTGTTATCGTTACAAAGGCGGATAAAGGGAACGCGATAGTGTTGATAAAAAAAAGGAGTATAGATATAGTTTTTAAAGATGGAGGTTCTCCGAAACGCCTCAACGAATGTAGAATTGACGAAGCTAGGGAAGGCAGATCATTATACTGAACACAATGATAATAATCCTAGCAGAAAAGAAGAAGAATATAAAAAAATTTCGTAAGTGTAGTGTTGTAAGTGTAAGTGGTTGTTGGGTTTTCGAAAAAAAAAAACGAAAGGATTGAGGCTATTATCGCTTCCCTAAATGCAAGTGTGAGTGTAAAGTGTTAAAGTCGTAAGTGTAAGTGGTTGTTGGGTTTTCGAAGGAAAAAAACGAAAGGATTGAGGCTATTATCGCCTCCCTAAATGCAAGTGTGAGTGTAAAGTGTTAAAGTCGTAAGTGTAAGTGGTTGTTGGGTTTTCGAAGGAAAAAACGAAAGGATTGAGGCTATTATCGCTTCCCTAAATGCAAGTGTGAGTGTAAAGTGTTAAAGTCGTAAGTGTAAGTGGTTGTTGGGTTTTCGAAGGAAAAAAACGAAAGGATTGAGGCTATTATCGCTTCCCTAAATGTAAGTGTGAGTGTAAAGTGTTAAAGTCGTAAGTGTAAGTGGTTGTTGGGTTTTCGAAGGAAAAAACGAAAGGATTGAGGCTATTATCGCCTCCTTAAATGTAAGTGTGAGTGTAAAGTGTTAGTCGTAAGTGTAGAGTTGCAAGTGTAAGTGGTTGTTGGGTTTTCGAAGGGATAAAAACGAAAGGATTGAGGCTATTATCGCCTCCATAAATGTAAGTGTGAGTGTAAAGTGTTAGTCGTAAGTGTAGTGTTGCAAGTGTAAGTGGTTGTTGGGTTTTCGAAAAAAAAGTGCCAGTTATTAACAATACAAATATTTGAGATGAAAAACTCAAAAGTACTTGTACGCAAGAATCATTCAACCCCTTCTGTCATCGCCATTTTAAAAACAAATCAATACAGAAATCACAGCATCCCCGGCGCTCCCTGGTGACGGCAATTAGAACTGCAATCGTTATGTTTTGTTGCAAACGGAGTACAAATCTCCAAATATAAAATAAAATATCACAGACCCAAGCAATGTAAGCGAATTGTCGATTATGCGTTTATATAATTGTTCTATTCGTTTGATTAGAATTAGGTGTACCAGCTGAACTAACTTTGTTCTGTAGCATTTACGTTTTGTATATACATAGATATATATGTATATCTGTATCTATATCTATATACATGTTGATATATATATATATATATATATATATATATATATATATATATATATATGTGTGTGTGTGTGTGTGTGTGTGTGTGTGTGTGTGTGTGTGTGTGTGTGAGAGAGAGAGAGAGAGAGAGAGAGAACACTTATACGGAAACAACACAATTTACATTGTTTATTTAGCCTGCAACAAAATTCTAAGAAAGGGACCGTTTCTATTCTCAACCTTTATTCTAGAAATAGAACACAAATTGTATTTCAAGTGAGAGTGACTATAGGTCAGCAGCTTAGAAAACTGCTAGAAGCACCAATTTAACAGAGAGAAAAAATGTGCGAGTGAGAGGTCATGTCCCCACTCTGTCACCACAGCTCCTCTCCCTTTTCCTTCACTATTACTGAGTAGTAACAGTTTGCAGACTCTGTGTCCCTGAACTGTTGGAGGGAGCTGGAGGGGAATTCTCCTACATGCGCGAGATATTCTCGCGCTGGCCGTTTACCAAGTGGCTGGACTATAACAGCAGCGTGACAGCGTTGTATACGAGTTCACAAAGCGTTGTAACCGAACCTAAAGTACTTGTACACTTAATATAGCATATTGGGGACATTATGAAAACAGCGCTATAACCGAGTTAGCGTTCTAACCGAGGGCGTTGTAACCGAGGTCGACTGTATTTGTTTCTATGGCAACAAAAGTATAACTTTCGTAACAACTGTTGAATAAAAACTAAAATATAAACAATTAACTTATAATATTGATTTCCATGGTAACAGTTAAAAACTAGATTGCTGACTTGGTTGCATATAATCGGATCAGTGAACACAATACAAACGGCGTCTATGGATGCTGTGCTTGGGCTTCCACCTACGTCTTGGGAAGGCGCATAAAGCAGCATAAAAAGCTTAAGTACAGAACGTTTTTATTTTATACTTTCGAAAATCGGATCTCATTATAGTTAGCGTTACAAAAATGCACAAATTAGCGTTTATAATTTTTAAAATCCTTTGAAACTGGGAAATTTAATTTGACGGCGGTCAGGGTTCATTTTATTATTTTCAGTGCAACGCTTCCGATTCTCCCTGCAATTCTCCCGTTACGTACACGTAGGCTTTGGCAACACTCTGATCAACCCCCTTAGCCGTCTCGGTGGCCTAGTTGATAGCGTACTACGCTTTCACTCCGAGGACCCGGGTTCGATTCCCGGCGAGGGCTTGGCATTTTCATACGCTATAAATCATCCCATCGTCTGCATTAGCCCAAGTGTGCACAATAGTCGGACGTTAAACACCAAAAAAAAAAAAAAAAAAATCTAATCAACCCCAAAACAAATACATCGAACAACAATATCGATTACGCGAAACAAAGATCCGGGAAAGTAAATGCTCACCTAAAAGCTGCACTCGGTTAGGTAAATGTTTTCCTTCTCGAGATACACACCCCCCCACCCATCGCTGCCACAAATCATCCCCGGCACTGTTTAATCTCGCTCCTGTTCTGTACGCAAAAACACCGCCAAGAAACTGAAGATGTATTCAAGGTCATTCTTCATCCCCCAACTTAGCCTGACACGTACCGAGGGAATTTATTTCGCAAAGCTGGAGCGGGGGGGTGGTGGGAACGCGCTGCACGATATCCTGAAGTTTCTTTTCGTTTTTTTATTAGCCAATAAAAAAAATGTTTTACTGAAATCATATTTTAAAATTACTATTTTGAAAATATAAGTAATTTTGTCACAAAGTACAGTACTGAATTACAACTTAAGCTGGTACATTTACAAACTTCCCGTATGTTTGTTTCGCGTAATCGATATTGTTGTTCGATGTATTTGTTTTGGGGTTGATTAGATTTTTTTTTTTTTTTTTTTTGTTTAACGTCCGACTATTGTGCACACTTGGGCTAATGCAGACGATGGGATGACTTATAGCGTATGAAAATGCCAAGCCCTCGCCGGGAATCGAACCCGGGTCCTCGGGGTGAAAGCCTAGTACACTATCAACTAGGCCACCGAGGCGGCTTTGGGCTAATGCAGACGATGGGATGATTTATAGCGTATGAAAATGCCAAGCCCTCGCCGGGAATCGAACCCGGATCCTCGGGGTGAAAGCCTAGTACGCTATCCACTAGGCCACCGAGGCGGCTAAGGGGGTTGATCAGAGTGTTGCCAAAGCCTACGTGTACGTAACGGGAGAATTGCAGGGAGAATCGGAAGCGTTGCATTGAAAATAATAAAATTAACCCTGACCGCCGTCAAATTAAATTTCCCAGTTTCAAAGGATTTTGAAAATTATAAACGCTAATTTGTGCAGTTTTGTAACGCTAACGATGATGAGATGTGATTTTCGAAAGTATAAAATAAAAACGTTCTGTACTTAAGCTTTTTATGCTGCTTTATGCGCCTTCCCAAGACGTAGGTGGAAGCCCAAGCACAGCATCCATAGACGCCGTTTCTATTGTGTTCACTGATCCGATTATATGCAACCAAGTCAGCAATCTAGTTTTTAACTGTTACCATGGAAATCAATATTATAAGTTAATTGTTTATATTTTAGTTTTCATTCAACAGTTGTTGTTGAACAACAAACTTTTACAACTTTCTCGCACCCGATAAAGGAAAACAACCCCGACGTCGGTCAGGGTTACCTAATTTCAGTTCAGGCTCACTTTAACCTTAGTAATTTAAATATTTCAAATTAGAAACAATGATTTTAGTCATACTTCTTTATATATAGTAAAATCAGGTTTTACAACAATATTTGAGGTAAAAACGTTGTAGATTGTTTTAAATAATTAAAATTACCGCCATTTTGAAACTGTTACCAATAGTTAACTGTATTGTCCAAGTGTTAACGTTTTTCGTGCCAAGTTTGAATCAAAATGCGAACGTGAGCGTGATAACGGCGAAAATTTCAAACGGGACTGGGTCTTACCATGACGGCAGCATTAATAGTGGACAAAATGGAGTGACAACCCACTCAGTACTTCACATTTCAATTGCGGACATAAAAATTTCGATTCTTTCACATATTGTCGAGTTACAAAAAAGTGTGAAGCAATCCAACCGGACTTATCGCTGAGCGAAGATCGATTTATCGAAGTTTTCAAGACACCCATTAACGCCGCTTCGAGACCTGTGATTGAAGGCACATCTTCAACAGGAAACAGGCCGGGACACGCCCTGAACCATCAGAAGGAAAATGCCAATCACAAAATAACGCCTACGATTGTCAGAAATAGCGTGATCAATACGAATAAACGTTAATGAGTCAGTAATACCGAATACATAGTGTTATTTCAACAACTCAGTTTGTCCTGTTCAACCCGCTCCCCCGTTAGAAACACTCTAACGCGTTTATATATTGAAAATACT
>CM040186.1:7192254-7197254 GCA_022606455.1 Callitettix versicolor | reverse complement strand
GAGAAATCAAAAGGGCAGCAGATGTCCTGGGCAGAGCACAACTCAGGAGGATCATGGGGCTCATAACAGGGTACTGTGGTCTGAGGGTGCGTATGAACAAGATAGGTGTATACCACGGAGAAACCGTGTGTAGATTGTGCAGGAAGGAGGAGGAAACTGTAGGTCACATAATTTATGATTGTGAGGCTCTTGCTGGTAGGAGGCTAGGGGTTTTTGGTTTCCAAGACACCAGGGATCTTCAGCAGTGTGAGCTGGTCAGTGGGTTGTTGGAATTTATTAGGGGCACCAATCTGATGAAGTAGGTATTTTAAGAGGTAAGTTGCACAATAGGTCAGTTGATCGCAGTTGAACAAATCCCTTTCTCTAGAATCTAATCTAATCTAATCTAACGTAATCAACGCGAAATACTAAGTAAATTAGCATTTCAAATTTCAAAACCCTTTCAACACCGTACAATTGAATTTTGACGGCGGTCAGGGTTCTTCTTTTGTACTTTCAATGTAAAATGCTCGTAAATGCGGATTTTAATGCTTGTCAAAACAGACTTTAAAATGTAGGAATTAAAAATAATAGTTTATAGATTCGTTTTCATGTCTTTGAGACTGGTACGGGTCGTGATTATTTTTTTTTATTTTAAGGCGAAAAGCACATTGAGGTTATTATCGCCTCCCTAAATGTAAGTGTGAGTGTAAAGTGTTAAAGACGCAAGTGTAGTGTTGTAAGTGTAAGCGCGTGTTAGACTCGGGTACCTGTGTGGAAGTAAATAGACAAAAAACAAGTAATGTAACGGAAATATGAAACGGAAACGAGCAAACAAATTTCGTCTCTATAAATATAGTTCTACAAAACTACCTTGTATAAAGCCCAAACGATTTATCAGTAATAATTTTTACCATTCATTTTCTTTTCAAGATGGCGGCCACTGATTTAGCGATGACGAGTATATTAGCTGGTTATTTCCTGTACTGGCTGAACGGCAAAACCTATTATAACTTTGACCGATTGAAGAAGAAAAAGTATAAAATTTCCAATAAATTTGGTACATTAAGGATACCGGTTAAGTTGGCGGAATACGTTACGAGCGTGTCGGAGCGCTGTCGCGGTGCGGTGGCCGGACAGTTAACTAACAATACACTGCGAGGTCCGCTCTTCTTTGTACAATTAGTACGTTCCCAATATACGTCCGCGATAATCAACCATCACGCTTCTCGAGAATCAATGCTAGCACTCACAAATAATGTTAGCTATTTAAGATTATACCCGAACGGGATTGCTGTAAGGGGTGCATTTCACCCCTAACTAATCCAGACAGCTTAATTAATACGAACATAACGTCAGGATACAGCGGACCGGCTTCTTTGATAATTTGCTTAAATCCCTAAACCGCTTTAATCGCGCTGGACAACGTACAATTAGGGGTGAGTTGTGTTAACAGGGTTGGGTGGGGGGGAGGTTTGTAGCAGTGTGAATTATTATGGGCGTTTCCTTGCACGCTGTCACAAACACAGTCTAAGCTATCGTTGTACCACAGTGCTTGTTCCTGTGTTGCGTTAGAGTACATTGATCTAAGGAACGCGTCACACACACACACACACACACACACACACACACACACACACACACACACACACACACACACACACACACACACACACACACACAACACACACACACACACACACGCGCTCTGCTCGCTTACACACAAAAACAAACACACACACACACACACACACACACACACACACACATACATACACACGCGCGCGCTCGCTTACACACACAAACAAACACACACACACACACACACACACACACACACACACACACACACACACACACACACACACACACACACACACACACACACGCTCGCTCTTGCTTACACACACAAAATATAACACACACACACACACACACACACACACACACACACACACACACACACACACACACACACACACAAGCGTATACACACACACACACACACACACACACACACACACACAAACACACACACACACGTACACACGCGCGCGCACACACGCAACAAGCGCGCGCAAACAAACACACACACACACGCGCGCGCACACACACACACACGCTCGTATACACACACGTACACACACACGCACGCGCGCACACACACACATACATACGTACACACGCGCGCGCACACACACTCACACACACACAACAAGCGCGCGCACACACACATACACACACAAACACACACATGTATACACACACACACGCGCATGCGCACACACTACGTACGTACATACGCATGCACGCGCGCACACACTAACACGTATGCGTATACACAAACACGTACTCGCGCGCGATCACACACAAGCTCGCGCGCGCTCGCATACACACACAAACACCTGTTGTCTGTTGTTAATTCTCCAAAGTTTTAGAGAAAATATGGTGGAAAAATTGATTTTTATACTTTGATGGATATATCGATATAAACGAGGTGTCTCAGCTATCCTTAAGTGTGGCCATCTGTTGAGGTAACACTCTAAAACGTTCTTCAAGTATAAAAAATTGTAATCACTCATAATTAATGAACGGAGCGATAAATTTTAAAATCTATTAAAGAATAGTGGATCGTGCCCTAGATTTGAGTATCTATGCAGTTTCAGGAACATCTATCACGAGAGCGCAATAGAAAAAATCTATTACCGAACAAAAAACAAAAAGCATGTATCATGTTTTCCCTTCCTTTTTAATTTCTATCGCGATAATTTGTTCGAAAACACGACATAACCTAAAACTTATCACAGCCAATCAGCTGTTCAATGAAATCAGCTGATCGCTACGAATTAATACAGAACAACTGATCTTTTACCGCAACTATCAGAATGCAAATTAAATTAACGATTCATTTCACACACATCGGTCAAACGTCTCATAGTGCAGTGGTTATCACGTGCGCCTCACACGCGCATCCCGGGCGGAAACACAGTAAACTTTAATTACAATTACTTTAATATGAGACTTGGGACGATCAAAATAAATTTGTGCGCTCGCATCACGCCAACGCCAACATCACAACCAGCCCTACAACAAGATACAAGTTGAAATTTATAAAATTTGACCTAAACAGACAAACAAACGTTGTTAATGGTGGATAACGTTAAGAAAAAATTATTTTTTTTAAGTTTTTGCATTTTCTCTAGTTGTCAGAGCGAAGCGAGCTCGACCGTCAGGCATTTGGTTTGAGTTTGTTACGCAATGCACTGACCGATTGTTTTCAAATTTGTTACGAAGCTACTATGTATTAAACCCGAACGAATTATGAATAACACTAATTATGATTCACTTCCGTTTCAAGATGGCGGCCTTTGATTTAACGACAAGAACGTACGCAGTTTCGCTAAAAACGCACTGACCGATTGTTTTCAAATTTAGTACGGAGCTACTACGTATTAAACCCGAACGAATTATGAATAACACTAATTCTGATTCACTTCCGTTTCAAGATGGCTGCCTTTCATTTAACGACGAGAACGTACGCAGTTTCGCTGAAAACGCACTGACCGATTGTTTTGAAACGATACGAACGTACCTTGTAAAAGCCCAAACGACGTATGTGTAGGCTTTTATCTCATCGCTTTCGTTTCAATATGGCGGCCTTTGATTTAACGATGACGAATGTACGTGCTGAATATTTTCAAAAATACCTGTTAAACGGTAAGACCTGTTATAATTTTGACTTTTCTCGCTAGAAGAGCAAAAAATTCCCAATAAAGTTGGCCCATACCTTTGTAAGTATTACCGTTACTAGCGCTGTCGTGGAGCGGTGGCCAGATAATCAACTAAGAATATACTAGGTCTGCTATTCACTGAACTACTACTATAAGCTACATTTTAATCAGTATTGACTATTTACGATAGGATAAATCAAATAATTTTATTAAAAAAATCAACCTCCATTACCGCGCGATACAGAAGCGTGCAGCGATTATATAAAATATAGCCGCGCTTTCTATAAATATAACAGCACAGAACGGCACGGCAATAAACTAAATTGCAGGGCATTAAGCAATGCGGACCTGATTGTCTCATAATAATTTAGAAGACCAGGGCAAAAGTCACGTGACCAGTAACACGCACGTTTCTGCACGCGTGCCAGTCACGCACTGCCACTTGTATAAGTTTATATTTTGATTTATTTAAAACGATTGTTCGCATTTATTAGTAGCTGATTTTATTAAACTTTGTCAGTTTCAAAGTTAACCACGCATGATGCCATGAAGGAAGACGATTTGCGGTGAATGAATGAATGAATGGATGAATGAGTTTGTAGGGTTGCTATTACACCGCGACCTTTGTAGATCTATTGTGCCCTCTCCCTACATTCCAGAGGTGGTCCGTTATTGCACCTTCACTAGTCTCTTCATAAAGTCTAGTATTTGGAGAGGATTCAAGTTGGGTGACTTCCCCACTTCCAATTGGTGACTTCCCACTTCATTATTGAGATGCCTGCTTGCTCTTCTCCTTTTCACGCAGGCTCTGCTCAAGTTAGCCAAACTTTTTGTTATGTTAAGAGATCCGGGTAAATCTATTTTACATTCTTACTTTTTGGGAACCAAAAACGATAAAATCTGTGAAATATTCGTAACTGTGAACTGTGAAATAACGTAATTAGCTGGCTTTTTATATAGCTATTACGTTTTCATGTAGGCTAATGTAAATTTGAAAAAACCTCTATTAACGGTACCTACTTATATATACAGTTATAAAACTACTTATAAAAAAAAAACATAAGCTATAATAAATAATAATAATAATAAATAATAAAACTGGCTAAATCTGACGGGAAAGAATTACAGTGCGCGTGCAGTTAGCAATATCAATATTTATCTGCTCACAGTGATTCCAAATTAACAAAAATGTGAACTGTAAACCTCACTGGTCAGGCTCAGTGCAAGGCGACGCGATCCTAACGGAAATGAAAGAAACTAGGGGCGTGAGATCAGTAGAACAGATCCGGA
>CM040186.1:7167254-7174754 GCA_022606455.1 Callitettix versicolor | reverse complement strand
AGATGTTCGGTTGGAAAGTCCCAGAGAATGAAATCCCAAAGAGAGCAGGGGTAAAATGGACGGAGGAGCGGAAGAGGATCCATGGGGACAGGATGAGGGAGGTGTGGAGGATTAGAAGGAACAAGACATGAGTCGGAGTGCTTTGAGTGATCCAACAGGGTCTATACGCAGATATATATATATATATATATATATATATATATATATATATATATATATATATATATATGTACATATTGTGTACATAATATATATGGCAGTAATTTGATTTGAACTTGCTAAATATAGGTCCAAAATCCATCGAACTACCCCCTATAATATCAACCGACCAACAAGCGCTTTACCCTATATTTATTCATATAAATTTCTCACCGAACTCTTCCCTGAAAAAATGATCTAAAACTCAAAATCGCCGGTCTGGGTCTTACCATAATGGCCACACCTTGTATTACACAGCACCGTACAATGTTGTGACAATGCCAAAGTAATATCGTAACACAATATTATCCATTAACGCGACCACACAGCGTTGTTAAATAGGGCAATGTCTTGCACTGAAACTGAGTAGGCGTTACCGTCGCATAAAAACAAACGAGGCCACCGGCACTATGTACGTGGCAGCGATCCAGAATCGGACGCTGTGTTGTCCCGGTTACACTGAGACCTTGTTTCGATAAATTGAATCGAACGCCGTCTAAAAACAGCTGTTTGAACTACAACTACTATACGAGTGTGTTTAATAGTGTAACGGAGTTTTGTAACGGGGACTCTGAAATTTATGGACGAAGTGTAATTCTTTTATCCAGCCATCAGCTGACTGATAAAATCTGTAGTGAATGTAGCTGATTTATTTATACCGTTACAGATGATAATTAATAATTACATGAAGTTTTCGTTCATTAATAACCAATTTAGGGGTGGAAAGGTTTTAAATTTTTGAACAAGTGTTCCGTTATTTGTGTTGTACACACACATACAATTTCTGGTGTGTGTGTGTGTGTGTGTGAGAGAGAGAGAGAGAGAGAGAGAGAGAGAGAGAGAGAGAGAGAGAGAGAGAGTGAGTGAGAGAGCAATTCATACTTAAAAAGAAAATCCATTGTAGTTTTTCTCTTTTTCATCACTCGCTTTCTGTGTGTGTGTGTGTGTGTGAGAGAGAGAGAGAGAGAGAGAGAGAGAGAGAGAGAGAGAGAGAGAGAGAGAGAGTGAGTGAGAGAGCAATTCATACTTAAAAAGAAAATCCATTGTAGTTTTTCTCTTTTTCATCACTCGCTTTCTGTGTGTGTGTGTGTGTGTGTGTGTGTGTGTGTGTGTGTGTGAGAGAGAGAGAGAGAGAGAGAGAGAGAGAGAGAGAGAGAGAGAGAGTGAGAGAGAGAGCAATTCATACTTAAAAAGAAAATCCATTGTAGTTCTTCTCTTTTTCATCACTCGCTTTCTATGTGTGTGTGTGTGTGTGTGTGTGTGTGTGTGTGTGTGTGTGTGTGTGTGTGAGAGAGAGAGAGAGAGAGAGAGAGAGAGAGAGAGAGAGAGAGTGAGTGAGTGAGAGAGCAATTCATACTTAAAAAGAAAATCCATTGTAGTTTTATAGTACTTAAGCTAAAATTTCAGAAAATTCTAAAAAAAAGTAATTTTCAAGTATCATTTTTGTACCCTGAGACATCTCAGATCCTCAGTTAGATACCAAATGTAAATACAAGTTGAATTTTGCAATATCAATAAGACGATACGCTAGATAAACATCTGTTCGGAAGGAACGATTGAGACGACCGACCAGTAGAGGTGGGCGTTTCTGCTATTTTTACAAAACGTCAACAAACTGTTTGTTGAGGGGAAAAGCTGCTTTTTAAAACAGTTGGAAAAAAACAGGTTTAAAAAACTGAAACTCAAAGTTGTATTAGCAGCTAAAACATAAAGCACATACGTTCAGTTTTCTAAGACTACTTTTTCATTCCCACTGCCACCATGTCCTTAACTGTTTTTGGGTTTAAAGCATTTAAAAAGGATAAAAATAATCCTTATAAGTGTAGTAATAATTAAATTACATTATCAAAACATAAAAATTATGTAAACCATTTTATATTTACAAAATGCAATGAATTTCTAGTAGAAGCATTATTTTTACTTAAAAATTAAATATTCCTTTTCATATTTACCAAAACGCAAACGATTTAGAATATTTTTAGTCGATTAAAAAATATTGACGATTGATAATAAATATAAAAAATATGTTTAAATAAAATTAGGCTCTGTATCTACAAAATGTGAGAGGTTGTTACTACAACTCGCAACAAAATAGAGATAAACGTTGACATTGACCAAACAGTTCTTACTTCACTACAAGCAACAAGTTACTTTGAAATAAAGGGAAAAAACATAAAAGCAGGTAGAAGAAAAGAGGTTAGCAGGAAAACTGTTTTAGCGCTTGCGGCAACGTTAAGTGTGGTAGTGCGGAAAGCCGTTCCTTGTTTAACAAATCATAAAACAGTACAAATCCAACTGCTTGTTTCCGTTTGAAAAAGCAGTTTGTCGTTTATAGAAAAGCAGTTTTTTCAACAGTTTAGTGTTTTCTGCCCCACCACTACTGACCGGTCTGTTCTGGAGTGAGGCTAAGGCTAGTTCGCGCAAGGCTACTGCGCTTAGATAAGTGAAATTGTGCAACGTGATTTTGGATATAGAACATTCTCGTGAACACGCGAACCCTCATAAATTTCATGCGGAAGGCCTATTGTTTTTAGTTGTAGTGCCAGTAAGGAGAGAATTTTATTAAAAAAATGTTGACATTGCAAACTTTGGTGTGTTCACCGATTTTGTAGCTCCGTTTTTTAAGAAAAGAAATATCGGTTAACCTAGGGTGTGGAACCACTAAACTCAGATTATGGGGGAAAAAACAATCGACCTGTTTAATACCGTTAAAGTCTGTATCTGTAATTCATTTTTTTCACTAATATATTTTTGTAAAGTGACCTGGCGTATTATTTTAGTTAGTCATAGTGACGTCACTAATAATATTATTTGTTACTTTTAGTGAACCTTATAGCTGCCAAAAGAATATACTTTAGTTCATGAGTTAGTTTTGTTTTGTTAAAGTTTGTTTTTGTGGATAACTGGCATCCGTAAGATTATAGTTATATTCCAAAAGGTTGGTAAAGATTTAAGTTTAGTTTTGATTTTTGTTGTTGTTTGCCTTGCTGAAAGTTGAACTAATTTATCGTTATAAATGTTCTTTCTTTTAATTATTTTTTCCTTTCAATATTGTATGAAAACAGAAGTAATTAATTTAAATATTTTTTCCTGTCACTAATTGTTTTTTTAACTTTAATGTGGCATATTAAAAAAAGACAATTATTTTGAAAAGCAACAACTTTGACTTCTTTGGTCAACCTGAGCATTGTAACCTCGCACAGGCATTCTCGTTGTCTTGGCCTAAACAGTGCGGTATAAATTAGCTTAAAATTAAAGACAACGTGGCGCTCAACAAATGAAATAAGGTATAAAATTAATTATGGCCCACACCCCTTCTCCTCTGTAGCTTTAATAATAATTAAAGATTTGCCAAATTTTTATTACTGGAACGTAATAACCCCTCTTTACATCTACTACCAAAATTACAAATCAAATTTTATATTTAAAACTATCGCGGTTTCGACCCTATTATTCATTCAGAAAACGTTAGTTCAGTTTAGTTTTTTTGTACAATTCGTTGTTTTTTTTTCCAGAAACACAGCGAGGCAACTGCGTCCGGGACAGACATGACTGCGCGGGGAAATTAAAGTCTGGCGAAAAAAATATGTTTACCTGCGAAAACATTTTCACAAAGCTGCCCGCGCAGATTAACTTTCAATATGATAATGTTGGCAAGACTGGAGGCAGGTGGATATGCAAATCAACTCATCTACATGAAAGCCTAACTGCGTCAACGTGCAGATACAAGTTAAAGAGGCGGCGCTAATCATTATGAGTGGCACTGTAGACGCTGACTACGGGAGGCTGTGGATTTTGCGAAAGTTAATATTTGCATTACGCAATTCGACGTAATTCAGTACGGTTCGAGGTAATATCAGAATCGCTTCGATACAGGTGTACCACATTTACAAAGTAGAATCTTTGAAAAACAAAAATATCAAGTCGAAATAATAAACATCGATCGAATTAGAAAGTTTTTTTGGAATATTTAAAAAAACGATAAAAACGGATTTTTAACAAAAAACGTACGCTCATTTGACAACCTCATTCCACCATCACAGATATATAATACATCCAGCAAAATAAATAACAGAATTTTCAACTTTCAAGCAGTGTTTGCGTTGAAAAAAATACAAAGATGAACCCTGACCGCCCTAAAATTCAACTTCCAAATTTCAACTGATTTGGCAAATTTACAGTCACAATTAATGCAAAAAATTAACGCTGATTGCTACAATAATTTGTAGCAAATTTATAATGGCCGCCATATTGAAACTGTTGAATATATTTTACTGAGTAACGAACTTGACCAAGCTACTAACAAAATCGATTTATGTGCCGAGTTTAAATCGAGTAGAACGTGAATGCAACACACACCCGCGCGCGCGCACACACACACACACACACACACACACACACACATACACACACAGACAGACAGACAGACACACACACACACACACACACACACACACACACACACACACACACACACACACACACACACACACACACACACACACACACACACACACACACACACACACACACACACACACACACACACACACACACACACACACACACACACACACACACACACACACACACACACACACACACACACACACACACACACACACACACACACACACACACACACACACACACACACACACACACACACACACACACACACACACACACACACACACACACACACACACACACACACACACACACACACACACACACACACACACACACACACACACACACACACACACACACACACACACACACACACACACACACACACACACACACACACACACACACACACACACACACACACACACACACACACACACACACACACACACACACACACACACACACACACACACACACACACACACACACACACACACACACACACACACACACACACACACACACACACACACACACACACACACACACACACACACACACACACACACACACACACACACACACACACACACACACACACACACACACACACACACACACACACACACACACACACACACACACACACACACACACACACACACACACACACACACACACACACACACACACACACACACACACACACACACACACACACACACACACACACACACACACACACACACACACACACACACACACACACACACACACACACACACACACACACACACACACACACACACACACACACACACACACACACACACACACACACACACACACACACACACACACACACACACACACACACACACACACACACACACACACACATACATACATACATACACATACACACACACACACACACACACACACACGCGCGCGCACACACACACACACACACACACACACACACACACACACACACACACACACACACACACACACACACACACACACACACACAATTTAACAACAGTGACGTACAAGTTGGGATTGACGCTTTTTCAAGGTTACGGGTCTGGGTCTTACCATGACGGCCGCGCCAATAGCTCATTTTCCAGTAGAAATTCGCCATCAATGAACTAAGAGTAAATGAAATTTTAATCACTTACAACGGCGCACTCCAAAATCCAAGGGTTTGTTGAATATCTACTTGTTTCCCGATATCCTAGGATAAATTTTGTTATTGTAATTAGACAAAATTTAAGTGAAACCTCTTTTGAAAATATCTTTAACCGAAAAAATAACCATAACCTAACCTAACCTAATCAGATAATTGCATTCGATTTTTTTGTTTTTGCCGGCAAAAAACCGATATGGTTATCATCGCCGCATGCATTCGAATTAAAATGTCCGAAAATCAGAATAAATCAATTATACAATTATTTTTTGATTTATTACAAAATTCCCATGATCTACTGAAACGGCCATAGGTAGGTTATAAGACGCAAAAGGAACGAAGTTGACTTCTGGATCAATTTTTGAGGGCTTTTTCCCCAAACAGATATATTAACAACCTTCTTTTGCCTTAGACAGTCAATTTTTTACCCTCTCTATGTAAACATTATCCAGATCGTTCATTTCAAGGACCCGGGTCTGAGGTCTTACCATGATGGCCGCTTCGGTAGCTCGTTTTAAAATGACAACGACTATTGTTATAAAGTCTGTTTTGATTATTAACATTATTTTGTTAAATTTAAGCCCACATTGGAGCACACACAGTCAATTTAATTAAGTCTTTTGGTTTTTCTGCGTTTTTCCCAGTATTTTTTTAATCTTATTGACCTCTGAAGTCTGAGTTCTTCCGAATACACTACGTTTCGTGGACGTTTTTCCCTAAACTGTAATTGGGTTTCCTGACTTTTTAAGATCGCTTTTTCCCTTCTTCCTGCAAATTGCTCCTTGGTTATTCCCAGTTCCTCCAAGTCCTGTTCCACCTCCTTCAACCAGTTATCAACATATTATAATAGACAATTTAGTTTTGATTGTTGTAAATTGTTAGAAGACGTGGGGGGGACAGCAGATGACATCGATGACCTTGACAGTCCTCAAGGACTGACACATAGTGAGCACGGGTGTCCTAGCTGAACCTAACCTTTTTTAATCTGGGTGCAGTGATTATTGACAGAGCCAAGGAGGTAGCTGTTTCAACTTGACAGTTCGGCATTTGGTTTGTTTGTTTGTTTGTTTGTTACGGTGTTTTGGCCAAAAGCAACAACGAGATAAAATGTTTTGAAATATAGTACGGTGGTACCTTGTACAAAGCTCAAGTAAGAAATGTGTAAGATTTTTTCCAATTATTTCCGTTTCAAGATGGCGGTTTCTCATTTAACGATGACGCGATTACGCAGTTTTTCCGAACTCATTGATTTTTCAAATTTGGCACGAAAGTACTTTGTACAAAGCCTTGAAAGACACACGTGTTCCTCCCCGTTATTTCCGTTTCAAGATGGCGGTTTCTGATTTAACGATGACGAGATTAAGCAGGTTTTGCCGAACTCATCGACCGATCATTTTAAAATTTGGCACGAAAGTACCATGTATAAAGGCAGAACGACGTAAGTATAATATTTTTTACCAATCACTTCCGTTTCAAGATGGCGGTTTCTGATGTAACGATGACGAGATTAAGCAGTTTTTGCCGAACTCAGTGACCGATCGTTTTAAAATTTGGCACGAAAGTACCTTGTATAAAACCCGAACGACATAAGTATAAAATTTTTACCAATCACTTCCGTTTCAAGATGGCGGTTTCTGATTTCACGATTATGAGATTACGCATTTTTTGCCGAACTCATCGACCGATCGTTTTTA
>CM040186.1:7102254-7162254 GCA_022606455.1 Callitettix versicolor | reverse complement strand
ACGAAAATCGATTTTTTTAAATTTTAATCGTCCCTATATACGGGAAACTTCACTTACGCACCGATTTCATCAAAATTGGTCGATCGGTTTCGCACACACAGAAATCTTAAGATCGATTTGAAAGATCATAATATTTAAATCGTTTAAAGATTCTCTAATTGTTTACAAATTTATATAATTAAATGGACTTACGGTCTGAATGTAAATACAAAATATTAAATGACGATCTATTAACAAAGTTGACGGATACATGTTCTCGAACGGCATTTTGTATCAAAACGAAATTCGCGTGAAATAACGTCAAACGCGTGTCCAAGTAGCGCCGCGATAACGTCACCGTCTGACGCATTAATCATCACGTCAAGTAACAAACTATTACAATCCCAGCATGCAACACTGCACTTATTTCTTGCCCTAATCGCAGCTGTTTGATTAGATTTTAATAACAGCTCCGAGACTGCAACGCACGGTTAAGTAAGTAGTCGTGCGATCGGATCAGCTGATTAATAACAGGGTGATTACGTGTTACAAAACATAGGTTAATAGGAACCGGGGTTAATAAGAACATAGGTTAATAGACTAGCTGCACCTATTGAGAGGATTTAGACGTCCCTCGCTGTACCCCAGTCTAACATACACTTACACTTACAACACTACACTTACGACTTTAACACTTTACACTCACGCTTACATTTAGAGAAGCGATAATAGCCTCAATGTGCTTTTCGCCTTAAAATAACAAAAACAAGGAACTGGGGAACCACCATAGAGTGTTTTGTACCATAGAAGTGGCCTACATCAAAGTAGGAATTAGAAACTGACGTCGGTCTCTGTTGATTATGCTGGAGAAATTATGATTTTCAAAACTGTATTATGACATATTGTTTTTTTTTTTGGAAATTTATTTCTAGCATTTTAGGAAATTCAGACGTTTTAACAGAAAATGTGAATATTTTTGTAACCTTGACTATTTTTCGAAAACATACCTTACGATGGAACGCGCAAATAATTATGCAGTTTGTAAACTCAAGGCTGGTCGTTTGTTACATTGGCGTGCATACGAAGTGTGTTCAGAAAGTAACGAGATTTTTTAATTTTCGCGGGCTTGGAGAGTCCGATTGTCAAACATTTCTTTTATTATGTTGGTATACATGCCATTGAAGTATGATAAAACTTTCAGCTGTTTTCATTGTTCACTTTGTCTGTGACAGCCACTAAGGTTAGACGTGTTTTTATGAGCTCGGCGATTTTCGCTTGTTAAAAGAAATGGATCAAAGAATTTGTATCAAATTTTGCATAAAAAATGGAATAAAGTGTAACAAAGTGTGTGAAATGTTAACAAAGGCCTATGGTGAGTCTGCTATGCGTAAAGCAAGAGTTTGCGAGTGGTATAAGCGTTTTCAAGAAGACAGTGAAGACGTTGAAAATGACGAACACCCTGGACGCCCCAGCACATCAAAAACCGATGAAAACTTGGAAAAAGTTAAAGAAATGGTTATGAACAATCGCCGAATCACAAGTAGAGAGGTCGCCGATGATGTTGGCATATCGATTGGATCATGTCATGACATTGTTTCCAATGTTTTGTGTATGAAACGCGTGGCAGCAAAATTCGTTCAAAAATTGTTGAATTTTAAACAAAAATAGCGCCGAATGGAAGTCGCTCAAGAATCACTAAATGAAGTCAACGACGATGTAGAATTACTGAAAATAATTATAACAGGTGAGGAAACATGGGTTTACGGAAATGACATCGAAACTAAGGCTCAATCATCCCAGTGGAGGCATTCTGGCTCGCCAAGACAAGTACGGTCGAACATGAAGGTTATGCTCACTGTGTTCTTCGATATTAATGGCATAGTGCATCATGAATTCCTGCCACCAGGTGAAACGGTCAATAAGGAGTACTACCTACAAGTTCAACGCCGTTTGCGTGAAGCAATCCGAAAAAACGCCCGGATCTGTGGAAAAACAATTCATGGCTTTTGCACCACGATAATGCACCAGCTCACACTTCATCGCTTGTTCGTGAATTTTTAGGCAAAAACAGTACTGTAACGATGTCCCAGCCTCCATATTCACCAGACAGTGTGACTTTTTCCTATTTCCAAAAATAAAGAGAACCTTAAACGGCCGTCGTTTTACAGGAGTAGATGTAATTAAAAGCGCATCGCTGAAAGAACTAAAGGCTATCTCAAAGATCGAGTTTGAGAAGTGTTTCGAGGATTGGAGGAAGCGCTGGCACAAGTGCAATGGGGACTATTTTGAAGGCGACAACATCAATATATAAGAATAAATAAATATTTTGTTTAAAAAATTAAAATTCTCGTTACCTTCTGAACACACCTCGTAATTTTCCAAAATAAAACCAATAATTTATAGACGCGCGTTTAAGTCGTCCTGACGTCACAAATACAAGAAAGAAAAGTAAACAAAATTGCGCCTGTCAAAGTTATAAAGCGTTGAACAATGGCGGCACGAGGAAGTGTGAATAATAATAAAAGTTGGCGACAGAACACGGCCGGGATGACAAATGACAAGTAAAAAAACTTGGAGCGACATCTGCGACTTAGCATAGTGATGTGAAGGGACTTGCTTCTTACCCCACCGCACAAGTCTTTCGCCGTAAGAGACTTTCATCCACTGTACAAGTCTTTGTCGTTTTCATGCAATTTCTTTGCGCATTGTTTAACATTGGTTATGCATATCAATTAATTGTACAATTACATAAGGGAGGTCCTCAGACGTGATCGATAGTTTTGATGAATGTTTTAATGTCAACAAATTGCATTCTTGATATATTTAAATTATTTTTGAAGGAGTACAACTAATTAGTACAGGGTGGTGTAAAACTGGTTAAGCAGTTTGGAAGGGTCATTGCTCGGAAATTTGGAAACTGCTCAATCGACCTAGTTCTGCTTATCTGGTTACCCCATTACTGTACCAATACGTGGACTGGATTTACATTTTCATCATCTTTCTGACCTTGGGATAGTTTGTTTCAGCCTAAGTGAATGGGAAGGTTGCGAAGGTTGCGTGGCTAGTGGAGAACTATGCGAGCTCTGAATACAAGGCGTCCTCTAGTATTAATCTAGCTGTGCATGACAGGAGCCTGTATGTGTGCATATTTCATTTCTGTAGCCACTGTAGGATTTTAATGGCTTGGAACAAACAGTCGAAACCAATAAAACCCTGGAGAACTGGAAGAATTATTCAAGGAAATGGTAATAGTGTGAGGCGGAGACAACTGGGGTAGTACAATTTTGAAAATCATAATTTCCCCAGCATAATCAACGGATAATACCTGCGTAAAATAAACCGACGTTAGTTTCTAATTCCTACTTTGATACAGGCCGCCATTTTGAAACTGTTGAACGCATTTTTATGGATAAAAAACTTGTCTAAATCAAAATAGATTTTCGTGTGACGTTGGAATCGAATCGGACAAAAATTTTGAACGTAGAAAGTTGTAAAATACACACACACACACACACGCACACACACACACACACATGCACGCACGCACGCACACGCACGCACACGCACGCACGCACGCGCGCGCGCACGCACACACACACACACACACATACATATATATATATATATATATATATATATATATATATATATATATATATATATATATTTGCGTATAGACCCTGTTGGATCACGCAAAGCACTCCGACTCATGTCTTGTTCCTTCTAATCCTCCACACCTCCTCATCCTGTCCCCATGGATCCTCTTCCGCTCTTCCGTCCATTTTACCCCTGCTCTCTTTGGAATTTCATTCTCTGGAACCTTCCAAACGTATATATATATATAATGACACTTCAGTGATTATTTATAGAATATATATATATATATATATATATATATATATATATATATATATATATATGTGTGTGTGTGTGTGTGTGTGTGTGTGTGAGAGAGAGAGAGAGAGAGAGAGAGAGAGTGTTTTACAACTTTCTACGTTCAACATTTTTTATTTTGTTACATATATGTGTGTATATATATATATATATATATATATATATATATATATATATATATATATATATATATAGTTTTGTTACATCATCCCTGCTCCAATGGCTCATTTTACACTGCGAATTCGCTTCAAAACAAATCTGTATATTGTAAGCCGGGGTAAAGCCGGCAACACTGCAATCGATGTAATATGACGTCACGGCAACACCTGCGCCCAGTGACTGTAGTAACACAAACTGCCGCATGAGCGCTAGAGGTGACCGTTGTGTGATCACTCAATATAAAGTATCACACCAGTTTTATTGTGATTAATGGCGTGACAGGCGGGAGAAATGTTGTTTCTGGGAGGAGGAGTTATGTCGCGATTAATGGCTTTTGTTACGCGATTTTTAATGGCCGGTATAATCTGCTGATAGCCGGAATTAAGATTGAACGATTTCTGTGAAATTTCACCCTTTTCAAGGCACTTCCTGTTTTGAAATGCATTGTGTTTTAACGTCGATATGCGTGACAATCCCGCACAAACTCTCTGGTATGCACAATACAGAGCTCGAATCACTTTCGATCCGGCTATTAGTTCCTTACATCTCGAATACAGGTTCGATACATCTAGATATGGGTTCGAGTCCAGTTAACATACGTTACACTTTTCGTGCGTTATGTCAAGCTCCCCACTCTATTATGCTTCGGTTGCCTCCACTCTATTATGGTTCAGCTGCCTCCATTTATTATGTCTCAGTTGCCCCCACGCTATTATAGTTCAGTTGCCTCCACTCTATTGTAGTTCAGCTGCCCCACTCTATTATGGTTCAGTTGCCCCCACTCTATTATGCTTCAGTTGCCCTGACTCTGTTATGCTTCAGTTGCCTCAAATCTATTATAGTTAAGTTTCCCCCACTCTATTATAGTTCAGTTGCCTCCACTTTATTATGGTTCAGCTGCCCTCACTTTATTATACCTCTGTTGTCCCCATTCTATTATGCTTCAGTTGCCCTGACTCTATTATGCTTCAATTGCCTCCAATCCATTATAGTTCAGATTCTCCCACTCTATTACGGTTCAGTTGCCTCCACTCTATTATGCTTCAGCTGCCCCCACTCTATTATGCTTCAGCTGCCCCCACTATATTATAGTTCAGTTGTCTCCACTCTATTATGCTTCAGCTGCCCCCACTATATTATAGTTCAGTTGTCTCCACTCTATTATGCTTCAGCTGCCTCCACTCTATTATGCTTCAGCTGCCCCCACTCTATTATGCTTCAGCTGCTCCCACTATATTATAGTTCAGTTGTCTCCACTCTATTATGCTTCAGCTGCCTCTACTCTATTATGCTTCAGCTGTCCCCACTCTATTATGCTTCAGCTTCCCCACTCTATTATGCTTCAGCTGCCCCACTCTATTATTCTTCAGCTGCCCCCACTATATTATAGTTCAGTTGTCTTCACTCTATTATGCTTCAGCTGCCCCCACTCTATTATGCTTCAGCTGCCCCCACTATATTATAGTTCAGTTGTCTCCACTCTACTATGCTTCAGCTGCCCCCCACTCTATAAATGCTTCAGTTGCCCTCACTCTATTATGGTTCCATTGTTCCCACTCTATTATGGTTCAGTTTCAACCTAGCCCATGAGAAAATAACCTGTACTTTTTGGTTTGCTGTATTTCAAAAAACTTACGGTGGATTATTACGCGAAAATTGAAACCGACCATACAGAAAGTTTTGGTACGCGTTGAAAGCAGACAACCTCTTTTAAAAGCTAGACCTTACTTTTTTTCAGCTAAAACATATGTTTGTTAGTTTTGCACTTCCCGCACATTGCCCTGAGGGTAGTCGCACAGCGTCTCTACCCACAGTGTAAGACGTGCGACCTTAACGTTGCCTGCGGCGACAGGAGACCTTTGGTAAGCATAACGGAAGCTAAAACATATGTTTTATTTCAATGTTTAGTCATAATTCCAATAAAGTGTATAAAATGTGTATTATAAAAGATTTATATTTCGTTAATAGTTTACAAACAACTGTGGCACCCTGACCTCAATCGTTATTGTTTATTTCCGATTCACTCACTAAATTCGTATCAGTAACTTTTATCAATGTCCACAATTACACAAGCCTAAATTTACGACTGAAATCCGCCCGTACGATATTGATAAATTAGGCCTTCATTTTCCCGATTTATCTAACCAAAATTGTTCGACTGATATTGTCGAACATATAATTAGTTTGAAGGTATGTTTACAAATATCTTGTTTTGTTTTTAAATAAATAAATACGTGAACCTAGCTGAGCTATTATTTACTGTAGTTATAGTAAAAAATCAGCTGTTTTACATTAATTCGTAACGATCAGCTGATTTCATTGAACAGCTGATAGGCAATAATAAGTTTCAGGTTATTATTTGGAATGTATTATAAACGGTTACAACGTGCACGTGTTCTTCAGCTAAGAAAAAAATACCGAAACAAAAGCAGCACGACGTTTTTATATAATATAAAGAGGAAGAAAAAGTACGAGACAAATTTCGTTTCGTAGTTCGTTACATATTTCCGTTACATTCTTCCGTTCGGCAGACTTTTTTCTGTTCACTCCTCTCGAGAAGCTAACATTAAAAGCTTTGCTTTACAAAATATTTAAAAGTAATTTATTTTTTATGAGTAATCTTGACATGCCATAAAAACCAAACGATTTCTATTCTTACAATGATATCAAATAAGGAAATGTAAAAGAACAATTTATAGCTGTCTGGGTAACCTCTCTTTATGTAACTTAATATAAAACTAATGCTAATAAGGTTAAGGGTCAGACAGGACTCAGGACTCACCATACTGAAGAAGGATGCGGAGACAGGATCTGCTGCGGCGGACACGTGACCGTAGCTGCTGCCGGCGACTGTATAGTCCTCCTGTTGTTGCAGCACATGACACCGTCCGTCGCTCCCACACACACTCGTCGTTGTATCACATGCACGCACTGTTCACTAATCTTGACGTCACTAACACTGGCGCACCGAGGCAGCGGCGGGGTGGTCGACACGTACCTGCCGCCGCTGCCGCCGACATACTCCACATTGTTCGGGCCGCTGTTCACCGAGGAAGAAGAAGTAGATCCACTGCTGCGGCCAGAAGTCCGTCCTCGCGGTAACACCGGGGACGTCACGTAATCACGCGCACTCCCGCCACCGTTCTGCCCTTCCCGCACGTTGCCCTGTGGGTAATCGTACAGCGTCGGGCAGCACCGTAACCCGCGGTGTAACACGTGCGACCGTAACGGCGCCTGCGGTAGAGACCTTTGATAAACAGGATGGTAGAACCCGGGCGGAGGCGGTAGCCGGTAATGATGATGGTAACCTAAATCTCTTCTCATATAAGGATCGCCCGGTCCTCCGGGTGTAGTTGTTGCCGGAGATGCGAACCTGTCTTGCACGTACCTGTCGGTACAGATGTACCTATCGTGGTAGTTGGAACTGGGAGACTGCGGGGAGTAGCGGTCCTGGTAACGGTCCGGCACGTATCTCTCGGCGATGTAACGATCCGAGTACCTCTCCGGGACGTATCTGTCCGGGTAGGAGCCGGGCGATAACGGTGGGACGTAGCGTTCGTTAGGCGCTGGCGCCGGCGGAGGGTTGTAACGGTCAGAAGAGGCGGGCGAGGTCGGCAAGTACCTATCTGCCGGCGCAGGAGCGGGTGGTGGAAGGTAACGGTCCGGCGGTGGGATGTACCGCTCTCCGGGCGCGGGAGGCACGAGGTAACGGTCGCCGGAGTGGTGGAGCAGGAGCAACCTCTCCCGCCTGCTGTAGTCCTCCTCGGGGCCGGACATCCTGCCCCGCAGCGCGCTGTCAGGACATCTGCAACACGAGATACTGAACACTAATAAGCTTGCACAAACCATCGTCTCAAAGTAACTTAATAAAAATAAACATTTCGTTACAACAAAAACAACGTATTTCTTAAACAGGCTAAGTATAATAACTATACCCAAAAATATGGTATTTTCAATTATCATTACTACTAACTACTGAAAATTGCGGCGAAAATAGTTGATAGGTTCAGCTAATCCACTGTACCTATAGTTCATTCAGCATAAATTGATAATGTCAAAACGAATCGACGAAACGCGAAGAGAAATTATTGACAGACGCAGAAACATTATGAAACTCCTGACATACTCTGTGTTCTTATACAAAACAAGATATGTAGAACAGAAACTTGGCGAAGAACTAGTTCGTTATCAGTCGATTATGGAGGGAGGGGGAGGGATGGTTTGAGAGCGAAATGTGACTGGAGCTCCAGGACATATTGCAGCCAGGCGGTGCATTTTAATTTATATTTAGGGCAATTTTAATTGGTCTCGAAGCATACCCAATATCAATAGTTTAGATTTAAAGGTAACATTCTAATATAATTTGCTTTTTTTTAACCGGTAACTAAAAAATGTATTTAATGCTCCAATAGTAAATTCTGGATTTTCAATTTAAGAGGTTCATCCTTGCTCTAGGTTACTGCGTTATTGGTATACAGCTTCTGAGAGCCGGCGTACATTTGCCAGATGTGTGTTATAATTATACACATTTATAAAAAATCAAGGTTAGGATAGGTTGGGTTAGGTTAGGATAGGTTGGGTTAGGTTAGGATAGGTTGGGTTAGGTTAGTTTAGGTTATATTTTTTTTTAGGGCGAAAAGCACATTGAGGCTATTATCGTCTCCCTAAATGTAAGTGTGAGTGTAAAGTGTTAAAGTCGTAAGTGTAGTGTTGTAAGTGTGTGTTAGACTCGGGTACCGCGAGGGACGTCTAAATCCTCTCAATAGGTGCAGCTAATCTGCACCCACCTGCGGGAAGTTTAGGTTATAATAGCTAATTCAATTTTAAATTCTGTTTTAGGAAATATTTAATAAAATATCTCCAATTAACGTTATGTAAATTTTAAAAGTAGTGGAGAAAATGGCCGTTTTCAGACATACGATTAACGTGTATTGTAATTTCTAAGTTATGTTGACTGTTATGTACTTAGTTAAATTGTGCATTTTTCATTACTATAAGACAAATGTTTTTGAGAAAAGAGACGTATTATTAGCATCAGTGTGGGACAGATAAATTAGGTTTCAATTCTTAATCGACAAAATAATTAAACGAAACTAAAATAACTCGTTCAATTCTATTATTTCTTCATCTGAACCGCTATTGTAATTCTCAATGCTCGTGAGTGCATTGCAAATAAGTCCCGAAATCAATTTACAGGTTATTAGCATTACCCGTCGCGGCTTCGCCCACGAAACTTAAACTGTTTCAGTAACGTAATAATTTAGGAGCATAAAAATATATTAATAAAAGCGTGATCATCTAAACTCGTGATTATTTTACAGTGAATATGAAAAAATAATATACCCTGAATATGTTGTTTCATTGTCTTCAAACGTGTTCCATTCGAATTTAAGAAAATCTGATAAAAAATATTTTTCTCCAATACAAACATTTATACCTCGTTTATATTTTTGTCCTTTTAGGGAATGATTTCGGTGGGGGGATGCTGAATTACGTGTATCATAATTTGTGTTTTAGAATATTTTGTTTACTTTTAAGAAAAACCGATAAAATTAGTTTTCTTCAATGAAAACATTTTTTTCTCCAATTATACCTCTTTTTTACATTTTTAATCTTTTAGGGAATGAATTCGGAAAAATGTTGAAATATGTGTTTCATTATTTGTGTTTCATAGCATATTTCTAGAATATACGATCCAAAACAAATATTGTTTCAATGCAAAATTGTATACCTCTTTTTTACATTGTCTACCCCGTTTTAACCTCTTTAGGGGATAAGTTTTGGGAAATGGTGAAAAATATATTTCATTACTTATGTTTAAGAGTGACTATCTTACGTTTTAAAAACATCAGACGAAAAACATATTTTTTCCAATAAAAACTGTTGTACCTCATTTTTACCTCTTTAAGGGTTGAATACTGGAAAATCGTTTTTCAGTGCATGTGGTGGTAATCCTGAAATTTTCAAATCTTTACATATTATAGTCTCAGCTATACACTGATTATTAAATTTGGACTGGGTAAGTATTTTAATGGCGTTAAAATCAAATTTCTGCATAATCCTTTCTTGGCGCATCCCGACATTGTTGTAAGAAGGTACCCTGAAAATTTCAATTCTCTAGTTATAATAGTACTGGCTGTACGTTGATTATTAAATTTGGACTGAGTAAGTAGTTTAATGGCGTTAAAATAATTTTTTTTCAAAATCCTTTGCAAGTGCAGCTTTAAATGTTGTAAGAAGGTACCCTGAAAATTTCAAGTCTATTGCTATAATAGTCTCGGCTGTACGTTGATTAATAAAATTGGACTGGGTAAGTAGTTTAATGGTGGCAAAATAAAACTTTTGCAAAATCTTTTCTCAGTGCATCTCGGCAATGTTGCAAAAAAGGTACCCTGAAAATTTCAAGTTTCTAGTTAAAACAGTATTGGCTGTACGTTGATTATTAAATTTGGACTGGGTAAGTAGTTTAATGGTGTCAAAATCAAACTTTTGCAAAATCTTTTCTCAGTGTATCTCGGCAATGTTGTATAGAAGGTACCCTGAAAATTTCAAGTTTCTAGTTATAACAGTATTGGCTGTACGTTGATTATTAAATTTGGACTGGGTAAGTAGTTTAATGGTGTCAAAATCAAACTTTTGCAAAATCTTTTCTCAGTGTATCTCGGCAATGTTGTATAGAAGGTACCCTGAAAATTTCAAGTTTCTAGTTATAACAGTATTGGCTGTACGTTGATTATTAAATTTGGACTGGGTAAGTAGTTTAATGGCGTTAAAATCAAATTTTTGCAAACATCCTTTCTTTGTGTACGCCTATATGGTAACATAAATATACCCTGAAAATTTCAAGTCGCTAGCTAAAATAGTTTTGACTCTGCGTTATGAATCAGTCAGTCAGGACTTCTTCTTTTATTTATTAAGATATTTTTATCGCTAATAAATAATTTGTAATATTATTAATAAAATTTAAACATTCAAACAAAACCATACGCAGTGTTAACGTAAACAAAATGTTTATGATGCAGTAAAATAAAAAAATAAAGTAAAATAAATTAGCAAAACGAAAAAATAGTAAATCAGTCTTTGTCGAAGTTGTCAATTCTGTTAGAAATTTAATAACCGTTATTACCACACCATAAGTAAAACAGTTAATTAACCTATATTTGTACATTAAATTAACTGTTCAATCTTCGATTAGCAGTTACTGGTTGTTCTAGAAACAGTATTGATAATTTAATTAAAGATTACGTCTAATGACTGTTCCACAAACAGGCTGTCACTCATGACTAAGTGGTATCGATGACTAACAATTTCACAATAACAGTTCTTTTATAACCTAAAAGATTAAAAACTTGTATGCATGTCTATCATTGTTTACAATATAAGTGCTTCTTTTGGCACAAATGATATACGTTACGTACCGAATGGCGGGCGATAACATTATCCCTTATTACAGCCTAATATTTACAGATAATATACGAAACGTATACTTAACCGTATAGGACGGGTACGTACAGATCGATACGCCGCCATTTTGTAAACCTCCCCCACCCCGCCCGCTCCGCTTTACTTTGTTTAACTATTATATTTCAGTAACGTCAACAAAGTGGACTGAATCAACAACGGGAGATGCTATCGACTGCAGCGAGCTGTGCAGGTGACGTTATATAGCGCAGGTGATATACTAAACCTGACTGACTGGATCACCTGACCGTTATAATCATTAACGAAACGTATATATTAACCAGCTGTATATCCGTGTATTTTAATTCGTACAACATGTATCGCATGCAAAATATTTAGGCCAAAGCTGAGCGGAGCTACGCTCAGATAAGCTGAGCGGAATGAAACCGGAAGCGGAGTCCAGTCAGTTTAAATAACTCGTTTCAAATCTATCTGGCAACTGAACCATAAAAGAGTGGGGTAACTGAACGGTAATAGAGTGGGGTCAACTGAACCATAAAAGAGTGGGGACAACTGAATCGTAATAGAGTGGAGGCAACTGAAACTTAATAAAGTAAGGGCAACTGAAGCATAATAGAGTGGAGGCAACTGAAAGGTAATAGAGTCAGGGCAACTGAGCCATAAAGAATGGGGTAACTGAACCGTAATAGAGTGGGGTCAACTGAACTGTAATATAGTGGGGTCAACTGAACCATAAAAGAGTGGGGACAACTGAATCGTAATAGAGTGGAGGCAACTGAAACTTAATAAAGTCAGGGCAACTGAAGCATAATAGAGTGGAGGCAACTGAAAGGTAATAGAGTCAGGGCAACTGAGCCATAAAGAATGGGGTAACTGAACTATAATATAGTGGGGTCAACTGACCCATAAAAGAGTGGGGACAACTGAATCGTAATAGAGTGGAGGCAACTGAAACTTAATAAAGTCAGGGCAACTGAAGCATAATAGAGTGGAGGCAACTGAAAGGTAATAGAGTCAGGGCAACTGAGCCATAAAGAATGGGGTAACTGAACGGTAATAGAGTGGGGTCAACTGAACTGTAATATAGTGGGGTCAACTGAACCATAAAAGAGTGGGGACAACTGAATCGTAATAGAGTGGAGGCAACTGAAACTTAATAAAGTCAGGGCAACTGAAGCATAATAGAGTGGCGGCAACTGAAAGGTAATAGAGTCAGGGCAACTGAGCCATAAAGAATGGGGTAACTGAACCGTAATAGAGTGGGGGCAAATGAACTGTAATAGAGTGGAGGCAACTGAACCATAATAGAGTCAGGGCAACTGAACCATAACCATATCTTTCAAATCTAAATGTTTAGGTTCGATCCCGGATGGAAACAGTAATTTTTAATAATAAGTTAATATGAGACTTGCGACGCGCAAAATATACTGTTATACAGGGTCTGTTAGCTCTCGTTCGAGAGGACCGATTTACTCGGCGATGTAGAAAATTCGTAATTAATTTAATATTTTTTAATGTAAAAAAATGTCGAAATCGTATTCGGACGAGAACTGGTTGGATGGAAAAACGGTTTTGTAGGGAACAAGGCGTGGAGTACATTAATGAACTTCTAGGCGACCTTTACAGATTGCGCCCTGTTTTTATAAGGGTTGGATAAAAATAACAGGGTTAATGGTGACGTTCTTTGTTTCTACAGGGTCCGCCAGTGAAACGGGATGATTAAATAAAGTAATTGGTTGTTGAAAAAAAAACTGTTTGTATATCTTTTTAGTAAATAATTGAAAGTACAAGAATAGCCATTACGGGTACAATACGAAAAAATATTATTTTCTGAACACTACGTCTACCAAATGTCCTCCATTGCAGTTAAGGCATCCTGAAGCCTGGTTTGGAAGTTTTGCATGACCTCTTGCAGCATGTTGACGGGTATTGCCTCAATCTTCTACAATTCTTTGTTTGAGGGCTTGAATGGTTGTGGGTGGATCTGCTTGAAACACTTTTGTTTTTAGGTATCCTCATAAAACAAAAACAGGTATCCCCTCAGATGTGTCACTTATTCCAATGCGAAGGGCATGTTTGGCTGATCGGCGAGGACTTCTAACCATAGCCTGTTGAACAGCTGCGATGTTTTCAGGTGTTCGAACAGTTTTTACACTTCCGCCTCTTTTTTAAGACGTTGATCCCGTTTGCTCGAGGTTGTTTATCCATGTTCGAATTGCATTATCTGACGGAACAGGCTGGTTACGCGGTATGTTAAAATGACGTCGGAAAGCACGTCGAGTTTGCACAAAACTTTCATCTTGATAATACGCTTTCACCGCGTTGTTCAGCCGTCCAACGATCCACTACAACTAAATGGTAGATTGTGCAGGTGGTGACGCGCCAGTAACCATCCTCCACTACCTGCCAACTTTGTCTCAAGGCCACCTACAATCATCCCGTTTCATTGGCGGACTCTGTATATCAATATAAACATGTTCCTCGCATCACGCTTCCCGCAACATAAACCAGCCCTAAAACATGATACACATTAAAATACTTAAGAGACTTGATGTTCGATTATGCGAACGGTGATAATGCTTATCTTCGAAGTAATGAAGGCCGAATTTTTAAAATAACAGCAACTGCATATTACATTCTGTTTTCCAGACGAGCGATTTACGTGGTCCATGCGGCTAAAGCAATGCGAGCCGCAGTTACTCCCGTCACTACCGTTACCGTTAGTCCTCATTAGTCTGACAAAAACTATGGACGTTACAGAAAAAATGTATGTCTCAACAATTTAAGAAAAAAACTATTATAATTACAGTAATTCCTTACGAAGTATCCATTACGACAACTCTGATTGGGGGGGGGGTTGATTCAAAAATTCCCCGTTGAACCGCCTCCCCACTGACAATTCCTAAAACTTATAAGCATTTATCATTTCATTACGTGCCCTACCCACTACATTACTCAAACACAATTTCCAAGTTCCCTTTACAACTCAGGCTTTTATCAAATCTATCCATCCCTTTGGAGCAAGAGAGTTATTTCTCATCTAATTACCACTTCAACCCTTGGTGGTCGTTCAACCACTTCCTCCCCAGTGACTGTTCACCCTCCGGAATAAGATATGTTATTGTATTAATTATCCACCCCTACTGTCTATATTCGTAAACTTGTGTAAATACGAAAGCACGGTCGTCTCCTTAACCATGGTTTGTCTTGAAACTCGGACATTTTCGGGTTCGATTTCGGTTACACTAGTGTCACGCCGACGTGACAGAAGCGAATTTCTAAAAGTATTTCTTCTTATATTACCTTTTCCAGACACTCTGATTTCGCCATCATAATCAGCATTGACATATGCATATATTACTTACTTTAAATCGCATTGAAAATGAACCCTGACCGCCGTCAAATTAAATTTTTTGAAAATACGTTTATGCAGTTTTGAACGCTGATGACAATAATTAAATGGCATTAAAAAAGACAAAAAAAGTTACGATTTTTTTTAATATTTGCCACTGTTGGACGTATTTTACCGGAAAACGAATTTGTCCAAGATATTACCAATGTTGAATTTTTTAACAAACCGGGCAAAAATTTCGAACCTTACTTTACGTTGACGGACGATTATAGCCACCTTCTTTAGATGGACACCAAACACAAAGTCGCAATGACATTTAAGGACGAAAGAGGCTATATTTTAAAATAACCTCAAAGATACGTTTTTTTTGTTATTTTTAAGGCGAAGAGCACATGAAGGCTATTATCGCCTCCCTAAATGTAAGCGTGAGTGTAAAGTGTTAAAGTCGTAAGTGTAGTGTTGTAAGTGTAAGCGTGTGTTAAGACTCGGGTATCGCGAGGGACGTCTAAATCCTCTCAATAGGTGCAGCTAGTCTGCACCCCCTGCGGGGCCTCAAAGATACGAGGGCAAGTAAATAAGTTAAGTGATATTGAAAGAAATCTATATATTTATTGTACTTACATAAATGATACTAGCGTTACTTTTCAACATAGTCCCCTCCTGCTTCTGTGCACTTAGTCCATCTTTTAACCAGCGTTTATATTCCTTTCTGGAAGAAGGTTTTCGGCCGGGTGTTCAGAAAATTTTGCACCGTTTGTACGGCCTCTTTATCAGATCGATAATGATTGCCTCGCTACTGTTCTTTTAATAGGCCGAAAAGATGAAAATCGCTTGGAGCCAAGTGTGGACTGTATGGAGGGTGGTCCAGCAGCTGAAAACCGAGATTTTGAAGACATAGGACTGTGTTTTAGCCTTATCCTGAAGCAAAACCAGACTTATCCTGAAGCAAAACCAGACCTTTTGAAAGGTTACCACATCTTTTAGATGACTTCAATAAACGCATTAGCTCACAGTAACTGTCACTATTTATTGTCTGACCTTTAGGTTTGAAGTCAACCAAAATTGGATCTTCCATATCCCAAAATATCCTAACCTTTCCTGCAAACAGCTAAGTTTTGAACTTTTTTACGTGGAGAGATGCAGAATGTTTCTACACCAAACTACGTCGCTTACTCTCTGGTTCAAAATGTCTCATCAACGGTTATGATTCGCTTAAGAAATGAGTCTCCTTCTTCTTCGTAACGTTCCAAATGCTTCTGGGAAATTTTAAAAAGATTGCTTTTATGGTCAATTGACGTAGAACCCAGCAAGACTTATCGGAAATTTAAAGAATCGTGGGTGATTGAATATGCTGACCATGGCTTACATTCAACTCACTTGTAATTCGTCGATTATCGAGAATTTGTTACGGGTACGGAGTACTTCAAACAATTTACTATCGGTGGTTCATCAAAAAAATTACCTTTAATGCTTTAACCTTACATTTACCTTGTTACAGATACAACTATGGTTGGTCACCCGGAATATACTGACGTTCCGGCCCCTCCGGAATCGATTGTCCCTCCCCTACTTCTTCTCCGAGCTTTTATTTCAATTGCTGTTCAACACGTATGTCAGCAGTTTCGTAATTTTGCCAATGTTTTTTGTCAACAGTGTTCATTCTTTGGCTGTGACCTCATTATCATATTTAAGACTAGTAACGAAAAATTGATATTTTCTTGCATCCTAACAAATCAACAAGCCGCCTCGGTGACCTAGTGGATAGCGTACTGGGTTTTCACCCCGAAGATCCGGGTTCGATTCCCGGCGAGGGCTTGGCATTTTCATACGCTATAAATCATCCCACCGTCTGCATTAGCCCAAGTGTGCACAATAGTCGGACGTTAAACACAAAAAAACCTAACAAATCATTTGTTTTACCGCTTTCAATATTGTCAGTCTTTGAAGTGGAAGCCCTACCAGGCCGCTGTTCATCACACAGAGAAATCCTGCCACTTTTAAAGCGATCAATCCATTCGTAGATCTTGCTTCCACTCAAACAACTCTCTCCATATTGCTGCTGCATTCGACGCGTAATCTCTACTGGTTTCATGCATTTCTTCCTTGGTGCAATCAGACAGAGAACTCATTTTACACAGTCTTTTAAACACAATCACAATGAGCTAACAATGAAACAATACTTTCAAAGAACAGCTGACAGACGTTATAAGTTGCAGCCGAACAATCAGTGCTGACATGTATGTCGGAGGGAAATTTAAATTTCCCTTTACTTTATGACTTGTTCTCGTACAAATCACTGAAAGTTTTGCTTACAATGCGCATTTTTGTCTGTCTGTCGGTGACGTCTGTCGGTGACGTCTGTCGGTGACGTCTGTCGGTGACGTCTGTCGGTGACGTCTGTCGGTGACGTCTGTCGGTGACGTCTGTCGGTGACGTCTGTCGGTGACGTCTGTCGGTGACGTCTGTCGGTGACGTCTGTCGGTGACGTCTGTCGGTGACGTCTGTCGGTGACGTCTGTCGGTTACGTGTTTGATCGATCGTTATAAAACGATCCGATTTTAACGGATTGAAAAGAAAAACCAACAAAAATGTCTAAGAGTAGTTAAAGGCTAAACATCGTACGATTTTAAAAAATTTTTATTTATTCATTTTTTGGTGTCATTTGAAACTAAAACCGCCTTATTGTTTCTGTACAGGCTGCGTTTAGTTTTACACATAAAGAATGTATACCGATCCGCCGAAACTTTCCAAAAGTTTAAGTTTTCACGTCACACCCCGTTGTTTCGACATGTTAGGTCAGGAAGAGCTCGAAAAGTTTATAAAACTTATTCGCGATCAAAACAATACTGTTTTTCAGGATCCATGTTTTGCAAACTTTTCTATATAAAGACATCAACAGAAGCGTGTATTGAAAAACTTCGCCGACAAATTAAGAAGGAAATTTTAGGCGCTCGATCTTTTGCAATACGGGTAAAAGTAAGTACAATAATACGTACTCCGCCATTGCCGGTCCCAAGCCCGGGGCTTCATCTCGCAAGGGATGAAGAAGGAGGAGGGGAAGGAGTAACACCTCGCTAAAAAACGGGGGTCCATCTGACTCCGGATGGTAGCACCCTATAAGGGCCCCTGCCTTGGGTTACAAGGTGAAACTTGGTCAACGATCCTGACAGCGGAAAAGGATTTGTTTTGTGTTTAACGTCCGAATATTGTGCACACTTGGGCTAATGCAGACGATGGGATGATTTATAGCGTATGAAAATGCCAAGCTCTCGCCGGGAATCGAACCCGGGTCCTCGGGGTGAAAGCCTAGTACGCTATCCACTAGACCACCGAGGCGGCTAGCGGAAAATGAATCTCGGATTCCCAACGGTGGATTGAGCGGAAAAGCCTGGTGGTTTCACCACCAACACACAATTCCCAATCCAAAGGCGTTTGTTCCCAGATTGGGCAGCCTTTGGTCAGCGTCTGTTCTCCAGGTTAGGGGCGGCTTAGAATAACCTCCAGGGATCACAATCTTGGTTGTAAATTCGTGGCTCTAGAAGTCACCCCCAAGAAATTATCAATCAAAACCACCAAAAAAGTTTCAAGTGGGAGAACAATACATTGAGATAGTCAAAGAATTCAAATATCTTGGGGAATGGATCAGCTGGAACGCCCTAGAGAAAAAAGCTATGGAATCTAGGAGAAATAAAGTTGAATTAGCCTTCCAACTTACCAAAGACACATACAACAAGAAGTCCCTCTCCTGAAATACAAAGATAAGGCATTATCATACGGTAATTAAACCAGAAGCCTTATATGCAGCTGAAACATTATCTCTTACAACCCAGGGCCCACTTGAAAGGCTGGAAATCAAAGAAAGAAAGATATTACGAAATATCTTAGGCCCCAAATTCCGTAACAACCAATCACTCCACATCAGGAATGAAACACTTTACCAAAAAACTGAAACACTATCAGACACAATAAGAAAAAGGAGAATTGATTTTATGGGTACATCCTCCGAATGGACAAAAATAGACTAACCAAAAAAATATTTGACTATTTTTATAATGAAAGAACCAAACCACTTTTGTTTAGAAAAACGGAGAAAGATATAACAGAACTACAAATCACTGATACTATGCTCATGAGCAGAACAGCCAAAACAATAACCAAGGAAAAGAAACAACGGTTCCAAGGCAAAGTCAAATCCAAGCGAACGATCCAAATCTCTGACGAAGAAAGAAAAGCAAGATCACAACGAATGAAGCAATACAGGGCTAGGAGGAAGGCACAGAACATTAAAAAATGATTGCTTTAGTGTAGCCCAAAGTTGGGTGAAACAAATAAAGAAGAAGAAGAAGAAGATTAAAAATAATTCTTATGTTTGGGCTTAAGTTCTTATGTGATTATGTTTGAAATACATTTTTTTAAAAGCTTCAATCATACAGTCACACGACATGGAAATCAGCTGATCGAAATATAAGTACTTATGAGTATTTCGCAGTTTACAAAGGCAAGCGAAACGAGGCTTACAGACTGCCAATGCGTATTTTAAAAAATATTCATTTTATTATTATACTTTAATAATTTTTTATCTAAACTCCCACACGGTTAAGTTCAATCCCGAACCGGCAAATAACATGTTCACAACTTTATTCTAACAAAAAAAGCAATTCAGAATCGCAAATTAAGGCAGTACATTAAACCAGCGGACAGTCCGGCCGCAACTACAATAACATCCCTCGTAAATTCCCTCGACGTGGCCAACATTACCAGAACAAATTTCCCTCTCTAATTGCGCGTTTACAAACTGGACGTTAACAGCGCGTAATGTAATAACAGCCGCTAATTTCTACTTACAAATAGTCACTGCTTGACAACCGAGCGAGACAGTTGCGGTCGGGCTGACTGCGCGCGCAACAGTATCGCGCTAACAATGCGAAACGAGTTTCGTTTGTACTTAAGTGTAAACGAAAATTGAATTTTCAAAAAAAAATTATAATCTCTTGACAAATTAAACAAATCGCGTAAACAAATTTCACGAGTATCTCGGGAATTTAATAAGTTAACGCTTATTTCACCGCTAATTGCGATTTTGAGAAAAACGTGATTTCTTTTTCAGATTTGAAGTGATCTGCATTTTTAAACGGGCGAACTAGACTTTTCTGGATAACAAAGTTGTTCCAGCTATTATAAAAAAACCATTTATCTGGCTAGTTTGAAAGAAATCATATTAAGATCGCTGATAAAAAAAAACTGTTGACCAGCATACATTCTTGTTTCGCCACGCTATTTGACGGATATCGTTTAGTTTTCCTGTTTTCTCGATGAAATGCGTTTCTCTTATCACTGTAGCCTAATGCTTAGTTTTTATTTTTGACCGATCAAGTTATCAGCCTTGATATTTGTCCCTGAATTGATCCTGACCTCTACGTCACTATCTAAGGCGTCGCTAAATCAAATTTGTATTAAAAAGTTTCAAGATGGCGGTCATTTAAAATCTTTAAAATATTTTGTTTTGAAATTAAGATATTTAATTTGAAGAAGTTTTATTTTCAATTCAATCTGAAAGTGTAAAAAAGAGGGTGAAATAAAAAAACCATACTTTTGGAAATTCGCTTCCATCTTGTCAGCGATACAGCTGCGTGCCGCGATGTGCACAGATCTATACATTTATACGTATATCCTAGTTTTTTTTTGTGTTTAACGTCCGACTATTGTGCACACTTGGGCTAATGCAGACGATGGGATGATTTATAGCGTATGAAAATGCCAAGCCCTGGCCGGGAATCGAACCCGGATCCTCCGGGTGAAAGCCCAGTACGCTATCAACTAGGCCACCGAGGCGGCCTATATCCTACTTACTAAGTTTTAAAAACAAGATTTGATTCATGCTTTCGAAACACCCTGTACATACACAAATGCCGACAAATGTCTGCATGACAGAACATATATTATATAAACTTTAATTTATAGGGTCTGCCGATATTCCCTGTCTACCTTCATTGAGGTCAGCTATCGAGCACAGTGAAAGAAAAAACGAGGTCATAGGTCGAGGGTAGTGTCCCCGGCTCGCTCTGTTACGTCACAAAACATGTTGTTTGCAAACTTCAAATGGGACATGATGTATAGGAGCTGCCACCGTGTTTAAACCTGGTTACGACATCATAAACTCATCATGACATCATGAGCACATCATGACATCATGAGCACGACCTTTAGAAGACTTGTTTAGTTGAACGAGCGAAGCGAAGTCTGTTACAACTCGACCGTTCTGCGTTTGGTTTGTATGTTTGTTACGCAGTTTTGGCAAAACGTTTCCACCGATTGTTTTCAAAACTAGGTAAGGAGATACTTTGTATAAAACATGAACAACGTATAGGCGAAATTGTTAAATGTACCAGTCAACAAAACACTCGAACATTCGATCCATTTGGCGCACTACGTTTCCCCGCAGGGGGGTGCAGACTAGAGGTGGGCGTTTCTGCTATTTTTAACGTCAACAAACTGTTTGTTGAGGAAAAAAAGCTGCTTTTTAAAACAGTTGGAAAAAAACATGTTTAAAAAACTGAAACTCGAAGTTGTATTAGCAGCTGAAACATAAAGCACATCCGTTCAGTTTTCTAAGACTACTTTTTCATTCCCATTACCACCATGTCCTTAAATTGTTTTTGGGTATAAAGCATTTAGAAAGGATACAAATAATCCTTACAAGTGTAGTAATAATTCAATTACATTTTCAAAACGTAATAATTATGTAAGCCATTTTATGTACAAAATGCGATGAATTTCTAATAGAAGCATTCTTTTTTTTTACTTAAAAATTAAATAGTCCTTTGCATATATAACTGGGCGTTTCTGCTATTTTGACAAAACGTCAACAAACTGTTTGTTGAGGAAAAAAGCTGCTTTTTAAAACAGTTGGGGAAAAACAGGTTTAAAAAGATTTTTTATAAGATTTTATAAGATGCACAATAATGTAACGAACATTATACACCAAAATGCTATCGATTTAGAATATTTCTAGTCGATTAAAAATATTGATGATTGATAATAAATATAAAAAATATGTTTAAATAAAATTAGTCTCTGTATTTACAAAATGTGCGAGGTTGTTACTACAACTCGCAACAAAATAGAGATAAACGTTGACATTGACCAAACAGTTCTTACTTCACTACAAGCAACAAACAACTTTGGAATAAAGGGAAAAAGCATAAAAGCAGTTAGCAGGAAAGCAGTTAGCAGGAAAGCAGTTAGCAGGCAAACAGCAGGAAAACAGTTTTAGCGCTTGCAGCAACGTTCGAATACAACAATCCGTTCCTTGTTTAACAAATCATAAACCAGTCCAAATCAAACTGCTTGTTTCCTTTTTAAAAAGCAGTTCGTTTGTTGTTTATAGAAAAGCAGTTTTTTTAACAGTTTGGTGTTTTCTGCCCCACCACTAATGCAGACTAGTAATAACTGTTATTAAATTTTTAACATAATTGACGACTTCTCATAGACTGATTTACTATTTTTTCGTTGTGCTAATTTATTTTACTTTATTTTGTGATTTTACTGCATTATACAAATTTTGTTTACGTTAATGCCGCGTATGGTTTTTTTGAATGTTTAAATTTTATTAATAATATTACGGGTATTTTGTCTACAAATTATTTATTAGCAATAACAATATAACATATAAATTGATTTCAGGACTTATTTGCAATGAATTCACGAGCATTGAGAATTACAATAGCGGTTCAGATGAAGAAATAATAGAATTAAACGAGTTATTTTAGTTTCGTTTTATTAGTTTGTCGATTAAAAATTGAAACCTAATTTATCTGTCCCACACTGATGCTTATAGTGTGCCTATTTTCTCAAATAACATTTGTCTTATAGTAACGAAAAATGCACAATTTAACTAAGTAAACAGTCAACATAACCTAAAAATTACAGTACGCGTTAATCGTACGTCTGAAAACGGCCATTTTCTCCAATAAATCTTCCCTAAAACAGAATTTAAAATTGAATTAGCCACTATAACCTAAACTTCCCGCAGGTGGGTGCAGACTAGCTGCACCTATTGAGAGGATTTAGACGTCCCTCGCGGTACCCAAGTACCTTACGACTTTAACACTTTACACTCACTCTTACATTTAGGGAGGCGATAATAACCTCAATGTGCTTTTCGCCTTAAAATAACAAAAAAAACGTTGGCGCATTACGTACTGTTGGGAAATAGGGTAGAAGAGTAGGAAATGCTTGTTTCAGCGCTAGAGAGACTTGGAATTTTGTTGGCCTCAATAGAGAAAGTTACAATTCACATATTTACTATAGGAATAAGAAAGGACATTTTGACGTTATAGAGAGATTTCCGTTATAGAGATTCGTAATAGAGAGGTTTTACTGTATTAGCATTGTATGACCTTTGATATTAAATTAAAGTAGGAAAAACGTAACAGAAATCAAAAAGGCGGAATTAAATATCAAACAGGTAGATGTATTGGCTGCTTGGTCGCAAATACGAACTGTCAATACACAGTGTTGTATACACAAGTGTTGAGACCTGTGTGGATGTATGGCGTACAACTTTGGGGATGTGTGAGTGACACGAACATTAACAGCGTTCAGACGTGCAGTACAAAGGGCCGAGAGGTACGATAATGCATCTTGATGACTTACATCGTGACCCTAATATTCATACTGTTAAGGAAGATACGCAGCAAAGCTTGGCATGCTTCTTTGTTTTCGTATTAATCAAAAAGTGAATTGTATCCTTGAAGCAATTAATGGCACTCGTCGACTCAAGAGGAAAAAGCGACTTGAATTTGAATTTGAATTAGAAATTTTATAAAATCTGAATTACTGTAGTGAGATTAAATTCGTAGTTATTTTTCTACAAATTTGTCAGAATAAAAAAAACCATTTTATCCAATTTATCAAATAAATATACAGATTATTCCTTTTTTGTAACAAAATGCACGAAAACACAAAAAACAAACCAACTCATTTCACGAAACATTAACAAAACTAACGTGGAGGTTATGTTGTACAAAGAAACACGACAAAACTTCAATCAGCTGTTTAAATTATTATCACATGTTTTATTTGTTCATATGATACAATCACCATAGAAACGTACCAAAATGTAACACAAAAAATGAAATCAACTCATATCACGATAAAGGAACAAAACTAATGTGGAGGATATGTTGTACAAAGAAACACGACAAAACTTCAATCAGCTGTTTAAATTATTATCACATGTTTTATTTGTTCATCTGATACAATCACCATAGAAACGTACCAAAATGTAACACAAAAAATGAAATCAACTCATATCACGATAAAGGAACAAAACTAATGTGGAGGATATGTTGTACAAAGAAACACGACAAAACTTCAATCAGCTGTTTAAATTATTATCACATGTTTTATTTGTTCATATGATACAATCACCATAGAAACGTACCAAAATGTAACACAAAAAATGAAATCAACTCATATCACGATAAAGGAACAAAACTAATGTGGAGGATATGTTGTACAAAGAAACACGACAAAACTTCAATCAGCTGTTTAAATTATTATCACATGTTTTATTTGTTCATATGATACAATCACCATAGAAACGTACCAAAATGTAACACAAAAAATGAAATCAACTAATATCACGATAAAGGAACAAAACTAATGTGGAGGATATGTTGTACAAAGAAACACGACAAAACTTCAATCAGCTGTTTAAATTATTATCACATGTTTTATTTGTTCATATGATACAATCACCATAGAAACGTACCAAAATGTAACACAAAAAACAAACCAACTCATTTCACGAAACAGGAACAAAACTAACGTGGAGGATATGTTGTACAAAGAAACACGACAAAACTTCAATCAGCTGTTTAAATTATTATCACATGTTTTATTTGTTCATATGATACAATCACCATAGAAACGCACCAAAATGTAACACAAAAAATCAAATCAACTCACTTCACGATACAGGAACAAAACTAACGTGGAGGTTATGTTGTACAAAGAAACACGATAAAACTGCAATCAGCTGTTTAAATTAATATCACACGTTTTATTTGTTCATCTGATACAATCACCATAGAAACGCACCAAAATGTAACACAAAAAGCAAACCAACTCATTTCACGAAACAGGAACAAAACTAACGTAGAGGTTATGTTGTACTGAGAAACACGACAACACTTCAATCAGCTGTTTAAATCAATATCACACGTTTTCTTTGTTCATATGATACAATCACCAAAGAAACGTACCAAAATGTAACACAAAAGAGCAAACAAACTCACTTCAGGAACAAAGCTATCGTGGAGGTTATGATGTACAAAGAAACACGACAACACTTCAATCAGCTGTTTAAATTAATATCACATGTTTTATTTGCTCCGCACATGTTATAAAAAGAATCGCAAATGAACAGATGAATAAATGCACAGATGCACAAATACACAAATAAACAGATGAACAGATACACAGTTAAACAGGGCATATGCGTACTTATACACAGATGCATAGATGCTCAAATACACAAATAAACAGATGAACAAATGCATAGATGTACATATGCACAGTTGCACAGATGCACAAATGAAAAGACTCACAGATGAACAGATAAACAAATGCACAGGTGCACAGATGCACAAATACACAAATAAACCGATAAAAAAATGCACAGATGCACAATTGCACAGATACACAGATGCACAAATGAAAAGACTCACAAATGAACAGATAAACAAAAATGCACAGGTGCACAGATGCACAAAGACACAAATAAACCGATGAAAAAATGCACAGATGCACAATTGCACAGATACACAGATGCACAAATGAAAAGGCTCACAAATGAACAGATAAACAAATGCACAGGTGCACAGATGCACAAATACACAAATAAACCGATGAAAAAATGCACAGATGCACAATTGCACAGATACACAGATGCACAAATGAAAAGACTCACAAATGAACGGATAAACAAATGCACAGGTGCACAGATGCACAAATACACAAATAAACCGATGAAAAAATGCACAGATGCACAATTGCACAGATACACAGATGCACAAATGAAAAGACTCACAAATGAACAGATAAACAGATGCACAAATACACAAATAAACCGATGAAAAAATGCACAGATGCACAATTTCACAGATACACAGATGCACAAATGAAAAGACTCACAAATGAACAGATAAACAAATGCACAGGTGCACAGATGCACAAATACACAAATAAACCGATGAAAAAATGCACAGATGCACAATTGCACAGATACACAGATGCACAAATGAAAAGACTCACAAATGAACAGATAAACAAATGCACAGGTGCACAGATGCACAAATACACAAATAAACCGATGAAAAAATGCACAGATGCACAATTGCACAGATACACAGATGCACAAACGAAAAGACTCACAAATGAATATTTATGATACGACCACCAACTTAATATTAAACGTATTAACCTTTTGTCAATTACTTTACGGATTACAACGCAATCATTTTCCAGGAAAATAATTCAATACGAAAAATGTTTTTTCAACCATTTATTCGTCCTACCCTTATTTAAATAAACTCTCCACGTTAATTAATTAACAAATCCCCATCTAGACATCATCCCCTATTATATGTTTTTACCGGAGCGCCCACCGTATCCACTGCGTGCACGGACATCAGCCACCCGTAACCACGAAACCACCCCTGGACTTTGTGACAGGGGGCTGAAGTTAATCTCATTACAACCCCTTTTACTCGGCGCAAGGATGGCATAAATCAAGGAAATTTATTCGCGTGTAATCTGAACATTTACATATCAAGTCGTTACAAATTTATTTATTATTTGTAACCTAGTTGACGCCAACCTAGTTGACCGCACTGTGAGTCGACCATTGACACAATCACGGCCTATGGCCTCGATCTGTACGCCCGCAGCTTCTATTTTCACCGTTCCGTAGTCCTAATTCACACAAAAGCAACAAAAAAAGTCAACGCGAACATAACGGTGAAACAGGTGTTGTCGAAAAACAGCTGATTATGGAATATTGTTGTTTTTTTTTTTGTGTTTAACGTCCGAATATGTGCACACTGAGGCTAATGCAGACGATGGGATGATTTATAGCGTATGAAAATGCCAAGCCCTGGCCGGGAATCGAACCCGGGTCCTCGGGGTGAAAGCCTAGTACGCTATCCATTAGGCCAGGGGTCTCCAAACTTTCCAGCCTTAGGGCCATACTGATTACTCCAGTAAGTTCCGAGGGCCAAAACCATATTATCATTATAACAATAACAATAAGCCTACAACAATGTTATGAGTAGTTAGCCCATGACCATATCAATGTAGATGTCATATTAATAATTATTCAACATAAAATTAGAATACTTCAGTAAACTAAATTTAATTTGCTATAAAAAATATGTTCTCTAAAAGCAGTTTTCAAGTATGCTAGCTCTCCGCGGGCCGGACAAAATCTGTCCGCGGGCCGGATGTGGCCCTCGGGCCGTAGTTTGGAGACCCCTGCACTAGGCCACCGAGGCGGCTTTTAATATTGTTGAAATAGCACGTGACAATACTAAGCTAAAGGATATCATAAGACGGTTAGCGTTACGACCCCGTTGAAAATTCAAAAAATTAATACTGTAAAAAAGACCGATAAGAAAAAAATTCGAATTTTTAAATTACCTTTTTGTCTGTAAAAAATTATCAATCTAACTGATAAAATGCTAAGAATTAAAACAGCTGATTTTAAGCTTACGCTTATAATTCCGACCAGCGCTAAAATAACCTGTTTGTTATCGTATTACAAACATCTAAATTACATTGAAAATAAGAAAATCAAACCCTGACCGCCGTCAAAATAAATTCCTTATTTCAACGGATTTTGAAATTTCGAAATGCCTATTTTTTGCACTCGCGAAATCAGATAAAAAAATACGACAAAAAGTTACGAATTTTTAAATGATTAAAATGGCCGCTATTTTGAAACTGTTCCAATAATTCTGCCGGTTAACGAACTTCTCCGTACTATTACCGCGATAGATTTTTATGCGCAAGTTTGATTGAAATCGGACTAAAATCGCGAGCGTGAACGTGCGCATGCGCGTGCCAGCACAAGTAAATGTATAGTTTAACGACCCTTCAAAACGTCATCTGTCCAGCGTTACTCTGGTCCCGATACAAAAGCATAGAAGTTGCAACTGCTGGACACGTGTACTCTCTGAACTTATTAAAAGTAGAACACTAATATAAGACGCACTTCTTTAAGGTCTGCACGAACTATATTTGACGATAACGCCGATACAAACGCATAGAAGTTGCAACTCCTGGACACGTGTACTCTCTGAACTTATTAAAAGTAGAACACTAATATAAGACGCACTTCTTTAAGGTCTGCACGAACTATATTTGACGACAACGCCGATACAAACGCATTGAAGTTGCAACTCCTGGACACGTGTACTCTCTGAACTTATTAAAAGTAGAACACTAATATAAGATGCACTTCTTTAAGGTCTGCACGAACTATATTTGACTATAACGCCGATACAAACACATAGAAGTTGCAACTCCTGGACACGTGTACTCTCTGAACTTATTAAAAGTAGAACACTAATATAAGACGCACTTCTTTAAGGTCTGCACGAACTATATTTGACGACAACGCCGATACAAACGCATTGAAGTTGCAACTCCTGGACACGTGTACTCTCTGAACTTATTAAAAGTAGAACACTAATATAAGACGCACTTCTTTAAGGTCTGCACGAACTATATTTGACGACAACGCCGATACAAACGCATAGAAGTTGCAACTCCTGGACACGTGTACTCTCTGAACTTATTAAAAGTAGAACACTAATATAAGACGCACTTCTTTAAGGTCTGCACGAACTATATTTGACGACAACGCCGATACAAACGCATAGAAGTTGCAACTCCTGGACACGTGTACTCTCTGAACTTATTAAAAGTAGAACACTAATATAAGACGCACTTCTTTAAGGTCTGCACGAACTATATTTGACGACAACGCCGATACAAACGCATAGAAGTTGCAACTCCTGGACACGTGTACTCTCTGAACTTATTAAAAGTAGAACACTAATATAAGACGCACTTCTTTAAGGTCTGCACGAACTATATTTGACGATAACGCCGATACAAACGCATAGAAGTTGCAACTCCTGGACACGTGTACTCTCTGAACTTATTAAAAGTAGAACACTAATATAAGACGCACTTCTTTAAGGTCTGCACGAACTATATTTGACGACAACGCCGATACAAACGCATAGAAGTTGCAACTCCTGGACACGTGTACTCTCTGAACTTATTAAAAGTAGAACACTAATATAAGACGCACTTCTTTAAGGTCTGCACGAACTATATTTGACGATAACGCCGATACAAACGCATAGAAGTTGCAACTCCTGGACACGTGTACTCTCTGAACTTATTAAAAGTAGAACACTAATATAAGATGCACTTCTTTAAGGTCTGCCCGAAATATATTTGACGATAACGCCGATACAAACGCATAGAAGTTGCAACTCCTGGACACGTGTACTCTCTGAACTTATTAAAAGTAGAACACTAATATAAGATGCACTTCTTTAAGGTCTGCCCGGACTATATTTGACGACAACGCCGATACAAACGCATAGAAGTTGCAACTCCTGGACACGTGTACTCTCTGAACTTATTAAAAGTAGAACACTAATATAAGATGCACTTCTTTAAGGTCTGCACGAAATATATTTGACGATAACGCCGATACAAACGCATAGAAGTTGCAACTCCTCGACACATGTACTCTCTGAACTTATTAAAAGTAGAACACTAATATAAGATGCACTTCTTTAAGGTCTGCACGAAATATATTTGACGATAACGCCGATACAAACGCATAGAAGTTGCAACTCCTGGACACGTGTACTCTCTGAACTTATTAAAAGTAGAACACTAATATAAGATGCACTTTAAGGTCTGCACGAACTTATATTTGACGACAACGCCGATACAAACGCATAGAAGTTGCAACTCCTGGATACGTGTACTCTCTGAACTTATTAAAAGTAGAACACTAATATAAGATGCACTTCTTTAAGGTCTGCACGAAATATATTTGACGATAACGCCGATACAAACGCATAGAAGTTGCAACTCCTCAACACGTGTACTCTCTGAACTTATTAAAAGTAGAACACTAATATAAGATGCACTTCTTTAAGGTCTGTACGAAATATATTTGACTATAACGCCGATACAAACGCATAGAAGTTGCAACTCCTGGACACGTGTACTCTCTGAACTTATTAAAAGTAGAACACTAATATAAGATGCACTTCTTTAAGGTCTGCACGAACTATATTTGACTATAACGCCGATACAAACGCATAGAAGTTGCAACTCCTCAACACGTGTACTCTCTGAACTTATTAAAAGTAGAACACTAATATAAGATGCACTTCTTTAAGGTCTGTACGAAATATATTTGACTATAACGCCGATACAAACGCATAGAATTTGCAACTCCTGGACACGTGTACTCTCTGAACTTATTAAAAGTAGAACACTAATATAAGATGCACTTCTTTAAACCTGCACGAACTATATTTGACTATAACGCCGATACAAACACATAGAAGTTGCAACTCCTGGACACGTGTACTCTCTGAACTTATTAAAAGTAGAACACTAATATAAGATACACTTCTTTAAGGTCTGCACGAACTATATTTGACGATAACGCCGATACAAACGCTTAGAAGTTGCAACTCCTGGACACGTGTACTCTCTGAACTTATTAAAAGTAGAACACTAATATAAGATGCACTTCTTTAAGGTCTGCACGAACTATATTTGACTATAACGCCGATACAAAATCTTAGAAGTTGCAACTCCTGGACACGTGTACTCTCTGAACTTATTAAAAGTAGAACACTAATATAAGATGCACTTCTTTAAACCTGCACGAACTATATTTGACTATAACGCCGATACAAACGCATAGAAGTTGCAACTCCTGGACACGTGTACTCTCTGAACTTATTAAAAGTAGAACACTAATATAAGATGCACTTCTTTAAGGTCTGTACGAAATATATTTGACTATAACGCCGATACAAACGCATAGAAGTTGCAACTGCTGGACGCGTGTACTCTCTGAACTTATTAAAAGTAGAACACTAATATAAGATGCACTTTAAGGTCTGCACGAATTATATTTGACGATAACGCCGATACAAACGCATAGAAGTTGCAACTGCTGGACGCGTGTACTCTCTGAACTTATTAAAAGTAGAACACTAATATAAGATGCACTTTAAGGTCTGCACGATCTATATTTGACTATAACGCCGATACAAACGCATAGAAGTTGCAACTGCTGGACGCGTGTACTCTCTGAACTTATTAAAAGTAGAACACTAATATAAGATGCACTTTTTTAAGGTCTGCACGAACTATATTTGACTATAACGGCATTTGAAAGTCCAGGAGTCGTCTACATAACTATTTAGTTTGTTGTTAAAATAATTGAAATATTTTAACTGAAATAATGAACTGAATATAAACGTGCTACACTGATAATCAATATGGGAGATATGAGAGCACTCGCTGCTGGTGGAATCTTGCGTCAGAGTGTTCAACTACAGTTAAATAGACAATAGTACAGTCTCCACCCAGTTCTTGCAGTTTGCAGCGTTCGCAGCGGCGGATAGTCCAACTACTTGGACTTCGGCTTCTGATATCGAGCACACATTTTAAAAGTAGAACACTAATATAAGATGCACTTCTTCAAGGTCTGCCAGAAATATATTTGACGATAACGACATTGAAGGTCCAGGAGTCTTCTATATGACTACTAGTTTGTTATTATAATAATTAAATTATTTTAACTGACATAACGAACTGAACCAATGGATATAAACTAGATAACCCATATGATAAATATGAGAACACTCTCTGTTGGCGGAATCTTGCGGCAAAGTGTTCAACTACAGTTAAATAGGCAATATTACTATTTCCGCAAACGTCTCCACCTTGTTCTTGCAGCTTTCAGCGTTCGTAGCGGCGGATAGTACAACTACTTGGACTTCAGCTTCTGATATCGAGCACACTTTTTATAATGGTGGCTGTACTTTTAATCCTTTTACATTCAATGACTAAACACACAAACAACCAACGTGCTAATTTTGTATATGAACTGAACCGTACTTGTCAGCGACCAACGGCCTTGTACCAGAGTAGCATGATGGGTAATCTTATAAACCAATCAAATTTAAGTGGATCAAGTGCGTTTGTTTACATTTGGACCAGTTTACTTTGGAGGTCAGGATCAGCGTTTACTTCAAGTTCCATGATCTGGGCCTTACCATGATGGCTGCTCCAATAGTTCATTTTCCAACGGAAATTCGATGTTACTAAATTTTGTTTGCATACGAGGATATATTCGACCAACATCCAAAAATAGGAATTAAAATTTAGATACCGATAAGAAACAAAAGATAGAATACAACTAATTCGTTAACCTAACATTATCGATTGCAACAGAAAGTAAACAAACAATTACATTATCTAATGTTGGTAACACTGGTAAAGTAGTGTTACTGTTTGTAACAATTATACTATTATCAGGACAGCCAAATTTCCCTTGTATAATTTCCCTGGAGGATACAGCGCTGCATAAAATTAAAGATTCCAGATAACACCCGAACACAACGGCGCTTTTAACATTAAGGGCGGACATCAGACATTAGTAATTCTGTACAGTGTTGCCAACTTATGCTAAATTAATTTTAACAGCTTAAGTTGGTACGAGTGCCGTAAACGGTAACGTCTAGATTGAGTAAATAAAGCGCTGTTTAATTTCAGAATACACGCCGCTGCAATTGGTTCACTGTCAGATAATGTCACGCAGTCACTGTTCTACTTACAGGCGCAAATATTTCGTACTTTCAGACGTGTTACACTGATACAGCAAATGCTCGTGATTGTTCAGTTACGAATTATTTATAAATTTAACAAGTCGCCTCTGTGGCCTAGTTGATAGCGTACTGGGCTTTCACCCGGACCCGGGTTCGATTCCCGGCCAGGGCTTGGCATTTTCATACGCTATAAATCATCCCATCGTCTGCATTAGCCCAAGTGTGCACAATAGTCGGACTTAAAAAAAAAAAAAAATAATTTAACGACTCCTCAAAAACTTTTAGGCTGTTCGCCTGCTTTCACAGTCGAAAGTACTTCTAAAATTTCTTTCAACTACACCATCGTCCCATATACACTCTTTGGAGTGGGTTCTGTTTATTTACATCCAGTCCGACTTTCCTGTAATTATAATTACTCACTTAACGTATATACATGAATTTCTGAATTGCTTCTGCTACAATCTCTCAATATTTATGACATTTATCTTCGCCATACCCTCCTGTCAAATCTTCGAAGTTTCAACACAGTTGGTGACTGTTGTTGATTAGAGTTGCCTGCTCCAGATAAAGTTCTCTTGAAGACTTTCGTGTTACCGCGGGATCTTCAGAACCAATCTGTTGCAAGATCACGCCTGTGCTTTCCGGAGCAACTTTAATCTAGTATTTTGAAAGTTCCCCGTATTTCATTGTAGCCTCGGATTGTTCGACGAACTCTTCTTGTCAGTGAACACGTTGACTGTCTGGCGATCTGCTCCAGACTTACGGAAAACAGCCGACATCACACGTCGTTGCTGAACTCTTGGATACGGAACTGCTGTAGATCTACCGGTAATTCCAGTCGGCTCATCTGGAACGGAAACAAACGGCTTGACGTGCCGTTAGGGCCATTGGACTTGTAACGGCTCAATATGCCGGTACTGTGATCAAGACGGAAGTGGAACTGAATACGTTATCGGAATCTTCTCAGGAAGCCAGCGTAGTCTAATGACGGTTCAAGAAATCGATAGGGAACGGAATACTAGAGGCTCAGCATGCCGATGTAATATGCCTGCGGTGTCACAAAGGACGGAGTGGATTACCAGCTCAGCACGCCGGTATAACCCAAAGGAACTGATGACTGTCGTCTCAGGAAGCCGGTACAGTCGAAGTATACACAATCGGCTAGACAAGCCGGTATGGCACGGAATACTAGAGGCTCAGCATGACGATGTAATATGACAGCGGTGTCACAAAGGACGGAGTGGATTACCAGCTCAGAACGCCGGTATAACCCAAAGGAACTGATAACTATTCTCAGGAAGCCGGTACAGTCGAAGTATACACAATCGGCTAGACAAGCCGGTATGGCACGGAATACTAGAGGCTCAGCATGCCGATGTAATATGACAGCGGTGTCACAAAGGACGGAGTGGATTACCAGCTCAGCACGCCGGTATAACCCAAAGGAACTGATGACTATCGTCTCAGGAAGCCGGTATAGTCAAAGTATACACAATCGGCTAGACAAGCCGGTAGGGAGCGGAATACTAGAGGCTCAGCATGCCGATGTAATATGACAGCGGTGTCACAAAGGACGGAGTGGATTACCAGTTCAGCACGACGGTATAACCCAAAGGAACTGATGACTATCGTCTCAGGAAGCCGGTACAGTCGAAGTATACACAATCGGCTCAATAAGCCAGTAGAGAAAAGAATACTAGAGGCTCAGCATGCCGCTGTAGTACGGCTACGGTATCGGAAAGCATTGAGTGGTTTACCAGCTCAGCACACCGGTATAATCCAAAGGAACTGATGACTGTCGTCTCAGGAAGCCGGTACAGTCGAAGTATACACAATCGGCTCAATAAGCCAGTAGAGAAAAGAATACTAGTGGCTCAGCATGCCGATGTAGTACGGCTACGGTATCGGAAAGCATTGATTGGATTACCAGCTCAGCACACTGGTATAACCCAAAGGAACTGATGATTATCGTCTCAGGAAGCCGGTACAGTCGAAGTATACACAATCGGCTCAATAATCAGTAGAGAAAAGAATACTAGAGGCTCAGCATGCCGCTGTAGTACGGCTACGGTATCGGAAAGCATTGAGTGGATTACCAGCTCAGCACACCGGTATAACCCAAAGGAACTGATGACTGTCGGCTCAAGAAGCCGGTACAGTCAAGGTATACACAATCGGCTCAACAAGCCGGTACTGTACTGGGAAGCACTGATTTAACTGCCTTCTGAAGCGCTGAAAATTTGCTTATATCCTCTGTTGCTGAGGGTGAGACACTGGTGTTGAGAGAGGATTAAGATGTTATCCTATTTTCAGATACAGTCAGTTAATTGCTACCACTACGTTCGAGTTTGGTATGTGTGTTTGCATAGCTTATCTAACTTCAAAAATAATTGGCGTATAAGACTTCATTACAAAATGATCTAGAAGTCAGAATGGTACTCATTTCATATTTCGGGTCTAGGTCTTACTATGATGGCCACCCTAATGGAAATTCGAAAAAAAACTTGTCTTAACGATATATATATATATATATATATATATATATATATATATATATATATATATATTTTTTTGTGTTTAACGTCCGACTATTGTGCACACTTGGGCTAATGCAGACGATGGGATGATTTATAGCGTATGAAAATGCCAAGCCCTCGCCGGGAATCGAACCCGGGTCCTAGGGGTGAAAGCCTAGTACGCTATCCACTAGACCACCGAGGCGGCTTCTAGCGATATAGTAGTGTTAATTGTAACAAATTAATATTCTTAACGAAGAGCAAAAAGACCAAAATTTGAACGAAATCTCATGTACTGTTTTTTTGTTACCCGCTAACAAATCGATTTTTCGTTTGGAAGATTACTTAAGAGCTAAATTTAAGATAAATTTTTAAACATACACCCATTATTGTGTTCGTTTTTAACGATCTCCTTCAAAGCACCCAGTGACCTTCATGCACACGCTACAATAGACACATTCTTTGAGTTATCCAACATAAACTTTCCCTAATATTAATCACTTCGTTGAATAGCTTAGACCTTGGCCTATTTAACAACAAAGCCCTTCTCACTGCAACCAATATTGCGCCGCATAAATTCCCTGGTATATTAAAAAAAATCCCACGGTAGTGTAACGCATCCAATGAAGAAAATCATTTTTGTATTTCTTCATTACATATATTTTTTTTCCGGCGAAAAACCGTTGAGGTTATCGCCGAGGCACGATATTAATAAAATAAAATTTAGGGGTATCACGAAATAAAAATTAACAGTAAATTAAAACAATAAACAATAACAATTATAAATGCTATTCCTAAAACTAGTTAACAATAAAATATAAATAAATAAATAAACAATAAATAAATAAATAAAACTAAACAACAAGGAAAACAATGCAAATTCATTACATATAAACGTACTAGAATGCTAACCCTTATGAAAGCTTTGTGAGCGCTCCCTGCTTGTGGAATTTTGCGGCAGAATGTTCAACTACAATTAAATAGACAATAGTACTGTCTATTTTCTCAATCGTCACCACCTGTCCTTGCAGCATGCAGCGTTCGTAGCGGCAGATAGTCCAACTACTTGGACTTTACCTGTTGATATCGAGCACGCTTTTCATAACCGTAACTGTACTTCTAGTCCATTTATATGCAATGATTTCTTAAAACTGTCTTAATTTTTAACGTCTTTAGCTTATCCAGCTAATGAAAACGGAAGATAGGCGTATTTATATTATTAGGCTGAAGTTAGACGAAAACCCTAAATTTCAGTTACATAGTAGAATCATGAAATAAGCACCGATCCTGTTACTTTAAATACGCTTTCGAGGGCCGTTAAATAATTCATTAATATTATCTCTCTCTCTCTCTCTCTCTCTCTCTATATATATATATATATATATATATATATATATATATATATATATATATATATATATATAAAGCCGTCTCGGTGGCCTAGTTGATAGCGTACTGGGCTTTCACTCCGAGGACCTAGGTTCGATTCCCGGCCAGGGCTTGGATTTTCATACGCTAAATCATCCCATCGTCTGCATTAGCCCAAGTGTGCACAATAGTTAGACGTTAAACACCAAATATATATATATATAATGTTCACGTTTGCAATTTTCAACCGATCTGATTGAAACTTGTCATAAAAACCGAAAAAAAAGCTTTGACAAGTTCTTTACCAAACTTCTTTTGAAAGTTTCAAAATGGCTGCCATTTCAAGTCTTGTAAATATAAATTTTCTATTATGTACACTTCTTTCAGGAATCATAGCCGCCTCGGTAGCCTAGTTGATAGCGTACTGAGCTTTCACCCCGAGGACCCGGGTTCGATTCCCGGCCAGAGCTTGGCATTTTCATACGCTATAAATCATCCCATCGTCTGCATTAGCCCAAATATGCACAATAGTCGGACGTTAAAAAAAAAATTCAAGAATCCTATTTCACCTATGCAATTAGCGTTAAAATGTGCATAATTTTTCGTAACATTTTATTAATGAAATGAAATTGTGCGGCAGTCATGGTTGCCTTTCATATTTCTAATGTAATTTTAAGCAGCTGATGAAATCAGACGTGATCGTGTAGGTAAAACAAAATAATGTTAACAGTTTGCTTCCATCACGTCAACGGGGGCAACAGGACAAGGTTATTGTAATACTTTCTGATTTTTCATTTCTTCAAGATTGTTTCTTTTCTTTTTGTAATTTTGAAGCAATATTCTTTATATAATTTGGATTACGACCTATTTTTCCGTTTATTGGTCTATTTACTCACCTCGTAAAGGCTACCGCGGTTTCGAAACAATGTTTCATCTTCAGGCCGTAATACAAAATGTCCCTCTGTCGAGGTCACAGTTAAACAAAACATGAAAACAAACAATCATACGATAAAATTTCGTTTGGCCAAACGATACGTGCAACTCGTATGTCGTTACATTCCGGACTCGTCGTTGAGTATCGTTGGGCAGACCACATTGTATCGTGTAATTGTGTTTAGAGTGTGTGACAATGTTTTGTTTAACTTTGTGACGACCTCGACAGAAGGATTTGACATTTTGTATTACGGCCAGAAGATAAAACAATAAGGTTTCGATACCGCGGTAGCCTTAACGTGGTGAGTAAATAGAACGCTAGACGGAAGAAAATAGGTCAATCCCAATTATTTAAATATGTGGTCCGGCGACTGTATTGCAATACTAACAATATTCTTTAATAATTCTGGCTGCTAATCAGTTTTACAACTATTTTCACTGTTTCACTATTTTTTCGTTCAATTTAATTACAATTTTACTTTTTTTTAATTTCACAAATACTTTTGTGTTCCCTTTCCGGTCCGTATATGCGATTCATACAGCGGAATGATTAAACAACACAAATACCGCATCTAAACACCGTACGGACGCTCGGAAAAATCCTTTCACGTTGCGAAAAAAGCATTTTCACCGTTGACGTTTTAATTTATTCGCAACTCAACAGTTGGCATTACTGTTCCACTTAAAACAGCTGTATTAACAATTCAATTTAATTTCAGCTGCTGCGCCAGTGTTACGTGCGAACGTTATTTAAATTGCAAAATTTTATTCTGTACTCTGTTGTAACGTTAAGTAGTGTGTTTACGTAACACAGGGTGGTTCAGAAGTGAGGAAGTTCTGTGACGTTTACCCGCATCGTGCACGCAAACAATAAACATGGCACACGGTTGATGCGATGATGCGAATATCTACGTTCGGACTTCTGAAATCGTACACTAAAGATTGACTGTCGCTGTAAAGTTTGGTCGAAAAGGTAATTTGTTTTTTTAACGTCCGACTATTGTGCACACTTGGGCTAATGCAGACGATGGTATGATTTATAGCGTATGAAAATGCCAATCCCTGGCCGGGAATTGAACCCAAGGCCTCGGGGTGAAAGCCCAGTACGGTATCAACTAGGCCACCGAAAAATAATTAGGAGTAGTTAAGGGATAAATACTTTAAGACATAAATATTATTTTATTTTATCTAGTGTGGGTTATCAACTGAATTTAAAAGTGATAGCGATTTCAAATACCGTACCTTTCTATTGCAGCATTGAAGGGAAACGTTAGTTTTTATAAACCAAAACGTGCATAAAATGTGTTATTCTCTTTATTTGTTTCGCCCAACTTTGGGGTACACTAAATCAATCACTTTTTAATGTTCTGTGCCTTCCTCGTAGCCCAGTATTGCTTCATTCGTTGTGATCTTGCTTTTCTTTCTTCGTCAGAGATTTGGATCGTTCGCTTGGATTTGACTTTGCCTTGGAACCGTTGCTTCTTGTCCTTGGTTATTATTTTGTCCATGAGCATAGTGTCAGTGATTTGTAGTTCTGTTATATCTTTCTCCGTTTCTCTAAACCAAAGTGGTTTGGTTCTTTTATTATGAAAATAGTCAAATATTTTTTTGGTTACTCTATTTTTGTCCATTCGGAGGATGTGCCCATAAAAATCAATTCTCCTTTTTCTTATTGTGTCTGATAGTGTTAACAAATCATAAACCAGTCCAAATCCAACTGCTTGTTTCCGTTTGAAAAAGCAGTTTGTTTGTCGTTTATAGAAAAGCAGTTTTTGTTAACAGTTTGGTGTTTTCTGCCCCACCACTAAACGAAAGTAGAATTGAAGAAGCTAGGGAAGGCAGATCATTATACTGAACAGTGACAATAATCCAAGCATAAAAGAAAAAATAAAAAGAAATAATGCACTACTAAAAAAATGTACTAGTTACAAAACACTCGATTCAGTTGACGCACTCTGATGACGTGTTGGCGTACTAAGAAATATGGCGGAAGTGAGCACGTGTTTCGCCGCTATAGAGAGGTTCCTGAAATTTTGTTTGCCTCAAAAGAGAAAGTATTTATTTTATACTATAGGAATAAGAAAGGACAACACATTTTGCCGTTATAGAGAGAGGCATGATATTGTTTTTTGCCTCGAGAGAGAAAGTTATAATATATTTTATACTATAGGAATGGGAAAGAACAACACATTTTGCCGTTATAGAGAGAGGCATGATATTGTTTTTTGCCTCGAGAGAGAAAGTTATAATATATATTTTACTATAGGAATAAGAAAGAACAACACTTTTGCCGTTATAGAGAGAGGCATGATATTGTTTTTTGCCTCGAGAGAGAAAGTTATAATATATTTTTTACTATAGGAATAAGAAAGGACAACACTTTTGCCGTTATAGAGAGAGCCATGATATTGTTTTTTGCCTCGAGAGAGAAAGTTATAATATATTTTTTACTATAGGAATAAGAAAGAACAACACTTTTGCCGTTATAGAGAGAGGCATGATATTGTTTTTTGCCTCGAGAGAGAAAGTTATAATATATTTTTTACTATAGGAATAAGAAAGGACAACACATTTTGCCGTTATAGAGAGAGGCATGAAATTGTTTTTTTGCCTTGAGAGAGAAAGTTATAACATATTTTTTACTATAGGAATAAGAAAGAACAACACTTTTGCCGTTATAGAGAGAGGCATGAAATTGTTTTTTGCCTAAATAGAGAAAGTTATAATATATTTTTTACTATAGGAATAAGAAAGAACAACACTTTTGCCGTTATAGAGAGAGGCATGAAATTGTTTTTTGCCTAAATAGAGAAAGTTATAATATATTTTTTACTATAGGAATAAGAAAGAACAACACTTTTGCCGTTATAGAGAGAGCCATGAAATTGTTTTTTGCCTAAATAGAGAAAGTTATAATATATTTTTTACTATAGGAATAAGAAAGAACAACACATTTTGCCTTTATAGAGAGAGGCATGAAATTGTTTTTTTGCCTCGATAGAGAAAGTTATAATATATTTTTTACTATAGGAATAAGAAAGGACAACACATTTTGCCTTTATAGAGAGAGGCATGAAATTGTTTTTTTGCCTCGATAGAGAAAGTTATAACATATTTTTTACTATAGGAATAAGAAAGAACAACACTTTTGCCGTTATAGAGAGAGGCATGAAATTGTTTTTTGCCTAAATAGAGAAAGTTATAATATATTTTGTTACTATAGGAATAAGAAAGGACAACACATTTTGCCTTTATAGAGAGAGGCATGAAATTGTTTTTTTGCCTCGATAGAGAAAGTTATAATATATTTTTTTACTGTAGGAATAAGAAAGGACAACACATTTTGCCTTTATAGAGAGAGGCATGAAATTGTTTTTTGCCTCGATAGAGAAAGTTATAACATATTTTTTACTATAGGAATAAGAAAGAACAACACTTTTGCCGTTATAGAGAGAGGCATGAAATTGTTTTTTGCCTAAATAGAGAAAGTTATAATATATTTTTTACTATAGGAATAAGAAAGAACAACACTTTTGCCGTTATAGAAAGAGGCATGAAATTGTTTTTTGCCTAAATAGAGAAAGTTATAATATATTTTTTACTATAGGAATAAGAAAGGACAACACATTTTGCCGTTATAGAGAGAGGCATGAAATTGTTTTTTGCCTAAATAGAGAAAGTTATAATATATTTTTTACTATAGGAATGGGAAAGAACAACACATTTTGCCGTTATAGAGAGAGGCATGAAATTGTTTTTTGCCTAAATAGAGAAAGTTATAATATATTTTTTTACTATAGGAACGGGAAAGGACTAATACATTTTGCCGTTATAGAGAGATGTCCGTTATTAAGAGATCTGCAATAGAGAGATTTTAACATACAGTTTTCACACGTAAAGAGTTTCTATAGAACCGCCTGATTTCTGGTAAGGTTTCCATATTCCCCCCTTCAATTTCGACAATTTAGAACAGAAAAATTTCGGTAATTTTATACACAAAGACTGGATCAAACTAAAAACTGTTTTCAGAATTTTTCGTTGTTTACGTATTTTTATATTTAAGACTCTCAAAAAAAAATTGTTTTGTAAAATTCTCCAACAACTTAAAAGGCTTTTTCACACCGACAGACTTTCGCATCGTGGGTAAAAGTAAGTAGGATACGATTCAAAATTATTATTGTACGGACACAAAATGCGTTTCGAAAATACAGTCCGCGTCGCTGCAAGTCAGCTGATCTTTTATGATAATATGATTTTCATATTGTTATCAGTTGTAAGCATCTTTAAAGATCGCTTCTAATGCAAAATTACAATAAACAAAGTCACGCACCCTCAGTACGTGTTTGAATAATTTTTAATTTCTCCGTTCTGTTCATAAAAAGAACAACCGACACAACTGAAATTTACAGTTCAGAAAAGTTAGAACCTACGTTTCCAACTTTACACAATATATCCGTATTAAAACAATCCCGATAGATATATCATTGCGGTGAAGTGGTTGCAATGCAAAGAGCAGTTTATTATTGTGTTTGTAAAGTTGGTAGCGCTGTGCAAAATCCTTTTGTAGCTGAGCGTGGTTCGTAGTAGTTGTTGCAACTGCGCTATTAAACGGTAACGGATGGAGATGAATAGCTGACCGACTTTTGGAACACCCTTTTAATGAAAACGGTTCAACCGTTTATACTTTAACCTTACTTGGTATTAAAACAAATACCCTGCTGGGAAACATAAAATACCACAAAAGAGTAAAGATTTTTTTTAAGTAGGGTAATTATTCATATTTTTTAATTAATTTTCCCCCCAACAACGCATGAAAACTGTTGCGATCAGAAAAAAATTGTAATTTTTTAAATAATCACGGCACACTTGATGTCGAATTTAAGTGGTTTTTTACATTTTTTTAAATATCGTATTTTATCAGCACATTCAACATTAAAGCTTGCATAAAAATACTTTCAAAAATTCATTGAAAATAAACCCTGACCGCCGTCAGATCGGTTTTCATATTTTCAAAAAAAACTTGAAATGCTAATTTATACAGATTTCAACGCTGATTGCAACTGTTAAAAGGCGAAAGATTGAAGCCGCCTCGGTGGCCAAGTTGACAGCGTACTGGGCTTTCTTTCCGAGGACCCGGGTTCGATTCCCGGCCAGGGTTTGGAATTTTCATACGCTATAAATCATCCTATCGTCTGTATTAGCCTAAGTGTGCACAATAGTCGGACGTTAAAAAAAAACAAAAAAAAAAAACGACTCCTCAAAAAACTGTTGAATCATTTTTTTTTTTAATGTGAAGAACGAAAGGTACGAAAATTGCTGCCATTTTGTTAAATTTAAAACTGGATTGATTTTTAGAATACATTTTAATCAGATCGGCATAAATTAGCAGTCTAAATTTAAAAATTTTAAACGCAAATACGAAAATTAAATTTGAACAATTTTTTTAACGACCCAAATCAAGAACTGAGCTCATTTTGTGACGCCTGGACTCGCCGCTAAAGACATTTTCAAAGAGCTCATTTTAAAAATTGAAAATCTCCGATAATTCCAGTTCACTGGAGAAAGATCAACAACGAAATTTTTAAGCTGTCACAAAAGAATAACTCAAATAAAATTAAACTATTTCATACATACTGACTGTAAATTCTCCCAATGACAAAATCCTTGTCTGTATACCTGCAAAGAAAAACAAAAAATCAATTTACACATTACCGGACACAATTCTTTAGGACACGTATATTGGTTTTAATTACAGGGTGACAACGATGCTGCAACACTGCACACACTTTCTTATATCGCATTGTTTCCCCTGGAATTTTATTTAATTTCAGAGCTATTCACAACAAAAATACAAAAACTTAGATTAGCTTAACAAATTTAGATTATCAGATTTCGTAATTATTGTGTGTGTGTGTGTGTGTGTGTGTATGTGTGTGTGTGTGTGTACGTGTGTTCTGCAGTAAGCCAAACACTGGTCGACAGATTTCACACAAACGTATCACACGTATGGCCTAAAATTAGCATCCACATCCAGTAAGGCAAAGCGATGACTTAAATAGACGGGTAACGCCGAAAAGTAAATGTACTTTCGGCGCATTTCCATTTGAAACATGAGCCACCGGAGCAGCTATCGTGGTAAGACCCAGAGCCGAAACCTACAAATGCGTAAAAATCCTGACTTGTGGATCAGTTCCTTGAGGGATCTATAAAACTTGTGAAAGTGTGTGTGTGTGTGTGTGGGGAGGGGGTATGTGTGTGTGTGTGTGTGTTTGTGTATGTGTGTGTTTGTGTGCGTATGTGTGTGTTTGTGTATGTGTGTGTATGTGTGTGTGTGTGTGTGTGTGTGTGCGCGCGCGCGCATGTTTGTGTTTGTGTGTATGTGTATGTGAGTTTGTCTCTGTGTATGTGTGTGTGTGTGTATTTGTGTGTATGTGTGCTCGTGCGTGTGTGTTTGTGTGTGTATATGTATGTGTGTGTTTGTGTTTGTGTGTGTATGTTTGTGTTTGTGTATGTGTGTGTTTGTATGTATGTATGTGTGTGTGTGTGTGTGTGTGTGTGTGTGTGTGTGTGTGTGTGTGTGTGTGTGTGTGTGTGTGTGTGTGTGTGTGTGTGTGTGTGTGTGTGTGTGTGTGTGTGTGTGTGTGTTTGTGTGTGTATGTGTGTGTGTGTGTGTGTGTGTGTGTGTGTGTGTGTGTGTGTGTGTGTGTGTGTTTGTGTGTGTGTGTGTGTGTTGTGTGTGTGTGTGTGTATGTTTATATGCGTGTTTGTGTGTGTGTGTGTTTGTGTCCGTGTGTATGTGTGTGTGTTCGTGTTTTTTGTTTGTTTGTGTGTGTGTGTGTTTGTGTGTGTGTGTGTGTGTGTGTGTGTGTGTGTGTGTGTGTTTATATGTGTGTTTGTGTATGTGTTGTGATTGTGTGTTTGTGTTTGTGTGTGTGTTTGTGTTTGTGTGTGTGTGTGTGTGTGTGTGTGTGTGTGTGTGTGTGTTTGTGTGTGTGTGTATGTGTGTTTTTTTGTGTGTTTGTGTGAGTGTTTGTGAGTGTGTGTTTGTGTGTGTGTTTGTGTGAGTGTGTGTGTTTGTGTGTGTATGTTTGTGTTTGTGTGTGTGTGTTTGTGTGTGTGTTTGTGTGTGTGTGTGTGTGTGTGTGTGTGTGTGTGTGATCGCGCGCGCGCGCGTGTGTGTGTGTGTGTGTGTGTGTGTATGTGCCTTGTAATGTTCATAAAATCAATGGCACAGACATTCCAAATTTTAAACTCTATGGCGCACAGAAAAATTTCAGACATTTTGAAGCCGGTTTTCAAAATTTTTAGTTCGATTTATTTTTAAATTATGTATTTATTTGTAAAGTACACTTGTTGACACGGAACAATCACGGTGAAATCGTTTGAACCTCATTCGCTACGCCGTTTTTTTATAAAAATAACTTTTATCGAAAACTTATGACACAGAAACGTGATAGTGTACAGGAGGGCTTAGTCATGCTTGTGTCCAGGAAATAATTGGTCCGTTTTTAATTCTGTTTGTTTAGATTTTAAAACGCCATGCCATGAACACGTCACCACCGATACGGCTAATCTTATCGCTTCCACTGTGACCCGCTGACCTCTGCAAGTCCGCCAGATACCGCACATAACCGCGAAAGATGCGCTGGAACGGCTGGCGATCCGTGTGCGTTGCGCTGTGTCTACTGTCCGTTATACGAGCGACGCCCGCGCCTACAGAAGCGGAGGATGCGACACAAAGGCCACTGGTAAGCCTAACGCACGGCCCGGCCGAAGTGGAAACCACCACCGAAGAACCGGAAATAGTAACCGAGGAAACGGAACCGGCCACGACTACACCCGCCGTCACAGTACCCACCCAGGTCCCGGCTATCACTATCACTCACGTGACTGAGGCTTCCACTACGGAAACCACTACGACCGTTAACGTCACCCAGATACCGCTGGTGAACGCGACGCAGAGTACTCCTGCGGCAGAAGAGGCCGCGCCCGACAAGGAAAGCACGCTGTGGAAATACACAAAGAAATTCGCCATACTAATGGCGGGCGGAGTTATGTTCAGGGTGTTGTTGTTCATTGCTCCGACTGTTTGGCGCCACATTACTCCTATTTGGCGCTAGTGTGTCCGCATGTTTTGTTATGTATTAGATTAGTTTTAATAAAATTAAGTGTCTATTAAAAATGTGTGCGGTGATTCAGTTTTGATCCCGTAATTACTGACCAAGAGAAAGAAATCGTTGCACCTGTACAGTAGAGTCTCGTTAATCCGGACACCGCTAGTCCGGACATCCTGTTAATCCGGACAAATCTAAAAAAAAAACAAAAATGTGTGTTATGTTCAGGGTGTTGTTGTTCATTGCTCCGACTGTTTGGCGCCACATTACTTCTATTTGGCGCTAGTATGTCCGCTTGTTTTGTTCTTTTGTTATGTACTAGGTTAGTTTTAATAAAATTAAGTGTCTCTTAGAAACGTACGCGGTCATTACGTTCTGATTCCGTAATTACTGACCAAGAGAAAGAAATCTTTGCACCTGTACAGTAGAGTCTCGTTAATCCGGACACTGCTAGTCCGGACATCCGGTTAATACGGTCGAATCTAAAAAAAAATAAATGAAACAAAAAAGAATGTTATGACACAGAGAAAGAAGAAAATACAATTCTAAGACCGCTTGTCCGGACGTCTTATCGCCAGTTTTCCGCTCATTGTCTGTTTTCGTGACTCATTTTTTGTTCACGAGTCGATTGTTTTGTTCCCTTCAGTCGATGCTTACTCGTGACGGTACAATACATATTTCTAATCAGTGCGAGTGTCTTATCGTGTGCAGCACTTATTAAGCGCAACACAATGGCTACTGAACGTGTGTGTGTGTGTGTGTGTGTGTGTGTGTGTGTGTGTGTGTGTGTGTGTGTGTGTGTGTGTGTGTGTGTGTGTGTGTGTGTGTGTGTGTGTGTGTGTGTGTGTGTGTGTGTGTGTGTGTGTGTGTGTTTGTGTTTAAGTGGCTGTAAAAATGGAACAAAAACACTAAGCCTTATTTCGTATTAATGTAAGTGAATTATAAAAGTTGATTTTTAATAAACAAGATTTCTCCTTTTGCCTATAAAACTTGTGTTTGATACATTTTAAATATTTCTGCGTTTGATCCGGACTTTCGGTGATCCGGACAGGCTACGGTCCCGTCAAGTCCGGATTATCGAGACTCCACTCTATTGTATATTTAAATTCCGCCAGTCACCTGCTTGTCCAGCTTGCCGAACATCATTCTTTGCACTCGACGACGGCTTGCCTTTCTCTGTCAAAATAAGTTATTTGTGCAAAACTTATTTTAGGTGAATTACAATAAGTAACCTCCTTAAATTATATGTTTTTGGTTTCGGATTGAATTGTATTGCTGTGCTTTTACACTAATACTTTTACCGATAAACTGAGAGTAAGGAACAGCTGAATATTACCGTTGTTATTACAGTGAGTAATGAGCGAGATGACATTGAGGGCCGCCGCCAACAAGTGCGAAGATTGATATTGTTCCGCCGCCACCAAGTGCGAAGATTGATATTGTTCCGCCGCCACCAAGTGCGAAGATTGATATTGTTCCGCCGCCACCAAGTGCGAAGATTGATATTGTTCCGCCGCCACCAAGTGCGAAGATTGATATTGTTCCGCCGCCACCAAGTGCGAAGATTGATATTGTTCCGCCGCCACCAAGTGCGAAGATTGATATTGTTCCGCCGCCACCAAGTGCGAAGATTGATATTGTTCCGCCGCCACCAAGTGCGAAGATTGATATTGTTCCGCCGCCACCAAGTGCGAAGATTGATATTGTTCCGCCGCCACCAAGTGCGAAGATTGATATTGTTCCGCCGCCACCAAGTGCGAAGATTGATATTGTTCCGCCGCCACCAAGTGCGAAGATTGATATTGTTCCGCCGCCACCAAGTGCGAAGATTGATATTGTTCCGCCGCCACCAAGTGCGAAGATTGATATTGTTCCTCCGCCACCAAGTGCGAAGATTGATATTGTTCCGTAAACAGGTTCTTGAAGGAATTCAAAGGTGATTTTCCCTTATCGTCCATACTTTGTCAGTTACACTAACGAGGACGAAGAATCAGCGTTGACGGTAAGGGAAAAGCAAAGCGAGCAACTGCGGCTTGAACAAACAATCTTTAATTGCGCAGTCACTTCGATCCAAGAACCCCATTTGGTAGTTTTTTGTTTAGATTTGTATCATTTTTGCAGCAGTGACACTGGTACCAAATATTGTGAAAGATGGTCACGATAAATTACACAATCTAGATGTAGAAAATAAAACGCTTATTCAAAAAAGTGATTTTAATGCTAATATTCGATTATAATAGCCCAACACTGTGAGAAATGTTTTTGTTAGGGTTGTAGAGAACAAAAACATGGGGGGGGGTATTTTTCATAAAGTAACAAGTTCATTGCAACACTATAATTGAGCTTATTACTAAATCTGTTATAGTTAATTTGTAAAATAACTGTTCAAATTCGGATTTGAACTTTTCTCAAAATTGGCAACAGCGATTTTGATAAAACTTTACTAGAATATTGTCCATAAGTATGGTTAAACGAGTGTGTCTCAGTAAGATATCTATACCTATCTATACCAAATTCGATATATATATATATATATATATATATATATATATATATATATAAGCCGCCTCAGTGGCCTAGTTGATAGCGTACTTAGCTTTCACCCCGAGGACCAGGGTTCGATTCCCTGCCAGGGCTTGGCATTTTTATACGCTATAAATAATCCCATCGTCTGCATTAGTCCCATCGTGCACAATAGTCGGACGTTAAAAAAAAAAAAACACACACATACATATATATATATATATATATATATATATATATATCACAATAAAAACCTGTGTATATCGATTCTACACAATTGTTTCTACAAGAAACATTGTTTCGACGTTTGACTAAAATCGAATCTTGCATCTCCGAGGTTGTTTTCACTCCAAATTTGAAGTCGAAATTCACTTCCTTCAGACTTCAATTTCAATTCTGATTTAGACTGTAGACTTGGCCTCGATTTTGGCGAAACGTAGGAACAATTGTGTCGAACGGATGTACATCGGTTTTCAATGCGATTCACATTTTCCATCCGTGAAGTAATACGGATATTGCTGAAGTATGTGTATTTTTTCGTATGAGCGCGCGCGTGCACACGTGTGTGTGTCAAGTATAAAAATATACAATTTGTATTACAAAATAACGAAAAAAAATCTAGAAGTCAGAATCGGCGCTCGCGCCAAATCTCCGGGTTCGGCTGTTACCATAATGTCCGCTACCAGAGTTCATTTTCGCTAATAAATTTAAAAATAGAATTATTCGTAATAAAAATCGACACGAAAACAATTATAAACGTTACAACGCATGCGAGAACAATACAGTTATCTGTTACATTAATTGTATTTATTTTATTTGTAACCGAATGACAATTTAATTATCTTAATTAAGAGACGATTACACGAAATTAATCACGACCTCAGATTACCATAAATATTTGAACTGTTAAGAAACATTTACGAAGATATTGGTGTCTACTTGTATGATGTTACATGTGTTTGTTTGTGTGTTGTGTTTACTGTGTTCGGTACAAGCAAACCCGACGACGTACGGAGTATCCCGTCAGGCTGCTGCAGGAGAACACGGTCCTTGGGCTGGAGAAACTGTAACGGAAAATCCAAAATTACAAAATCTCTTAGAGGAAGCGACTAAACGTGCTGGTGTGGCAGCAGCATCGGAGGATGTTCGCAATCAGCGGGAAACGGACAAAGCGCACGGTCACTTACGAGGTACGGAAATCAGTTATGACGTAACTGATAGGAATGATTACGTAACTCCTACTGTTACGACCAGTAGCTGTAAGGGAACTGCAAGAACCGACCATTACACCACACTTAGATCAGAAGACAGACTAAACGGTACAGCTAATATAAAGAATAGTTCCAAAGAAACTTCTCAACCACAGTCGAATATAAATTTAACTGGTACATCTTTCGTGACTCCTACTTTATACGATGACGTCTCTGAAAGGAACATAACGTCCGAAGGAAATCAGGAGCTGAAAGAGATTATTAACGAAACGTCCAGACTGAACGGCAGTTCAACAGACATTCTTGAACCAAAGTCAAATGTAAACGGTACTTCTGCACCCATCGAGACATCTAGATCAAATGACGAAGAATCTAAAAGGAATTACACGTTTGTAGACGACTTGGAAACAGAAGAGGTTTTTAACGGGATTCCAAATCTACAGAACAGTTTTACAGAAACTCCTGAACCGAAGTTGGACATAAACGCAACTTCTACACCAGTTGGGCTTTCCGGATCAGATGACGAAACTTCTAAAAGTAATGACACTTCTGAAGACAACGAAGCAAAAGAATTTGTTAATGGTACGTCTAATAATCTACAGGATAGTTTTAATGAAACTGTTGAACCAAAGTTAGACACCAACGCAACTTCTACACCACTTGAGGTTTCCAGAACAGATGATGAAAACTCTAAAAGGAATTATACTTTTGTAGACGACTTGGAAACAGAAGAGGTTTTCAACGGAATTCCTAATCTACAAAACAGTTTTAACCAAACATCTGAACCAAACTCAGACATAAACGCAACACCTGTCGAGGTTTCCAGATCAAATAGTGACAACTCCAACAGGAATGACATTTCTGAAGGCAATTTGGAACCAAAAGAAATTTCTAATGGTACGTCTAATAATTTAGAGAATAGTATTAAAGGATCATCTGAACCAAACTCAGTCGTAAACGCAACTTTTGCACCTGTCGAAGTGTCTAGATCAGATGGTGAAAACTTCAAAAAGAATGACATTTCTGAAAACAACTTGGAACCAAAAGAAGTTTCCAATGGTACGTCTAATAATCTAGAGAATAGTTTTTCAGAAACATATGAACCAAACTCAGTCGTAAACGCAACACCTGTTGAGGTTTCCAGATCAGATGGTGACAACTACAACAGGAATGACATTTCTGAAGACAATTTGGAACCAAAAGAAGTTTCTAATGGTACGTCTAATAATCTAGAGAATAGTTTTAAAGGATCATCTGAACCAAACTCAGTCGTAAACGCAACACCTGTCGAGGTTTCCAGATCAGATGGTGACAACTCCAACAGGAATGACATTTCTGAAGACAATTTTGAACCAAAAGGAGTTTCTAATGGTACGTCTAATAATCTAGAGAATAGTTTTAAAGAATCATCTGAACCAAACTCAGTCGTAAAAGCAACACCTGTCGAGGTTTTCAGATCAAATGGTGACAACTCCAACAGGAATGACATTTCTGAAGGCAATTTGGAACCAAAAGAAGTTTCTAATGGTACGTCTAATAATCTAGAGAATAGTTTTAAAGGATCATCTGAACCAAACTCAGTCATAAACGCAACACCTGTCGAGGTTTCCAGATCAAATGGTGACAACTCCAACAGGAATGACGTTTCTGAAGACAATTTGGAACCAAAAGAAGTTTCTAATGGTACGTCTAATAATCTAGAAAATAGTTTTTCAGAAAAACCTGAACCAAACACAAAAATAAACGCAACTTCTGCACCTGTTGAGTTTTCCAAGTCAAATGGTGAAAACTCTAAAAGGAATTACACATTTGAAGACGATTTGGAAACAGAAGAGGTTTTTAACGGAATTTCTAATCTACAAAACAGTTTTAATGAAGCTTCTGAACCAAAATTAATTATCAACGTTACTTCTTCACCTGTCGAGATTCGTAGACCAAACGATGAAGACTTCATAAAGAACGAAAACGCCGATGATACTTCGAAACTTGAAAAAATCTCTAATAGTACGCCTAATACACAGAGCAGTCTTAAAAAAATTTCTGACCCAAATGAAATAGAAAACGCCGAAGCACCGGTGAAGGCTTCAAGACCGGATGTTGAAGATAATAAAAGGAACGAATCACCTGTTCACACTTTGGAATCTGAACAAGTTTTAACCGGTAAGTCTAATCTACCAATCAGTAATAAAGAACTGTCTGAACCGAAGACGGATACAAAGGTTACCGTTGCACCGATTAAAGGTTACGACAACGTTATATACTTGCCGGAAGATGAAGATTTTAAAAGAAATGAAACCTTCGATAACACTATGGAACCGGAAGTTACTTTGAACAAAACTCACGATAGTGTACAAGAAATTCCAGAACCAAGGTCGAACTTTACCACGACTTATAATGTTGATTCCTCAACAAAGGATGAATTTTCTGAACCGAATGAAAAGTACTACGACGATCCCAGGCAGGAAGAAGGATTTAACGGCTCTTTCAAACTGCACACTAGTTCCGAATCAGCTCCTGAACAAATCGTAAACACAATGTACACACCGGACCAATATGACAACAAAACTCCCGTATCGAAGAAAGAAGATTTCGAAAGGAACCAAAATTATTTCGAACGTGCTCCAGAAGAAGATTATACGGAAAAACCTACGCAGGAAATGGTTTCTGAAAGAAATTACCAACCAACGGATTCTACCTACATGCAGACAAAAGAATCTGAGGTAACTGTTGCTCAGAACAAGGACAACGAGGAAACGTCCACGCCCACAGAACGGTACAAAAACAAGCCGACACTAAAACTGTTTACGAACATAATGTATACACAAGAGAACGGATCTGTGAAAGTTGTTTCTCTACATAAAACGTTTGAAGCAGAAAATGGCTACGAAAAAGAACAACAGAAAGATGTAAACAACAGAAATATTAACATAATTAATGATTTTCAAAGATCACAGCATCCGGATGTAGCACTATCACCTAATAAAGGGTCATATACTTCACCGGAAGAGGCTACTGATCGAACTTATAAAATGCACGATTCTACTGACGAGCTGAAAAGTTATTCAAGTACAACACTGAAAAAAGACAATGAACATGAACCATTAATAGAAGAAACCGTTAACAGAAATGGACAACAGGAAAATGGTTCTACTTCTATGGTGAACTTTTTTAACACAGATCCTGCACCTCAAGGAAACAATAAAGAAGACTTAAAATCTACAATAGAAGATAGAAACAACATGACTAGAAATCAAAATGATCCTACAGAAGCTACTGTATTTGATAACGATGCTAGTAAAAATTTGAAATGGAAAAATGAATTAGCTCAGAAAGAATCAATCGAGAATAATACTGAAAATGCTTCTTTTCCAACGGGAAATTCTAATGCAGTTCCTTCGCCTGAAGAAGACTTGAAGATAAAATTTCCGCTTGATGAAGGCTCCAATTTACAATCCACACAGAATGACGTTACCGACGGAAACGGTAAATTTGAAGATGGTTCTACAAACACCATTTCCACGACAGAAGATTTTGTAACTTTCGCACCAAATGTAGACTTTATAAAAGAAAAACCAAGAGAAAAAGACCACGAGGAAGCTATACAAGAGGTCACTAATAGAGGTACAGTGTTACAAAATACTTCTACTGACAGCCAGTCATCGAAAATACATTCTAGCACAGCATCTGTAATGGTCGATGAACCAGCTGTTCAAGAGTTTACAAATAGAATTCCTGAAGCGCGCAGTGATTCAACAAAACTTTCTTCTGAGAAGTATCATGAAGAGTCACAGATACCGGAGAAGATCGCTAAAATAGATCCAGCTTCAATGAACGATTCAAACGCAGCTCAAGAACTGAACGAAGATTTACATCCTAAAATTGAAAATATTTCTACAGGTTTCTCTTCGCTACAGAATAATTCAAGTACGGCTTCTGCAACGGACGAAGATTTTCGGAAAACAAAAGAAGATACTGAGACCAATCTTGAACTTCAAAACAGTTCTCACAACGCCGCTGGTCAGAATGTGAATTCTAATACAGATTTCGCGTATGGAGACACTGTTCCTAAAGGTAATACTGAACTGCAGAATGATCACATAAATTCATCTGCACAGAAGGAAGACTTTAATTCAGCCCTTAGAATGAAAGAAGATCAATTACAAGAAACAGCAGCGGAAGAACGTTTTAATCTGATTCCAGAATCACAGAATAGTTCTAAAACAGTTCACTCAAAGATCATAAATAGCGAGATTGCAGCACAAGAAAATACTTATAATGTAGAACAAACACAGAATGGCGGTTTTAATGGAACTTATAAATCCTCAAAGAATCCTATCGGAATTCCTGAAAATACCAATGAAACTTTAGCGGCAGAAAAAGATTATAATGTTAAAACTGAATTAAACGAAGATGACAACGAAACTATTGCTTTGGAAAACGTTTCGAAAACAACGTCTACGGATGGATTTGACAAAACATCGCAACCAAATGAACACTACAAAGAAACATCTACTGTCGAAGACATTGTTAGCAAACCCACAGATGTACAAAATGGTTCTGATAGAGCACCTGAAGATGACTTTAAAATCTATAACAAAACAAGTGCATCAGAAGATAGATTTAGTAGAACTTTAACAAGAGAAAATGAAGATGTCAAAACTGCTGCAAGAACTGATGACACCAACGTTGATCCTGCAACAAATGAACCTACAAAAAACCTCAACCATACAAAACTTGATGATGACTATAAAATCCATAAAGATACAAGTATTTTAAAAAGTAATTTGACACCAGAGGATGAATATAATGGAAATAATACAAAAACTGATGAATCTATCCTTGGTTCTGCAACGGGCGGTTCTAAGGAAACCCATAAATTTCAAGACAATCCTGACATAGCAGCGGAGGATGATTATAAATTATACAACGAAACAAATTCATCAGTGAATAGCCATAACGGAACAATCATACCGGAGGAAAACCCAAAAGCAACTGAAACACAAGATGATTCACTCTTTGCACCTGCAACAAACGCTTCTACAGGCGCTCCTAAATTACAAGACAATGTTGTTGAGGAGGATTTTGCAATTTATAACGAAACTAGAGCCCCAGAAGGTGGTCTTAGCGAAACGTCGATACCAGCATATGGATATGTCAGAACTATGAACACTACCTATGATGCCTCAACATTCGATTCTACAAACGACGTTACCTCGAACCCGAGTGATTTTACTAGCGAAAGTTCTGCAACCAAAGTTAATTCTATCGGTAATTCTGATCTGAAGGAAAACTACAACGTAATACCTATACCAGAAGAAACGTTTCTAAGAAACGCTACACCAGAAGATATCCCTAAATCTCAGTATCGTCCACACAGTAATCAAAACCTTAATGCTAACTCTAGTGGAATTCCTGATCCAGAAAACAACGATGAAGCACCTCCACCAGAAGATACTTACAAAAGAACGGATACACCAGGAGATAATCTTACAAATCAAGATGGTCTTAACAATACTGAAAAACCTGAAGTTAACTCCATTGGTACTCTGAAAACAGAGGTTAACAACGATGAAACACCTCCACCAGAAGATACTAACAAAAGAAATTATATATCAGAAGATAATCTTACAAATCCAGATGGCCTTAACAATACTGAAAAACCTGAAGTTAACTCCATTGATACTCTGAAAACAGAGGTTAACAACGATGAAATAGCTCCACCAGAAAATACTAACAAAAGAAATGATATATCAGAAGATAATCTTACAAATCCAGATGGCCTTAACAATACTGAAAAACCTGAAGTTAACTCCATTGATACTCTGAAAACAGAGGTTAACAACGATGAAACACCTCCACCAGAAGATACTAACAAAAGAAATTATATATCAGAAGATAATCTTACAAATCCAGATGGCCTTAACAATACTGAAATACCTGAAGTTAACTCCATTGGTACTCTGAAAACAGAGGTTAACAACGATGAAACACCTCCACCAGAAAATACTAACAAAAGAAATGATATATCAGAAGATAATCTTACAAATCTAGATGGCCTTAACAATACTGAAAAACCTGAAGTTAACTCCATTGGTACTCTGAAAACAGAGGTTAACAACGATGAAACACCTCCACCAGAAGATACTAACAAAAGAAATTATATATCAGAAGATAATCTTACAAATCAAGATGGTCTTAACAATACTGAAATACCTGAAGTTACCTCCATTGGTACTCTGAAAACAGAGGTTAACGACGATGAAATAGCTCCACCAGAAGATACTAACAAAAGAAATGATATATCAGAAGATAATATTACAAATCAAGATGGTCTTAACAATACTGAAAAACTTGAAGTCAACTCCATTGATACTCTGAAAACAGAAGTTAACGACGATGAAATAGCTCCATCAAAAGATACTAACAAAAGAAATGATATACCAGAAGATAATCTTACAAATCAAGATGGTCTTAACAATACTGAAAAACTTGAAGTTAACTCCATTGGTACTCTGAAAACAGAGGTTAACGACGATGAAACACCTCCACCAGAAGATAATAACAAAAGAAATGATATACCAGGAGATAATCTTACAAATCTGAACAATACTGAAAAACCAGAATCTAACTCTTTCGGTCCTCTGAAAACTGAAGTTAACGACGGTGAAACACCTCCACCAGAAGATACTTACAAAAGAACCGATGTACCAGAAGATAATCTTACAAATCAAGGTGGTCTTAACAATAAGAAACCTGAAGTTAACTCCATTGATACTCTGAAAACAGAGGATAACGACGGTGAAACACCTCCAACAGAAAATATTTACAAAAGAACTGATATACCAGGAGATAATCTTACAAACCAAGATGGTCTTAACAATAAAAAACCTGAAGTTAACGACGATGAAACACCTCCACCAGAAGACACTTACAAAAGAACTGATATACCAGGAGATAATCTTACAAATCAAGATGGTTTTAACGATACTGAAAAACCTGAAGTCAACTCCTTTGGTACTCTGAAAACAGAAGTTAACGACGATGAAACACCTCCACCAGAAGATACTTACAAAACAACCGATGTACCAGAAGATAATCTTACAAATCAAGATGGTCTTAACAATACCGAAAACCAACCTGAAGTTAACTCCATTGGTACTCTGAAAACAGAGGTTAACGACGATGAAATAGCTCCACCAGAAGATACTAACAAAAGAAATGATGTATCAGAAGATAATCTTACAAATCTTCACAATACTGAAAAACCAGAAGTCAACTCTTTCGGTCCTCTGAAAACCGAAGTTAACGACGGTGAAACACTTCCACCAGAAGATACTTACAAAAGAACTGATATACCACAATACAGTCCAAAACCAGATAATGATCCCAAACCTCAAGTTACCTCTAGTGAACACCCTACGAAGATACCAGAACCGAATGGTGTAGCTAAACAAATTTCTAAATCAGAAAATAACGTTAAAGGAACTTCTTCAGGAACGCGTGCGGGTGACGACTCTACTGGATTCAGTATAAAGGACACTGGGTACGGAGCCTCAGCGCCGGAGATCAATCTGAAGTTATTCAAGACGGAAAACCAGAATAACGGAAGCCACTACGAAATTGTTAGCAAAATCAAACACATCGGCCGGAGGATCAAGGATTACGTATTTAGTTTCATACGCTCCAGGCACGACGACACTTAAAAGATGTACACTGATTTATAAAAGTATTTATTGTAGTATATAGTTCGTGATTTTTAGAAGATAGTTTGGATAGTTACTTTATAAAATTAGAGTAGTTCTAATATAAAACGTAGTGAATTTGTGTGTGTAAAAAAAATTTGTAATTCATAATCAATATTTGTAGCTATACGATAGGTGTAAATAGTTTTTTTTTGGAGCGTGTAGGAGAAAACCGTTGAGATTTGATATTTTTCCATCAATGAAGTTATCTTAATTCGTTAGCAACTCTATTTTGTTCGTGTTCAATTTGTCTTTGTTAGATTCTACATTACCAGTTTCAGCTCAAAAACTACCCACAAGCTGTTTATTAAACTGAAACTATTGTGTTTAAAAATCTATTGATTTGCCATTTACAAGATTACAAGTGTACCAATGAAAGTGGGCGAGTGTGGATATACTAAAGCAGTAGAGTTTTTCTTTTCATAAATGAGACTGAGTGTGAGCGTTTTGCATAAAGAGTAACCAAAAATAAGTGCATTTATTTGTGTCATTTTTATACATGTTTTGTAGTAAATAAACATTTTTTAAAGATTTTTCTGAACGCAAATTATTTTCGCAAATTTCCCAACTTTCCACGAGACGTGTTTTGATGCGAGACACTATCTCCTCGTTATTTTTAGTAACTAGACACTATTCTTGTATTATCATACTGCTATTAGAAAATAGGCCATAATGGTACAACCCTAACTTGATACTTTGAAATTATAACCGATCTAAATTTGAGTGTGTGTGCGTGTGTGCTTGCGCGCGCACGTGTGTGTGTGTGTGTGTGCTTGCGCGCACGTGTGTGTCTGTGTGTGCGCGCGCACGTGTGTGTGTGTGTGTGATGTGTGTGTGATTTGTGTGTGTGTGTGTGTGTGTGTGTGTGATGTGTGTTTGATTTGTGTGTGTGTGTGTGTGTGTGTGTGTGTGTGTGTGTGTGTGTGTGTGTGGTGTGTGTGTGTGTGTGTTTGGTTTGTGTGTGTGTGTGTGTGTGTGTGATGTGTGTGTTTGATTTGTGTGTGTGTGTGTGTGTGTGTGTCTGTGTGTGAGTGTGTGTGTTTGATTTGTGCGTGTGCGTGTGTGTGTCTCTCTCTCTGTGTATGTATGTGTGTGCGTGCGCGTGTGTGTGTCTCTCTCTCTCTTTGTGTATGTGTGTGTGTGTGTGTCTCTGGTTGCGTGTTTGTGTTTGGTTTGTGTGTGTGTGTGTGTTTGGTTTGTGTGTATGTGTAGTGTGTGTGTGTGATTAGTGTGTGTGTGTGTATGTGTGTGTGTGTGTGTGTGTGTGTGTGTGTGTGTGTGTGTGTTTGTCTGTCTGTATGTGTGTGTGTGTGTGTGTGTGTGTGTGTGTGTGTGTGTGTGTGTGTGTGTGTGTGTGTGTGTGTGTGTGTGGTGAGTGTGGGTATGTGGTGTGTGTGTGTGTGTGTGTGTGTGTCTGTGTCTGTGTCTGTGTGAGAGCGCGTGCGCGCGTGTGTGTGTGTTTGGTTTGTGTGTGTGTGTGAGTGTTTGGTTTGTGTGTGTTTTGATTTGTGTGCGTGTGTGTGTCTGTGTGTGGGTGTGTGTGATGTGTTTGGTTTGTGTGTGTGTGTGTGTACGTGATGTGTGTGTGTTTGATTTGTGTGTGTGTGTGTCTGTGTGTGTGTGTGTGTGTGTGTGTGTGTGTGTATGTGTGGTGTGTTTGATTTGTGCGTGCGTGTGCGTGTGTGTGTGTGTGTCTGTGTATGTTTGTGTGTGTGTTTGTGTTTGGTTTCTGTGTGTGTGTGTGTGTGTGTGTGTGTGTGTGTGTCTGTCTGTCTGTCTGTCTGCTGTCTCTCTCTCTCTCTCTCTCTCTCTCTTTAATTCTCTCTCTCTGTGTGTGTGTGTGTGTGTGTGTGTGTGTGTGTGTGTGTGTGAAGTTCTTTAACACTTCTGCTGCTGGCCTACTCTACCTAAAACTTCTGGGCTATTTTAGCGGGAAGTATTTATATAACTATATTTTATTGTAGATATTATCTAGGATTTTCTGGTAAAATAATTTTTTATTCCGTAAAACTTTAATAAAATATTGAGTTTTTAATTTCCGAATTAAGATATAGATTTTTAAACTTAATATTTTGAACTTACATAAACCACTTTATTTTATTGATTTTTCTAATTTAACTGGTACAGTTATATTCCCTTGTAAATACTGAACAATTTAGTACATCGTAACATTTAAATGAATTACGTCATCATCAACACTAATCACAATTGCCAGCCATTTTGACTATCTAGCAAACGAAACTCGAAGGACAAGGTTATTTTACAGCTGGTGTAATTTCATTTCTGTATATAAGAAACATATGACGTGGCAGAAAAGTGAACTAGAAAGATAAGTTAATTTAAAAATGTAGATTTAGACGCTATCTATTGGATTTATTTTAAACTATTACCGACTGAAGTACAACAACGATAGATTGTTGCGTAGCAGTCAAAACTTTAAACAGCAAATTTCGTTAAACAGTTTTGAAATGGCGTTAATTTTAAACTTTTAAAAACTCGTAACTTTCTAAAATCTTAATTCACCAAAATAATTACAGTTAGTGGCATTCTGAAATTTCAAAATTCGTTGAAATTAAGAAATTTAATTTGACGGCTGTCCGGGTTCATTTTTGAATTTTTAATGCAATTTAAAATTTTAAAAAAAAGTAAAATCGCAATTTTGAGAAAAATTTTAAGATAAACAAATACTTTTGTTCACTTCTCTCCAATCAACGCGTATTAGACGCGTGAACTAGTGCATTTGAGAAAACTTAACACAAGTTCTAAATAATTAAAATCACGAAATGTTTTGAAACTCCCAAACTGCAGAAAAGAAAAATCTACATTATTCTACATTTTC
>CM040186.1:7089754-7092254 GCA_022606455.1 Callitettix versicolor | reverse complement strand
ACGTCACATTCTAATTTTACCTTCTTGCTGATACTGCTTATACTGTCCGCAATAGTTTCCGCCGTCTTGTGCTTCTGTTTCTGCTGCGTTTGCAAATGCCGTCAACCGAATAAAGATTACTCTTGTCTGGACTCGTCTGAAAAAGGTTTCTTTTCCCAACCAACGTACACCGTGCTGCCGATATACTGCGGACTGAAGGACGCCTTGACCAAACGGAAAACGTCCGACTTACCGCGTCAGTCGACGGATCGACCAGCCGAGGAAACGCAAAAGCAGAAAGAGGAACAAGTCAATTACGTTCTGAACAATAATCAAAAATTTCCAATTAAAACAACTCAGAATTCTCCGGCCAAAGAAACTACTTCCACTGATAGCGAAGACGATTACACCACTACTTCAAGCGAAGAAATATAACGTGTTTAATTTAAACAAAGAAGCATTTGATATTGTTTAAGTCTCTGTCATGTTTTCGTAAACTTACGAACAAAATTTATCACATCAAAAAATTTTGTATAATGTTAAAAATATCATTTTCAGTGATTAAAAGCATGTATATACAATTGTATTTTATGATTCTTACATTACATGATATTATATTACATGATTCTTACAATTGTATTTTACGATTCTTACATTACATGATATTATATTACATGATTCTTACAATTGTATTTTATGATTCTTACATTACATGATATTATATTACATGATTCTTACAATTGTATTTTACGATTCTTACATTACATGATATTATATTACATGATTCTTACAATTGTATTTTATGATTCTTACATTACATGATATTATATTACATGATTCTTACAATTGTATTTTATGATTCTTACATTACATGATATTATATTACATGATTCTTACAATTGTATTTTATGATTCTTACATTACATGATATTATATTACATGATTCTTACAATTGTATTTTATGATTCTTACATTACATGATATTATATTACATGATTCTTACAATTGTATTTTATGATTCTTACATTACATGATATTATATTACATGATTCTTACAATTGTATTTTATGATTCTTACATTACATGATATTATATTACATGATTCTTACAATTGTATTTTATGATTCTTACATTACATGATATTATATTACATGATTCTTACAATTGTATTTTATGATTCTTACATTACATGATATTATATTACATGATTCTTACAATTGTATTTTATGATTCTCACATTACATGATATTATATTGCATGATTCTTACAATTGTATTTTATGATTCTTACATTACATGATATTATATTGCATGATTCTTACAACTGTATTTTATACAAACCAGTAAATTTGATTAAAAATTGTTTTCTTTAAATTTGCATAGTATAGACCGAGATATGCGAGCACTGCGAACCAATCGGAAGTGAGTACTGGTATACAAATAATGTTGCTTTTCAGAAAAATGTTTTTTTTTTTTGCAAGCCAAATCGAAAACCCGTAACTTCTTAAATTGAATAACCCAAAAGCATCCTCGCTACTACATACTCAAATCATAAACTTTTTCTTAGGAAAAAACAAGAATAAAATCACCCCCAAAAGGCTTTAAAACTCGTCATTTGCTTCAGGTTTGGAAAACGTTTCCAGCGGAGGACAACCCCCCCCGGTAATGGTAACCCGGGGGGCATTTAACCATCCTCGTTACGCCTAAGGAGACAACCATGTGACGAGTACTGACGGATTAATGCGATTTTGTGAATGGGAACAGTTGGTTGGATGATCCAACTGACAAGAGAGCATCCCTGGAGGGTGATTTTTTTTTAATACCATCAAAAACCGGCGCTGTTAAGCTGTTTTGAGACTTAAAACAGACTAAAATAAGTGTAAAAATGTACTCCATTTTAAACAAACAAAAAAGCACTTAATTTTTTAGATTCCTACTTCACAAATATTATTTACAAGGCCACCATTTTGAAACACAAGTTGTACAAAAGAAAACACGCTTTTTCTTCTTTCCCCTCTTCTCAATATTCCTGTCCGTAACTTTTCACGTATAGCCGCAGTTACTCCCGTTGCTTTACTCTTACCGTTAACGCTGATCCTTCGTCCTCTTTAGTTTTGATCAATTTTAGAGTCGAGAAAGATCTTTCTGCTGTTGCAGTTAACGCAGGAAGAAAAGAGAGAACCAACATAAAATATCTAATTGCTTAATCCCGTTCTCGCCCTCAATATAACCGCTACATAGTACAAAAAACGTACACACATACAAACGGACAAAATTTCATGTACGTACAAAGTTGAGATCGGGATAATGTGACGGGTTTCTGACCTCTCATTGGTCTTAGATACCTCCCTGACCATCTTCCGCGAAATAAAATTTTATGAAAGTAAAATAGAATCTTTTACATTTTTGTATTTATTTATTTTGTTTTTTGTCTCAAAATGGCGATCGCCCTCTTTAATCCGTACTTGATGCCGAGCTCTAAATTTGGTTATTAATAATTCCGCTATCCGTTGTGAACAGGC
>CM040186.1:7074754-7084754 GCA_022606455.1 Callitettix versicolor | reverse complement strand
ATGGCGTTTAAAATAATTTAAACATTTATTATTCACACCTATCAATATGTAATAAACGTATAGAACATCGCAGTTATACAAGTAATACTCGAATACTGAATAATGAAGTTGGGCTGGGTAAGCAGTATGATGGCGTTTAAAATAATTTAAACATGTATTATTCACACCTATCAATATGTAATAAACGTATAGAACATCGCAGTTATACAAGTAATACTCGAATACTGAATAATGAAGTTGGGCTGGGTAAGCAGTATGATGGCGTTTAAAATTATTTAAACATTTATTATTCACACCTATCAATATGTAATAAACGTATATAAAACGTCGCTGTTATACAAGTAACAATCGAATACTAAATAATGAAGTTGGGCTGGGTAAGCAGTATGATGGCGTTTAAAATAATTTAAACATTTATTATTCACACCTATCAATATGTAATAAACGTATAGAACATCGCAGTTGTACAAGTAATACTCGAATACTAAATAATGAAGTTGGGCTGGGTAAGCAGTATGATGGCGTTTAAAATAATTTAAACATTTATTATTCACACCTATCAATATGTAATAAACGTATAGAACATCGCAGTTGTACAAGTAATACTCGAATACTAAATAATGAAGTTGGGCTGGGTAAGCAGTATGATGGCGTTTAAAATAATTTAAACATTTATTATTCACACCTATCAATATGTAATAAACGTATAGAACATCGCAGTTGTACAAGTAATACTCGAATACTAAATAATGAAGTTGGGCTGGTAAGCAGTATGATGGCGTTTAAAATAATTTAAACATTTATTATTCACACCTATCAATATGTAATAAACGTATAGAACATCGCATCGCAGTTGTACAAGTAATACTCGAATACTAAATAATGAAGTTGGGCTGTTGTAAGTAGTATGATGGCGTTTAAAATAATTTAAACATTTATTATTCACACCTATCAATATGTAATAAACGTATAGAACATCGCAGTTGTACAAGTAATACTCGAATACTAAATAATGAAGTTGGGCTGGGTAAGCAGTATGATGGCGTTTAAAATAATTTAAACATTTATTATTCACACCTATCAATATGTAATAAACGTATAGAACATCGCAGTTATACAAGTAATACTCGAATACTAAATAATGAAGTTGGGCTGGGTAAGCAGTATGATGGCGTTTAAAATAATTTAAACATTTATTATTCACACCTATCAATATGTAATAAACGTATAGAACATCGCAGTTGTACAAGTAATACTCGAATACTAAATAATGAAGTTGGGCTGGGTAAGCAGTATGATGGCGTTTAAAATAATTTAAACATTTATTATTCACACCTATCAATATGTAATAAACGTATAGAACATCGCAGTTGTACAAGTAATACTCGAATACTAAATAATGAAGTTGGGCTGGGTAAGCTGTATGATGGCGTTTAAAATAATTTAAACATTTATTATTCACACCTATCAATATGTAATAAACGTATAGAACATCGCAGTTGTACAAGTAATACTCGAATACTAAATAATGAAGTTGGGCTGGGTAAGCAGTATGATGGCGTTTAAAATAATTTAAACATTTATTATTCACACCTACCAATACGTAACAAACGTATAGAACATCGCAGTTATACAAGTAATACTCGAATACTGAATAATGAAGTTGGGTTGGGTAAGCAGTATGATGGCGTTTAAAATAATTTAAACATTTATTATTCACACCTATCAATATGTAATAAACGTATAGAACATCGCTGTTATACAAGTAATACTCGAATACTGAATAATGAAGTTGGGCTGGGTAAGCAGTATGATGGCGTTTAAAATAATTTAAACATTTATTATTCATACCTACCAATATGTAATAAACGTATTTAACATCGCTGTTGTACAATTAACAATCGAATACTAAATAATGAAGTTGGGCTGGGTAAGTAGTATGATGGCTTTGAAATAATTTAAACATTTATTATTCACACGTACCAATACGTAATAAACCTATAAAACGTCACTGTTATTATAATTAACACTTAAATACTAAATAATTAAGTTGGACTGGGTAAGTAGTATGATGGCGTTTAATATAATTTAAACAATTATAAAACTTATAAAACGTCACTGTTATACAGAACAAAACATAAATACGCGAGCGACCAACTCAGTGGGAACCGGCAGATGAAAGAAAGGGGAAGAGCTGAGAACTGGAGGGGATCTGTGTAATACTTCCCCTACTTGCGTTACTTACGCAAGTAAGCCTACTCGATAAAACCGAATCACTCAATGATGACAAATACAAAGTGCACAACGCGGTATAAGAAGATAACGCTTCAAACTGTTGCTTAGCTACCGCTTTGGTAAAACGCTTTCATGGCAAACGACCTTTGTAGCTTTGACCACTGTTCCATGGCGACTGAAACGCTTTGAGATGGGAAAACAACGGTAACCATGACAACTAGAACAGCCTATTTTCTAGCCTTCTACAGTCTTTTAAAAAATGCAGATTTGACTGCCGCACCCTGTATAACATTGCAAACGATAAAAGACAAACAGAGCTGCTATCTAACGGCAAAGTTCAGAAATTACTGTGTTTCATTTGTACCGTTGATCATTCAGGGGCTCGTATTCTATACCTATTCTAACAGACAGATGTAAACCAGTACTATGTATGTACAGGATGTCCTGTAATATTACACGGATAGTTCACAATGTACATGTTACGAACAGCAGCAGTAGTACCAACATAATCATGCCAACTCTGCAACGCTAATAGCGAAGCTGTGTATTCTGTCATTATGTTACCGTCCCATTGGGGGCTGCGTTAATTCCGAAATATAACCTCGCAAATGATACACGACATAGACGGTGCCGCTACCTAACGGCAAAGTTTACGAACTAACGTAATCCCCTTCTGCATCGTTTAACGTGATTCACGGCCGCTCACTGACAGATCGGTATTGTAAAAACATTTTTACCAATACAATGTACTGAACGTCTCGTTAAAGAAATGCAGTTAACCTTACAAATTAAAGCAGTGTTGCCAACTTAAAAACACGTTACATGAGGACTTATATATAACACTGTAAGTACTGTACTTATTAATAATTTACGTATTTACAGGTTATGTTAAAATCGTATAATACAATACTTCTAGAAATCGTTCCACTAACAATCGCGATACGCAACTGTCTCGCTGACGTGATAGAAGCGAATTTCCAGAAGTATTTGTTTGAATCGTACATTTTTTTAAAACTTTGTACTTCATAATCACAATCGGCATTAAAGTCTGCATATGTTAGCGTTTTAAACTTTCAAACTACAATGAAAATACGAAAATGAACCCTGACCGCCGTCAAAAAAAAATCAAAATTTAAAAGGATTTTGGTAATTAAAATGCTACTTTATGTAGTTGTTAAATATAATTACGAATTTTCCTGGTTAACGAACTTGTGAAAGATATTTACCATAACAGAGTTTTGTGTCAAGTTGAAGATGAAGATTTGTGCGTGCGCGCGTGTGTGTGTGTGTGTGTGCAAAACCTGTGCAGAAATGATGGACGTGTGCACTCTCTCTCTCTCTCTCTCTCTCTCACACACACACACACACACACACACACACACACACATATATATATATATATATATATATATATATATATATATATATATATATATATGTGTGTGTGTGTGTGTGTGTGTGTGTGTGTGTATGTATACATATACATACATACGAGTTTTAACGAATCCTCAAAAAGGGAGAGGGTCAGGAGAGGGTCCTTTAAAGGTCCTAACAGCGGCCTCGGTTGCCTAGTGGATAGCGTACTAGGCTTTCACCCCGAGAATTACGGGTTCGATTCCCGGCGAGGGCTTGGCATTTTCATACGCTATAAATCATCCCATCGTCTGCATTAGCCCAAGTGTGCAAGTAGCCAAAAGAAAAAAAAATAATAATAAAATAAATGTCCTGAGTCTGGGTCTTACCACGATGGCTGCTCTAATAGCTCGTTTTTTCAAAACAAAATTCGATAACAAAATGTACAGAAACTATAATGATCTTCGGTGCAATCCAAAAACCTTTTCCCGCCAATTCGAACCGGTAACCGTAATATTTACGAAAAATGTTACTGGATCAACTTCAGTAAAAACTGTGCTCTTTCTGCATGAGGCGGTTAAAATTGTGATAGGTCGTTCAGGCTACAAAAATGTTCAGCCTTCACCGTACAGCTACAGGTGCCGGTCATTTTCAGGTCAGAAGCCGCCATCTTGAAACGGAAGTGTATGGAAAAAATCTTACTCATACTTTCCGTACGAAATCTTATTACCTTCGAATCAAATTTTAAAAAAATCGGTCACTGAGTTTGACCGAAACTATGAAACAAACAAACAAACAAACCAAATGCTCCGCCAATTATAAAAGCGTTGGCTTAACACGTATCACGTTTTAGGGCTGTGTGTGATATTGTATTTTGCGTGATGCGAGTGCACGAATTTATATTGATATATAAAAGTATATTTTGCGCGTTGCAAGTCCCACATTAAATTAATTACAATTAAAATATCCAGTTTTTCCGCCCGGGATCGAACCGCGGTCATTTTAAGGCGCACGTGATAACCACTACAGTACGGAAACTACGACGAAGTTCACCGATGTAAATATACGAAATGAATCGTTAATTTAATACTTAATTAAAAATACTGTTCGTCCTTGGGGGTCGTGAATACGTGCAAGTCGTAGAGAAGAGGTTGTTGTCACTCCATGTTAACGCATGGATTTCTGATGGAACGCGGGGACCCGCATCGGTGCGGTTTTTGTAGAGAAACCATCACAGTAAGACATACATTGCTACACTGTGATGGTGTCCAAAATATACGACGTGTATGTGGTCTGGGGAATAGTATGCAGAGGACGTTGGGAGATAGTGTCTCGGCCATTGACCGGACTCTGAAATTCATTCATCGTCTGAATCTGTTTAATAAAATTTTAATTTAAAGTAATATTGCAGGGCCTCTTTACAGCCCTATAACAAGTTGTATATTTGTCGCTATTTATTTATCTTAATTTATTATTATTTGTTTCCTTGTTGTTTAGTTTTATTTATTTATTTATAGTTATATTTTATTGTTAACTAGTTTTAGGAATAGTATTTATAGTTGTTATTGTATGTTGTTTTAAATTAGTGTTATTGTTTATTTTGTGATGTTCTTAAATTTTATTTTATTAATATCGTGCCTCGGCGATGATAACCTTAACGGTTTTTCGCCGGAAAAAAATATATTGGTAGTCATAGTGAAAGATCAGTTGTTTTATATTAATTCGTAACGATCAGCTGATTTCATTGAACAGCTGTAATAAATTTCAGGTTATGTCGTGTTTTCGAACAAATTGTTTTAAAATAAAAAGGAAGAGAAAACGTAACACGCGATTTTTATTTTTGCTTCAATAGCAGACATTTTCAAAAACGTGTTTTTATCGAGGTCTTGGTTGTTAAATGTTTGCAAAGAAATTATACCGCCATTGTTGGATTTAGTTGAAGTTTAAACAAATCAGGTTGTGTTAAAGTCTCCAAGGAGTTGTCCTATTTCGGACCAGACGTATAAAATAAAGTTCATGCGACTACAACAACATGTAAAAATAACTTTTCCCAGAAATAACGGAACAGTTTGAAGCAGTACTTTATAAAACTGCCAAAGTTTCTGTTTATTTTGTTAAAACTAATCGATAACAGTTTCCGATAGAAGGTGATTACGAGGTGTGTTGAGAAAGTAACGAGAATTTTTAAACTTCGCGCGCTTGGAAAGTCCGATTATCAAAACATTTTTTTATTATGTTGGTATACATGCCCTCGAAGTATGATAAAACTTTCAGCTGTTTTCATTGTTGACTTTGTCTGTGACAGCCACTAAGGTTAGACGTGTTTTTGTGAGCTCGACGGTTTTCGTTTGTTAAAAGAAATGGATTTGTATCAAATTTTTGATAAAAAATGGAATAAAGTGTAACAAAGTGTGTGAAATGTTAACAAGGCCTATGGTGGGTCTGCTATGAATAATGCAAGAGTTTACGAGTGGTATAAGCGTTTCCAAGAAGGCCGTGAAGGCGTTTCCAAGATGACGAACGTCCTGGACGCCCCAGCACATCAACAACCGATGAAAACGTTGAAAAATTGAAAGAAATGGTTACGAACAATCGCCGAATCACAATTAGAGAGGTCGCTGATGATGTTGGCATATCGATTGGATCATGTTATGACATTGTTTCAAATGTTTTGTGAATGAAACGCGTGGCAGCAAAATTCGTTTCAAAATTGTTGAATTTTGAACAAAAACAGCGGCGAATGGAAGTTGCTCAGGAGTTACTAAATGAAGTCAACGACGATGCAGAATTACTGAAACGTATTATAACAGGTGATGAAACATGGGTTTACGGATATGACGTTGAAACTAAGGCTCAATCATCCCAGTGGAGGCATTCTGGCTCGCCAAGACCGAAAAAGGCTCGACAAGTGCGGTCGAGCATGAAGGTTATGCTAACTGTATTTTTCGATATTAATGGCATATTTCATCATGAATTCCTGCCACCAGGTGAAACGGTCAATAAAGAGTACTACCTACAAGTTCAACGCCGCTTGCTTGAAGAAATCCGGAAAAAACGCCCGGATCTGTGGAAAAACAATTCATGTCTTTGGCACCACGATAATGCACCAGCTCACACTTCATCGTTTGTTCGTGAATTTTTGATTAAAAACAGTACTGTAACGATGCCCCAGCCTCCATATTCGCCAGACATGGCTACGTGTGACGTTTTCCTATTTTCAAAAATAAAGACAACCTTAAAGGGCCGTCGTTTTACAACCGTAGATGACATTTTAATCGCATCACTGAAAGAACTATAGACTATCTCAAAGATCGAGTTTGAGAAGTGTTTCGATGATTGGAAGAAGCGCTGGCACAAGTATATAATCTCCAATGGGGACTATTTTGAAGGCGACAACATCAGTGTAGAAGAATAAATAAATATTTTGTTCAAAAATTAAAATTCTCGTTACTTTCTGAACACACCTCATAAGTAAACACGATTTTGGTTTTATATCTAACTCGAAGAGTAAATATTTTAAAACTCTTTGTAACATTTGTAAAAAAGAATGCTTCTATTAGAAATTCATTGCATTTTGTACATAAAATGGCTTATATAATTATTACGTTTTGATAACGTAATTTAATTATTAGTACACTTATAAGGATTATTTTTATCCTTTCTAAGTGCTTTATACCCCAACAGTTAAAGACATGGTGGTAATGGGAATGAAAAAGTAGTCTTAGAAAACTGAACGTATGTGCTTTATGTTTTAGCTGCTAATACAACTTTGAGTTTTAATTTTTTAAACCTGTTTTTTTTCAACTGTTTTACAAAACAGCTTTTTCCTCAACAAACAGTTTGTTGACGTTTTGTAAAAATAGCAGAAACGCTATTTTCCTCTATGAGGACCTCCAGCGGTCAGTGCACTGCTAAAACTCATTCAAAGCATAATTTTACTAACCTAGAATCCAAAAGGCGTAGTTGAACAATAGGTTCTTTTATTGACTGCGTTGGCAGGCTAACAAACCCTCATAATCTCGAGAACTAATCTTACCTAAATATACTTGTGTAATTTTCACTTACAAATTATTTTCACCATTTTGAAACGGATTACCTTTTAACTAGGTCCTCTGTACTGATGTGTACTGTGGAAAAAATTTCAATTCATCCGTTGAAGAGATACAAATTATTTATTAAAAAAACAAAATGGCGGATAGCCAGTGAATAAACAGTTTTAGGATATTACGTTTATAAAAAAGGTTTAACTCGACCGTTTTAACCATAACCTGAAAATAATCTAAAATCACCACCATTTTGAAACTGCTAACGGATTTCGCTATATAACAGACTTGTTCTTGCTACTATATTTATTGTTTATGTTCCAGTTTCGAACCCTTGACTGCACACTAAAAACAATTTCAATCTAACAGCGTCCCACTAACCGCTTTCGAGTTTGGTACTTACGAAGAAAACGAAAACGGAAGCTCATGGCGGTAACTTTGGACTGAATCTAATTTCCGGCGCACTATATATATAAACAGCTGTCTAAAGTTAACACCCGCCTGTATACATATAGCGCAACATAACCTCAAAGTGTGACAAGCAGGAAGATATATCGTCTTTGCTCGGATGCCGGCAGCGATCCTATCGCAGTAAAACTGAGTCAATTTGTTACAAGCTGTGCAGACAATAAATTTATTGGTTCAAATACAGTTCGTTGTGCGATTATGTGTCGAGATTATTGAAAACTAGTTTCATAATTTTAATTCTACTTGAAATATGTTCGACGCGATGGTAAAAGGGAAAATGTCGAAGGATCCACACATTGTATTGTTTAAACCACAATATTCTGTATACGAGGTGTATTTAGAAAGTAACGGGAATTTTAATTTTTTGAACAAAATATTTATTTATACTTCTACATTGATGTTGTCATCTTCAAAATAATCCCAATTGGAGATTATGCACTTGTGCCAACGCTTCTTCCAATCCTCGAAACACTTCTCAAACTCGATCTTTGAGATAGCCTTTAGTTCTTTCAGCGATGCGCTTTTAATGTCATCTACGGCTGTAAAACGACGGCCATTTAAGGTTGTCTTTATTTTTTAAAATAGGAAAAAGTCATACGGAGCCATGTCTGGCGAATATGGAGGCTGGGGCGTCGTTACAGTACTGTTTTTGGCCAAAAATTCACGAACAAGCGATGAAGTGTGAGCTGGTGCATTATCGTGGTGCAAAAGCCATGAATTGTTTTTCCACAGATCCGGGCGTTTTTTCCGGATTTCTTCACACAAGCGGCGTTGAACTTGTAGGTAGTACTCCTTATTGACCGTTTCACCTGGTGGCAGGAATTCACGATGCACTATGCCATTATTATCGAAGAACACAGTGAGCATAACCTTCACGTTCGACAGCACTGTCGAGCCTTTTTCGGTCTTGGCGAGCCAGAATGCCTCCACTGGGACGATTGAGTCTTAGTTTCGACGTCATATCCGTAAACCCATGTTTCGTCACCTGTTATAATACGTTTCCGTAATTCTGCATCGTCGTTGACTTCATTTGGTAACTCCTGAGCAACTTCCATTCGCCGCTGTTTTTGTTCAAAATTCAACAATTTTGAAACGAAGTTTGCTGCCACGCGTTTCATACACAAAACACTGGAAACAATGTCATAACATGATCCAATGGATATGCCAACATCATCAGAGACTTTTCTAATTGTGATTCGGTGATTGTTCATAACCATTTCTTTCACTTTTTCCTCGTTTTCATCGGTTGTTGTTGTGCTGGGCCGTCCAGGGCGTTCGCCATCTTCAACGTCTTCACGGCCTTCTTGGAAACGCTTATACCACTCGTAAACTCTTGCTTTGATCATAGCAGACTCACCGTAGGCCTTTGTGAACATTTCACACACTTTGTTACACTTTATTCCATTTTTTACGCAAAATTTGATACAAATTCTTTGATCCATTTATTTTAACAAACGAAAATGGCCGAGCTTATAAAAACACGTCTAACCTTAGTGGCTGTCACAGACAAAGTCAACAATGAAAACAGCTGAAAGTTTTATCATACTTCAAGGGCATGTATACCAACATAATAAAAAAAATGTTTTGACAATCGGACTCTCCAAGCCTGCGAAATTTAAAAATTCTCGTTACTTTCTGAACACACCTGGTACACTAGTAATTGAAAGAACAAAACAACTCGCAGTATAACTTTCAAATATTACACTAAACATTCCTTCCGGTTTTGTACCAAAAATAAGGACCCACATTATTAAAACTAAATATATGTGCGTACTGAACATTTCGTCAGAACACTGAGGAACTCTTACGCCGAATATTTTTCCATTTTTAGGCTTTAAAGTAAAATAAAACCAATTTAAATCGATATAAAAATTCCAGGAGCAGTTTAAAGTGTCCCCGTG
>CM040186.1:7059754-7069754 GCA_022606455.1 Callitettix versicolor | reverse complement strand
CGAGTAACAGGTTGTAACGAAACGTGTAATAGGTTATAACGAATTGTGTAACAGGTTATAACGAATTGTGTAACAGGTTATAACGAATTGTGTAACAGGTTATAACGAAACGTGTAATAGGTTATAACGAATTGTGTAACAGGTTATAACGAAACTAGTATCAGGTTATAACGAATTGTGTAACAGGTTATAACGAATTGTGTAACAGGTTATAACGAAACGAGTAACAGGTTGTAACGAAACGTGTAATAGGTTATAACGAATTGTGTAACAGGTTATAACGAAACTAGTAACAGGTTATAACGAATTGTGTAACAGGTTATAACGAATTGTGTAACAGGTTATAACGAAACGAGTAACAGGTTGTAACGAAACGTGTAATAGGTTATAACGAATTGTGTAACAGGTTATAACCAAACTAGTAACAGGTTATAACGAATTGTGTAACAGGTTATAACGAAACGAGTAACAGGTTATAACGAAACGTGTAACAGCTTATAACGAATTGTGTAACAGGTTATAACGAATTGTGTAACAGGTTATAACGAATTGTGTAACAGGTTATAACGAAACGAGTAACAGGTTATAACGAAACGTGTAACAGGTTATATCGAAATCACTAACAGGTTCCAACGAAACGAGTAACAGGTTATAAAGAAACGAGTAACAGGTTATAACAAATTGTGTAACAGGTTATAACAAAAGTAGTAACAAGTTATCCCCGCAGGGGGTGCAGACTAGCTGCACCTATTGAGAGGATTTGAACGTCCCTCGCGGTACCCGAGTCTAACACACACTTATACTTGTAACGTAAAACTGTTCCATGTTCTTAAGCGGGCGTTCATTACTATTAATCCTGGATAGCCGTCCGCATTCATAGGCTTCGTCCAGGGTTCAACTTTCTGTAAGGTTTTTGGTTCAATTATAAATTGGGTTCATTAACAAAAATCAGTATTTCATGATTTTGCTCACCCATGTTTGAGTCATCATCGCCAAAAGAGACTTTGGGTTTTAAAATTTAATAGCTGCGCAAATTTATGGCAAGGCTTCGGGTGCTCAATATTCTCGAGCGTAAGGAGGTTCTTAGGTGCTCAATATTCTCGAGCGTAAGGAAGTTTTAGGTGCTCAATATTCTCGAGCGTAAGGAGGTCTTAGGTGCTCAATATTCTCGAGCGTAAGGAGGTTTTAGGTGCTCAATATTCTCGAGCGTAAGGAGGTTTTAGGTGCTCAATATTCTCGAGCGTAAGGAAGTTTTAGGTGCTCAATATTCTCAAGCGTAACGAAGTTTTAAGTTTCCAGGTGCTCGCTATTCTCGAGCTCTCTGAATCCTAGCTACTCAAAGGATTCGGAATTTCTACACTATTCTGATCACGATGGTGAAATCAGATTTTCAAAACCCCGCAGGGGGTGCAGACTAGTTTCACCTATTGAGAGGATTTAGACGTCCCTCGCGGTACCCGAGTCTAACACACGCTTACACATACAACACTACACTTACGCCTTTAACACTTTACACTCACAATTACATTTAGGGAGGCGATAATAGCCTCAATGTGCTTTTCGCGTTAAAATAACAAAAAAAAAAGATTGGATTTTAGAAAAAATACATTTCTTTCTTTTTCCACACTGAATAAAATACTGGACATTTACGTTCGTAATGTTTAGTTATTTCAACTGCTTTGTCGCAAAATATAACTCACTAATTTGCTTTGTAAAAACAAAATTAGTTAAATCTAGTGGTTTATTTATTCACCTCGTAAAGGCTCGGTTTCGAAACCTTACTATTTCATCTTCAGGCCGTAATACAAAACGTCAAATCCCTCTGTCGAAGTCGTCACAAAGTTAAACAGGACATTGAAAACACACGTCACAAACACTGAACACGATTAAAATACACGGATAAAATTTTATTTGGTCAAACGATGCAGGCAACTCGCATGTCGTTACATTACGGACTGCGTAGTCATCATCACGTGTTTAACTTTTTGATGACCTCGACAGAGGATCTGACATTTTGTATTACGACCTGATGATGAAACAATAAGGTTTCGAAACCGCTGTAGCTTTTATGAGGTAAGTAAATAGACCACTGGACGGAAAAATACGTCATAATCCTAATTAATAATTACGTGGTCCGGGAACTAATTCGTGTTTACAGTTTGTACAACCTTGGAAGTTACTTTCCCTCAAACATTTTACCTTTAATTAGGTATTACTTTTAATAACATGATTTGTAGTTAAGGTAACGGAATGATACAGATGTGATTTTAATTTAAACACACGTTCAAGGATCCCAGATGGTTTAATGTATTTGGAAGTCCGCGACTGACTGGCGTTTGGGAACCACTGCTGCAAAGAACACATTCAATATGACCGACAGTATCTACAGACTGTTAATATCGATGCACTAATTGTACAAAAGCGAAAAAAATTACTCCCGTTCCTGGTCTCGATCCTGGGTGAACACATTACCACATCACCGTCACCATGGCAACAGTATGCATTAAACACAAGTTGAGCGCGACAAGATACAATAAAAACAACAAATAGCCGATAAATATTCTAGGCTGCCATATCTCCTTCCCAAAGCTGCGTATACAACAACGCCTGGGGGAAATACGCAAAACCGACGTCCATAATCAGCCTGCATAAAGGCGGCTATAAGGTTTTCAAAAAATGTTTTATTCCTTTACGTCGCTAAACGGGCAAAAAAAAACTCGGCACGCAACTGTCTCGCTCGAATGACCCGAGTAACAACAATAATATCTTTATAAAACATTTTTTTTAAAACTTATTTCACTAACGAATTCACTAAGTTGGTTTTCGCGCATAATAATTCGTTACACGATAATGAACCCTGACCACTTTCGTATTTTCAATGTAAGTAAAATGTTTTATGCAGATTTTAACGCTGCTTACGATGCCAAAAACTAGATTTTATTAAAAAATAAATTTAAAAAAATTGTATGATTAAAAAAAATTAACGAACTTAACGAAGCTACAACAAAAATCGATTTTTGTACTAAGTTTAAATCAAATCAGACTGAAATTCGAAAGTGCACGCACCCAAAAGCCCTCCTAAAGGAAATTTGCAATTAAAACTGATAAACGGCAATAACATTAATAGCTTTTAATGAAATACGTTTACGTTTGTATATTTCCACAATTTTTTTATTCAGGTCTTGCCAACCAAGGTTTCACTTGTTAGAGCACTGTCAAGGATACTTAATAGACCTTAGTTAAAACAGCTGTGCATTATATTTTTGTTTAAGAAAAACCCACTGTACACGTTTAAAAACTTGAAGGAGGGGATAATGACCTAGACAATGATTTTAATAGAGATCAAAGTCTAATTGTTCACTTAAAACTAATTAAACAGTTAAAACTAATTACTTAAAATTAAATGATTTACTTCTAAATTCACTGAATTATTCTTTGAACTGTTTGAACTTGTAAAATCCGTGTTTTTAAAAAAATCATAAAAACTCGTTTTATAACTCTTAAAATATTACTTGTTTTTAATATTAAATAATTTACAGAATTTAGGTTAGAAATGAATCGTTTAGTTTTAAGGGGGGTCGGCCTTCCCTATCTCGCCAATGTTATTTTATGATATCTTTAGGTACATTTTTCTCAGTAACTATTTTAGATACAGCTGTGAAATTTTTTCCTAGTAATATATAGACACTTGCCAACATTTTAAAACAGGGAAATTTAAATATGTGTTTTTATAAAACTGTGGCAATTTTTTAAAAATTATAATATTTTTTATTTCAGATTTTCCGTGTTTTTGCACACATGAAATTAAATAAAATCATTTTTTGTTAAAATATTTATAAACCCCTGTGTTAAAGTATGCAGAATGATGTAATAAACAAAACAAAGCAAAAATGAATCTTCTAGCTTTTGTAGTTTATGAGAAAAATGTACCTAAACATGAAAAAAAAACAAGTTTCGGAAAAACGCGTTTAAAGTTTGTTTTACATTAAAATTCTTTACTTACAAATATTTAGTGCATTCCTGCCCCATATATTGTATGCAGTGAATTCATCCCACGCTACTTTTTTTGGAAAAAAAAAGTTGGTACACTACTACATATATAATTTTTTTGACTAATTGTACAGTTTCAAAGTATAAAGTGTTATATATATTATTAAACAAAAAACTCCAGAGAATATTAATTCAAAATAAAAAAAAATGGAATTTTTTAAGATTTTTTCAGGCCGACCCCCCTTAAGTAAATCTCTACTACTTTTAATGAACAATACATTCAGGTTGTTCGTCCCTTTTAAAACCGTTATCTAGATGGTTCATAGGCCTTTACAGTGTGGGTTTCCCAAACTAAAATATAATATTGTACCAGCTGTTTTAACTTTGAAGTGGCCTTGACAATGCTCTAACTAGTGTAACCTTGGTTGGCAAGACTCAAATAAAAAAATTGTGGAAATAAAGAAACGTGTTATTATTACATTAATGTAATGGATTTCCACCAACCGACTGTCGTACGTATAAACAAAGTAACAGCTAATGTTCCACTGAGGCACATGTTTATTGAATGTTCACAGGACACAATGTTCTCTCCGAGTGTGAACAATGTACAACAAATAACGAGACCACTCGTTAAAGCATAAACTTAACTTTTAAAAACTGTTATATTTAATTAACTAATATTTTTTCACGGTTCTCTCCATACTTCGTGTAGTGTGAAAAATCCATTTTTTGTGACCGTAATTTTAACTTTTAAACTAAAATTTCGTTCAGTTAAACGCTATATACTAATCGATTTTCAATTCAATGTATCGATTTATGTTTCCAATTGTTTTTTTATTTACTGTTTGAGAACCATCGCAGTATGACTTACATTGCTAGACTGTGATGGTTTCCAAAATACGCCGCGTTTTTTGGGAAATTGTTTGAAAACGATGTTGGGAGAAGTGTCTCGATCACTGATCGGACTAAAATCCTTCATCGTCTGGATTTGTTTGATAAAATTTAATTAAAATAATGTTGCAGGACCTCTTTACAGATCTGCAAAAGATGTATATAACTGTTTATTTATTTGTGTATTTTATTTTATTATTGTTTGCATTCTTTTCCTTGTTAATTAGTTTTATTAATTTATTATTTTATGTATTTATTTTTTTATTTTTATATTATTGTTTTTTACTTACAAATTATTGTTAACTAGTTAAATCGAAATAGTTGTTATTATATTTGGTTTTATTTTTTGTTACTGTTTCTTTTTGTATTGTCTCTAATTTTTATTTGTCTTGTTTCCCAGTTTTTGGAAATTTTAATATCGCGCCTCGGCGGTAATAACCTCAATTGCTTTTCACCAGAAATAACCACTGTTTGTACGCTACAGAGGGTGTTACAGGCTCTGCTGCAGTTAATTTCTTAACTCGCTCGAAACCTTTTCATGTTTGCTTTACGGAAAAGACTACGGAGAAAGGATATTGAAAAACTTACAGCGAGTGTAGGTTGAATAATTCATTCGCAATTTGCACTACAGATGGCGTTGAGGTCGCACAAAGGCGGGTTTCTATAGAGTGCCGTACACAGGCCAGTGCAGTGAGGTGCAGAATTATGTACAGTTTGCTGTACGTTACTTCTGCATGCGATTTGTGTGCAGAAAGTTCGTGCTTTGTGAAAACGTCGATTATGTGACGCTTACTGTTCAGCAAGGCGATTTTTACAGAAATAGTAATTGGTTCTGGTCCGGCCGAATTCCATTAAAACTTAGTTGTATTCTGAGCTCATAAATATAGTATTTTCATATACAGCGTGTCCCAAAGAATAGGTTCACGCATGTCATCCGCCATTATTTTCTCATTCGTCCGTTGATCATTTTGAAATTATGCGTACTTTTTAAAGAAGGTACCAGAAATAGTGTGTGAGAATTGCATCTGGCTGATGTTTGTAAAAAAAATGTTATTAAAAAAAACAGTTTTTATTAACATCAAAATATTAACATAGCGGGGGAATACCTTAATTTTCAAACAGAAATAATAATACCAATTCTTTCCGTTTCTTCCTTAAACACCCTGTACACACGCACGCACGCACACGCGCACACAACACACGCACGCACGCACGCGCACACACATCACACCATGCACGCACGCATGCGCACGCACACACACCACACCAAACACGCACGCTCGCTCGCACACACGCATACACGCACACACACACACACACACACACACACACACAACACACACCACAACACACACGCACGCAGGTGCACGTACACAGACACACACATGAACGCACGCTCGTACAAGCACACGCACACACACCACACCATACCACACTCGCGCGCGCGCACATACACACACACACATCACACACACACACACACACACACACACACACACACACACACACACACACACACACACACACACACATATATATATATATATATATATATATATATATATACTACACAAGCAGAGCACACACACACACACACACACACAAACACGCACGCACGCGCACACACGCGCGCGCGCGCACGAACTCACACAAACACGCACGCACGCTCTCTCTCTCTCTCTCTCTCACACACACACACACACACACACACACACACACACACACACACACACACACACACACACACACGTATATAAATGAACGAGTTTGCAGAGTGACTCTTGCACTGCGACCTTTGCACATCACTGTGCTCTCTTCCCATATCCCTGAGATGCTCAGTTACAGCGCCTTCTCCAGTCCTATTCTTTCATGAAGTCTAGGATTTTGAGAGGATTCAAGGTGATTAGCCCCCTGCTTCCCTTCCTTATTGAGATGTTTTCTCTGCTAATTCTCTTTCAAGTTGTCTTCCTCCTGACCCTCATTGCGGAGGTACCGCACCATTTCGCCAATCATTTTGTTGCGCGTTAACATCCCGCACATGTTTTACATTCTTACTTAAAGAAACACCCATTAGTAGGTAAGAAAATGAGGTCCTCCCACACAGAGTCCTGCATCCTTGCGTAAGGCTAACGTACACTTGGGAGGTCTCCCAGGGCTCCGTTTGATACACTATTAGGCCGGTGTCATTCCATCAACACAGGTCGCATTACACTTTACAGTTAGTAGATGATTGAGAGCAGTATGAGCTAAAAATACGGTGGGGTCGCTACGCCCATCAGCTGCTCACCTCAGCCTGCTCCGCCCAGAAACATACATACACATATGTATTACCACTTTCACGTGCGCAATTACAATTCCATTTGACTTAAACTTTACTAAAAAATCGATTTCGGTAATACAAAAACTCAGACGAGTTCGTTAAGAAACAAAATTCGACCAACCGTTTTTTTTGTTTTTGTTTTTGTTTGTTTTTTTTTTTTTGGTGTTTAACGTCCGACTATTGTGCACACTTGGGCTAATGCAGACGATGGGATGATTTACAGCGTATGAAAATACCAAGCCCTGGCCGGGAATTGAACCCGGGTCCTCGGGGTGAAAGCCCAGTAAGCTATCAACTAGGCCACCGAGGCGGCTCGTTCAACAGTTTCAAAATGGCAGCCAATAATTAAAAAAATCATAACATTTTCAAGAATATTTTTTGTAAATCCAATTACACCATTGTAATCAGCGTTAAAAACTGCATAAATTAGCGTTTTTATTTTCCAAATCACGATGAAATTAAAAAAACCTAATTTGACGGCGGTCATGGTTCACTTTCGTATTTCATTGCGAACTGAAATAAAACATCGATATACGCGTATTTTAACGTCATTTACGGCGGCGAGATCAAAGTTTCAAAAAAAAATCTAAGATGAAAAATTAATTTTTAGAAATCATTTTCCGTCACGTCAGCGAGACAGCTGCGCGCAGCGCTTAAATTTGCTTGATGAACAAATTGTAAAAATAACACAATTACAGCCCACTCTGTACATAGACAAACCTCATTGTTTGCAACCTTAATAGGTTTAAAAATTGTGCCAACCCAGCCTGATCCGTACAAACCCAAGTCAATTTCATTGTACCGTAATTTATGTAAGTCTCCACACGAGTGCCCTACATAGTAAGCTCATTAAATGCAAAATTTTCCAGAAAAAACAGCTTTCGTTCTGAACCATTATCCTTATAGCAAGAGACAATTTAAAGTTAAGAGCATCAGCGTTGTTATAACAGGGCATTATAACTTTCTAGTAATTGTTTTTTTTTATATATTTTATTAAACCTGAAATGTATATTTCGTTATACATCTTACATCCTAGTTACTTTTGGAAATACCAGCGGAACTAAACTGTCTGCTCACGTGATTGAAGCGAATCCGCACATACATTTTGCTTATTCTTTTAGTGAATTTCCATTGAAAAATGAAAAAGAAAATGAGCTACATTACTTTGACTATTATGGCAAGATCCATACCCCGAGAAATTAAAATGAGCACGCATATTCATTATTTTGAGTGATAGTTTAAAATGTACATACACACACACACACACACACACAAAACAAACACAAACACTCACCCACACCCACACACGCACGCACGCACACAAAAAACACCCACACCCACACATACACTCACTCACTCACTCACTCACTCACTCACACACCCACACTCTCTCACACACACACACACACACACACACACACACACACACACACACATACACATATATATATATATATATATATATATATATATATATATATATATATATATATATATATGTGTGTGTGTGTATATAATATGTGTGTGTGTGTGTGTGTGTGTGTGTGTGTGTGTGTGTGTGTGTGTGTGTGTGTGTGTGTGTGTGTGTGTGTGTGTGTGTGTGTGTGTGTGTGTGTGTGTGTGTGTGTGTGTGTGGGTGGGTGTGTTCCGGAGGAGGCATCTCATGGGCATAGCAATCTGACCTTACCTCTAGCTCTTACTACTCTCACTCATCTACTCTACATAGCTTGGCTAACTGTAACGAGTAAATCGACCCGTGTTTATGGAACGAATGACACTAAATTGTGTATCAAACTGAGCCCCGGGGATACCTGGCAATTTTGCAGTGTACCTTACCATGCATGCAGGGCTCTATGTAGGCGGACCTCATGTTCTCAGCTACTTGTGGAAACAACACGAGTAAGAATGTAAATATAAAGCGAGAACTCACATCACAACAAAAAGGTGGGCCAAATGGGACACGACTTCCCGTGTAAGGGTCACGAAAAACAAAAATTGTAAGGAAATTATAGTACTGCCATTTAGTAAACGGCCTGGGCGGAAATTGTTCGTGCATGTAGAAGGATTCCCCTGCAGCTCCCTCCAACAGTCCAGTGACACAGTCAGCCAGCCTGAGTCTACAAATTGTTACTACTCAGCGATAGTGAAAAAAATTGGGAGGAGCTATAATGAGAAAGTGGGATTCGAAATTTCTCTCTCTGTCCCACTGATGCACTTAGGAAGCCGTTTTCTAAGCGGCTAACCTACAGCAGAGCAAACATCTGCAAACATCTCAATAACAGATTGGAAAATCAGGTAATTTTTTTTTAAGGCGAAAAACACATTGACGCTATTATCGCCTCCCTAAATGTAAGTGTGAGTGTAAAGTGTTAAAGTCGTAAGTATAGTGTTATAAGCGTGTGTGTCAGACTTGGGTACCGCGAGGGACGTCTAAATCCTCTCAATAGATGCAGCTAGTCTGCACCCCCGCGGGGCAAAAATCACTTAACAGAAGTGAGGGAACGTAACTACCCACTTTGAATGCACTCGAAATGCTAGACGTTATGAACAGACTAGGACTGTAGAAGGAGCTGTAACTAAGCACCTCAGGAATACAGAAAGTGGGCACAATAGATCTACAAATGTTGCGGTGTAATAGTAACCCGAGAAAATTGACTTGATTCAGATTCGACACTAGAATCGATTTTTGTTGCACTGAAGGTCGGATGGCCGCCAAATTCTGAGCGGAGCGGAATGAAGACGACACACAACTTAAAGAACACGTTTTATCTCTCAAAACTCAATATTTAGGCCTACATC
>CM040186.1:7049754-7054754 GCA_022606455.1 Callitettix versicolor | reverse complement strand
GTTAAAAAAAAACGGTAAAAATCGAAAATAAAAGTGACCCGCGTAACCTCAAAATTGCTACTGCGCGCGCGCAAGTAGGTCACGTGTTTTTTTTAAATACTCAATGACCTGACACAGTTGTTAGGTGGTGAACTTAACACAAAAAAGGCAAATCACGAAGTTCACAAACAACGGACACCACTTTAGAACCTTGTTTTACTTACGAGAATGAACCAAGGAAATAAGGAATGATCCTTAACATTTAGTAATGCCTGTAAGAATGTGTAAAGCGCATGACCGGTAAATCCGTGTATGGAATTTAATATGTTTAAGGCAATGTAACCTGTGTGTTTACGTCCTTCACTGAACTGCGCGTTGTGTTTTACAGAAGTAATTACACGACACCCCCGCTAGATTTTATTTATGCATTAAATCCGAATTTGAATACAATAAATTGGATGTCACCAAAATAACCGCGTAACCGCCATCTTTATGTCCGCCTCGCACTGAATCCGACGCGAAATTCAAAACTGAATCCGATCCATATTCAAATTGAATTCGTCTCTTAACCTAAATCCGCCAAGGACAAATAAGGGACGCCGCTGCGACCTCACCTATGACGTAACAGCTCTACTTCCGTTGTAAGCCCCGGTATAAATAAATAATGCATGCCTACTTTGTTTTCCCTATGCATAATTTAAACTGGCTGGAGGGATTTTTTGTGTATACAATCGCACGGTTGCGGTGGCTGCATTGATTTTCCAGTTCAAAGACAGTTCTAAAGGTTCCACTGTTACGCGGCGTGTTTGTTCAACGTAAATAACTAAAGGGCGTTCACTCGGCCTTTTCATACCGTTTCGCTAGAAAAAGCATTTTGCAAAGTTGCATATAAAAGCGAAAAGCAAAAAAATAACACGTCAAGCAGCCTGAATCTCAGACGTGATGGAAACAAATTCCTAACATTTTTTTTACATGTTTTCACGTTTACAATCAGCGTTAAAGTCTACAGAAACTAACACTTTAAATTCTACACACAAAAATCAAACCTGACCGCCGTGATATCCGTTTTCTTAGTTACAATAAAGTATGCAAATTATAAACTTTAATTCGTAATGATTTTAACGCCGAATTACCACGGTGAAATCAGATTTTCAAAAAAAAAATATGTTTTTTTTATTGAATTTTAACGACCGCCATTTTGAAACTGATTTTTTTAATATTGCAGTTTCAAGTTTTAATCGAAATCGGCAATTCGATGGATTTTTAAAAACTAAAAACAGATTTTAACTCTGATCGCGTACGATGAAAACGTTAAGAATTGTTAAGAAATTAAAATTTTGAAACTGTTTAACGGTGTAACAAACTAATCCAAACGTTTGTCAAGTTTAAATCGAATCTAAATAAAAATTTATTAAAAAAATACGATTATTCAAAAAGTGATCAAGACACGCATTTATTTCGAAATCCCGGTCGGGATCTTACCGTGATGATCGCCCCAATCGCACAATATCAATTAATTAAATGCAACGCGCTTGTTGTATCCGATTATTTCAAACCTCTCCGCTATGTTTTACACGCCGTCGTGTTGGCAACACTGACTGCCATACCTGTTTGTCGTGTTGGCACTACCGGTTGCCATGGCAACAAGGCGAAGACGTTTCGTCACCATGCACAGTTTCCTTGCGACATCACGATATCTGAAAAACCGTCGAGGATGAAGCTAATCCAAAGATTTGTTTGAGCGTTTCCGTATGTCCATGAAATGGGCAATGATCGAAACAAAGCCCTGCGTTTTTAAGACACACGTATGTTAGTACTTCAGCGATACTAAATTCAAATTGTTTCGCTGGGAACATATTACGGACATTGTTTTCGATAACGTATTGTATATTTTGTCTGGAAAAAAAATACATTAAGATGGAACTTACGAATTTCCGTTTAAATATGACGTTTTGAGTTTTTATTTTGGTAGATCTATAATACGGCGACCTTGAAATCAGTGCTGATTCTGAATTTTTTTAACACTATTGAGATATTGTAAAAAAGAACATAAAATGTGTTTAAAAAATATGGAATCACATCTTTATCTTTTGAACGGATACAGACAAAAAATTGGGACTAATACAGGGTTGTGCTATGTTTCTACCAGTGTTTTGGTGTTTAATGCAATTTCTTTTCATCACGATGGGACTGGCAGTACAGAATGCCGTAACAATTCCACATGTAAGCCTATGTTGAATAGAACATCGTTATTTCTGAGTAAGAAGCCTATTTCAAACACAGGACTCGCAGGGGGATGCAGACTAGCTACACCTATTAAGAGGATTTAGACGAACCTGGCAATACCCGAGTCTAACACACACTTACACTTACAACACCATACTTACGACTTTAACACTTTACACTCACACTTAAATTTAGGGAGGCGATAATAGCTTTAATGTGCTTTTCGCCTTAAAATGAAAAATCAAAATAAAAAAAAATATCAAAACAATCGGTTTATTCGTTTTACCAAAACTGCGAAACAAACAAAATGTCAAAAGGTCGAGTTGATATTTCGCTTGGCTCGGTCAGTTTGCAACGGAGGCAGCTGATGGGCGCAGCGATCCCACCGTACCTCTAGCTCATACTGCTCTCACTCATCTACTAACACTAAACTGTAAAACCCCGTGCTGATGGAGTGACACCGGCCTAATGGTGTACCTACCGACCTCCCAGCGTACCTTAGCCTTACCCATTCATATAGGGCTCTGCATTTCTTCAGCTACTTGAGGATGTTTCTAAAAGTAGGAATAAAAAAAATAGAATGCGCAGGATCCCACCGCGCAATAAAACGTTTGGTCAAATGGAACACAACCTCCGTATTGACTGTCAAGAGAAACAAAAATTGAAAAAGAATCAGCATCTGCAAGCACCTCAATAACACTGGGAAGTCACCAATTAGAAGCAGGGCGCAACGTCCATAAAAAAAGTCAAGAAAAACAAAAATCGAAAGGGATAGTCCAGCCACTTAGTAAACGGCCTGCGCGAGAATTTCTCGCGCATGTAAGAGAATTACCCTCCAGCCCCTCCAACAGTCCAGTGACACAGAGTCAGCCAATCTACAGACTGTTACTGCTCAGCGATAGTGAAGGGAAAGGAGGGCGCTGTGGTGACTCGACATCTCTCTCGCACATTCTCTCTCTCTCTCTCTCTCTCTCTCTCTCTCTCTCTCTCTCTCTCTCTCTCTCTCTCTCTCTCTCTCTCTCTCTCTCTCTCTCTCTGTTCTAAGAGGCCTCCCACTAGTGCTCTAAGGAGGCCGTTTTAAAAGCGACTGACCTATAGCAGAACATCTGCAAATATCTAAATAAGAAATTGCGAAGTCAGCAATTAGAATTAGGGGAGCTATCCACGTTGACTTTATAATGAGACTAGGACTGGAGAAGACGCTGTGACTGAGCATCTCAGGAATACAGAAAGGGACGCAATAGATCTACAAAGCTCGCTATGCAGTAGTAACCGAAGAACGTTATTAATTCATTCGACACTCTCATATTCGCAATATTGGTCAGACTTGACACTAGAATCGATTACCGTTGCATCTTAAGATCGGATGACCACCAAATGCTGAGCGGAACTGCGCTGAGCTGAACCGAACAGAGCGGAATGAAGACGAACCCAACTTAAAGAACACGTTTTATCTTCCAAATCCCAACTTTAACGGATTCTAAGATCTACTATGACCAAAAACCGTAACCTAGACAACGGTAATACAGGTAACGAGAAATAATAAGTTTGGAGGCGTAGTCAGAGTGGTGGGGGGAAGCGGAGTTGGCTTCAAAACCGAACTAAACAGATTGGACGTTATGCGGAGCGCAGCCCAGCGACGCCGCTTGACTCCGTTCAGCTCTGCTAAGACTTCAGTACCCACACTTACATTAAAAGCAATAGGTTAAGTTTTGAATACGTAGCTGCAGCGCCGCTCCGTATTTTGTAGTCACCCGGCCTAAACAAGCACGTTGCTTAGCTAAATCCGTTTCGAATTCCCGGAAAGCATAAATTGGCGTTTAAAACACCCACAATTCGTTAAATTATTAAACAATAGAATTGCTCGGTCAGTTATCCAAACATACGTTACACCGTTCAACGCTCGTCAATTTTAAAGAAAAAACATTACGTCAAACGGCCTCGCTGAAGTCAGCTGTCCGTCATTGGAAGCGACCACGTCACAAGCGCTCGCCCCCGCTTGCTGCGAAAGGTCAAAGAATAAGAGGAAATCGATTCCCCATTCCCCACTGCATCACGTAAACAGTCTCATCTTTGCGCGGAGATTACTACTCCGTCTCCCGGAATGTAGGGCGGCACAATTGAAATGCGTCAGCGGCTGTACATGGTGTTCCGTAACTGCTGGTCCGAGGTACAATAACACTGCACAAATTTTACAATTTCCTTGAATGTATGTGTTGTTTTTAAAACTCACACGTATAACTTCATCGAAAATTTCGAATCGAGTGTTCGGCACAAAATTTAACAATTTTCTGACCGAGCGAAGCGAAACTTCGGTTTCAGTTTTGGTTTGTGTACTTGTTTGTTATACAGTATTGGCCAAAAAGCATTGACCGATTTTTTTAAATTTAATACGCATTTACAATGTATACAGTCTGAACTACGTATATAAAAAAAAATTTAATTCACGTTCGTTTTTTTTTTTTTGGTGTTTAACGTCCGACTACTGTGCACCGTTTGTTTTAAGACGACAGCCTTAGGATCATAAAAATGATCCTTATAAAATATTTTCAGTATAAAATGTATGTTTATTTAAGATGTTCGATTGGTCGCCATTTTGAAATTGAACTAATTTTTCTGGGTAACGATAGTGTTCGATTTCTTAACAAAACCAATTCGTGCATCAATTTCTTCTTTTTTTTGTGTTTAACGTCCGACTATTGTGCACACTTGGGCTAATGCAGACGATGGGATGATTTATAGCGTATGGAAATGCCAAGCCCTGGCCGGGAATCGAACCCGGGTCCTCGGGGTGA
>CM040186.1:7022254-7032254 GCA_022606455.1 Callitettix versicolor | reverse complement strand
TCCGACTATTGTGCACACTTGGGCTAATGCAGTCGATGGGATGATTTATAGCGTATGAAAATGCCAAGCCCTGGCCGGGAATCGAACCCGGGTCCTCGGGGTGAAAGCCCAGTACGCTATGAACTAGGCCACCGAGGCGACGCAAAAAAAGACAATTTCAGATTGGTCACGCCAGAGCGGACGACTAGCGTAGCGGAGACCGGCAACGCTTTGTTGACCGGCAACCAGAAGAGGAATCCAGTCAGTGTGTACCTTTCAATCTAAATACTTAGGCCTACTGCAACGGGATTCTTGGTTTAAAAACCGTAACCTGGGCAACGGTAATCTATGTACCGAGAAATAATAACTTTGGAGGCGTGGTCAGCATGGTGGAGGAAGCGGAATCAGCTTCAAAACCGAACCAAGACAGAGTCGTGACTCTATTCAGCTCCGCTAAGATTTCAGTACACACTTGCATTAAAAACAATAGGTTAAGTTTTGAAAACGCAGTTACAGCTGCGCTCCGTATCCGGTGGCCACCGGGGCCTAAACGAGCTAGTTACTGAGCTAAATCCGTTTCAAAATTTGATTTCTCCACTATAATCACTGCTGAAAACAGCACAAATTAGCGTTTCGAATACTCAAAATCGGTTAAAAATAAAAAAGAAGAATTTTCCGACGATCATGGTTCATTTTTCTATTTCGTTTTCAATGCCATCTGAAAGTTAACAACGTTTGACTCCTCTAAGCTCCCTCCGCTAAGCTTTCAGTGGCCGTACTCACATTAAAAACGGTTAGATTTTGAAAGTGTAGTCCACTCCGTTCAGTGCAACTCCGCTCCGCTTTTGATGGCCGCTTAGCCTGAGGCATTATGTTTGGCCAGTGTTTGTGTTAGGTAGAATCCCACATCGGGAGTTGACTTTCCTGTGAAAATGCCCCTCAGGGGTGTGCAGACTAACTGCACCTATTGGGAGGATTTAGACGTCCCTCGCGGTACCCGAGTCTAACACTAAATTTAACACTTCAACACTTTACACTCACACTTACATTTAGGGAGGCGATAATGGCCTCAATGTGCTTTTCTCCTTAAAATAACAACAACAACAAATCCTGTGAAAATCACTTAAATCTCATCCGTCTGTAGCACAGGAATAACGAGACACACCCTATACGGTAGATTCTTTGTAACTTGCATACATGTTAGAGGCTCCTGTCATCGCGATCACAGGATCTAGTATGCAACTACTTAATACATTAATACATTTTTTTTAGGCCTAAATATTTTTTTAAACCTGATTTCGCTATCGTAATCAGCGTAAAAAACTGCGTAAATTAGCATTTTGATTTCAAAAATCCGTTGAAATATTCGCGACAGCGGTCAGGGTTCATTTTTGTTATTTCCACCAATGCAATTTGAAAGTATAAAACGCTAATACGCGCTGATTATGACGGCGATAAAGAAAAATACTTTCGGCAATTAGCTTCTATCACGTCAGTGAGACAGCAGTGCCACCGTTATTTTCAATCTAAAATACAAGTTAGATGTTTTTTGTAAACATCCTGTAGAGCATGTTGAAGAGTGAAGTGCACATTTCGTGCAAACAGTAATTCAGCAACGTGCCGTACAAAAGCGCCTCTGGTTACAATGTTCGGGCCTCTCAGCTGCGCACTCTAAGAGGATAACACTTGACACAGTTAACAAACATCCCGGCCCAGCGGTGATACATTATTGTGATTAGAATAACAACCGAGGACAATGTTTACTGTATTGTTTCAGCAGGTGACGCTGTACAGCATTAACCTGATTGAGTGCCGGTAGCCGATTGATAAAATGAAGGCCACGTTGTCAGAAGTGGCGGGTAGTCACAACACGCAGCTGTCTCGCCGACGTGATCGAAGCGAATTTCTAGCAATAATGATTTCGTCATCGTAATCGGCCTTAAAAAAGAACCCTGACCGTCGTATTCATTTTCATGTTTAAAAAAAAAAGAAAAATAGTATTAATAAAATAAGTTAGAGAGTGGAACGTGAATACGCATAGTGGAATCAGACTAGGAACTAAGAACAAAGGCATTAAGGTAAATTGTTTGGCTTTTGCGGATGACATGGCCTTACTAGCTGAGACATTGGAAGAAGCTAAGTAACAGACTCTTGAACTCCAGAAGCAAGCGTTAAAAATAGGTCTCAAAGTTTCATTTGAAAAGACTAAAATATTGACAAACATACAAAAACCACCGAAACAGCTTCAAGTGGGAGAAAAATACATTGAGATAGTCAAAGAATTCAAATATTTTGGGGAATGCATCAGCTGGAACGCTCTAAAGAAAAAAGCTATGGACTCTAGGAGAAATAAAGTTGAATTAGCCTTCCAACTTACCAAAGACACATACAACAAGAAGTCCCTCTCCTGGAATACAAATATAAGGCATTATTTTCATACGGTAATTAAACCAGAAGCCTTATATGCAGCTGAAACATTATCTCTCACAACCCAGGGCCCACTTGAAAGGCCGGAGATCAAAGAAAGAAAGATATTACGAAAAATCTTAGGCCCCAAATTCCGTAACAACCAATTACTCCACATCAGTAATGAAACTCTTTACCAAAAAACTGAAACACTATCAGACGCAATAAGAAAAAGGAGAATTGATTTTTATGGGCACATCCTCCGAATGGACAAAAATAGACTAACCAAAAAAATATTTGACTACTTCCGCAATAGAAGAGCCAAATCACTTTGGTTTAGAGAAACAGAGAAAGACATAACAGAACTACAAATCACTGACACTATGCTCATGGACAGAACAGCCAAAACAATAACCAAGGACAAGAAGCAATGGTTCCAAGGCAAAGTCAAATCCAAGAGAACGATCCAAATCTCTGACGAAGAAAGAATATATTGAAAGGATATAGACATCCCTCGCGGTACCCGAGTCTAACACACTTACACTTACAACACTACACTTACGACTTTAACATTTTACACTCACACTTACATTTAGGGAGGCGATAATAGCCTCAATGTGTTTTTCGCCTTAAAATACCAAAAAATAGAAAGATTTGAAAAAAAGTCATGATGTTTTAAAGATTCATTTTTAAACTATTGAACGGATTTTACTGAGCAACACCTTGTCCAATCTAACATTTTTTTTTTTTTTTTTTTTTTTTTTTTGGACAAATTATTACATATTTTTGGAGGAGTAAAATATTACATTTTGAATCCTCGTGTGAGCAGGTTTTGATAATTTAAGCCGTTTTTTCGTATTATATTGCTGTATACCGGATTTTTTGGGATAATATTTTTATTTCAAGTGTTACCTAATTGCAACTGAAAAACAAGCTATTGGAGCTGCCATCACGGTACCCAGGCCTTGAGATTTTCTTATTAGCTTGGACGAATTCGTAAAACCAGCAAAATCCGTTCAACAGTTATAAAATGGAGGCCGTTCCTAACCTAAAAAAATTCATAATTTTTTTTAGTTAAATATTTTTGAAAATCTTATTCCACCTTGTTATCACCGTAAAAACAACTGCATAAATAATCAAAATGGGTGGAAATTAAAATAATTTGACATCGGTCAGGGTTCATTTTCGTATTTTAAAATCAGTACAATTAAGAAAAGTTTAAAATTGCGGTAAAAATCAGAATTTCAAAGAGAGGATAAGATGGAAATTCGCTTCAATCACGTCAGCGAGACTTACGCGGGCCGCGATTTTCTCTATTTCAATACTTTTTGTAAAAAAGATAAATTCACTCACCTTCACGTTAAATTATGTATTTTATATCTAGCTTTGTGGTATAATAAAAATGTTCAACATTTCGAAAACAATTGTTTAAAGTAATAATGGACACACGTACCTCGTGAACTTTACAAAGCGAAATTTCAAAAACTGCAAAACGTAACGGTGATTACCTGGAACAAAGAAAAATCTGAATATCAATCAAAATTCGTTAATAAAAATTATTAAGTGCACAGAACTTACATAATTTAGCCAACGCCCGTTTTTGGCTCTTCGGCCGTTCAGCAGTTCCATCACCCTGGGAACACAGGACATGTCAGGGAATCCACTGCACAAATAGCTCTGCATATAATCAAGACCTGTTGACATCCTAAGTGCCACAGGAAGTACCTCAGGCAGGTGGGGATAGATTTTGATAAAATCGGTTCCCATCTTTTCCAAGTCCTCCAGGAATCAGCAATGACTTTCCTTATGCGGGAAGAGACCTCTTTGCACACACCAGCATAGGTAATTGGGAGATGTGGATGGCTCAATGTCCATCCTCTGTCAGCTTCCTCATTACTGTATGCCACAGTTACCAGACACCCATTGTAGGCAGATTGCGGTGATTGTTTAAAGTTTTTTCAGGTATTGCATATCAGTTCATCGTCATCACGCTCCTGAGATGTCAGTGCCTAGAGAACGGCAGTACAGTCTGGTAAGATAACTCTTCGAGAGATGCCTACGGACATCTTATGTCAGTGGGACAAGTTATGTCAGCTGATTCGCTTAAGCCCGCAACTTCTCCGTCGAAATTCGTTTTCAATCTCCCCACGGGAAAGGATCCTGAGCGATAGAAGCTCTTCTTCTGTAGCTGTACCATCGGTGGATCCATTCGGATGATGGGTAAGTTAGTGCAATAATTTCGAGTGCTGCTGCCCTTAAAAGATATGGGGATAAGTCCACGTTAGGTTTGTAGCAGGGATGGTGATGCAGATTGGCAGTTCTTGAATTTTGTGGTAAAACTGTGGTTTTCGGAAACACCCTTGTTCTCCTATTTCGATGTTGTATTTTTTCAGGCGGGCTTGAGTGTGTGATATTTGGATGATTTGAGTTTTAAGTCTTGCGGTAGCTGGTCTATACGGGCTCCAGAAGTGCACAGAACTGTTTTTTATTTAATAAAATATTTCTAAAAAATAAGAGAATATTTAGCGAGTTCCTTATTTCAAAATTAGGTATTGGGACGTCCATCATGGTAAGACCCAGACCTAGGGGCTTGAAATGACCGCCGACCTTCTTGGTCGTGTTCAGCGGGCTGCATCATATTTTTAGGAGTCGTTAAATGTTATGCACGCACGCACGCGCGCGCGCACACACACACACACACACACACACACACACACACACACACACACACACACAGAATCATCTGGTCTTAATTTTGTATTACTTTTATAATAATCTAAACATTTACGAGTGAAATGCTGATATATGCAGATTTGAACGCTGATGATGTTATTTTTAGTTATTAATTTTAAAAGTGAGCGTATTTCGTTTTTTTTATTTTTATTATAAAATAAAAGAATAGTTTTTTTACAATTACTGTATTGTTTTAAAATAATTTCGTCGTCTACTCTGCAATGTCTTGCGTAAATTAAAAAAATCCCCAAAACGTCATTCTCCGCCGTCAAATTCACTTAATATCTGGCGGAGAAAAAAACCGGTATATTTTCAGTTAATGTATTTTCATTCAATCAGACGTTATCTGCCTGCGAAGGGGAAACCGCAGATAAAAAAATTCCCTCAGCCTTTCCCATTACTTATCAAAACACGATATCTCGTCCCGCAGCGGAATTGATCTGTCTTCCAACCTCGCGCCCCCCCCCACGGTGGGGGATGTAACTGATAGCTTACCGAACCGAAATAAAACTTGCGTGGAACGTATCCTTTAAGGATATTTGTTCTAAACACTCGTGGTTTTATCGCGTATACGATGAAATTATTATTATTACAGGGCGAGTTAAAATAATTTCCACACTATAGCGGAAAGGAAATTATTTAACAAACATCAAAAGTGTAATGAACTATTTTTAGAGCCGATAAATCAAAGATCAATAAACAAGCAGCTGTTATTCGACTCCGACGGAATGATAAATCACAGATCAATAAACAATCATCTGTTATTCGACTCCGACGCTAAATACTGCAATAAAATGATAAATCACAAATAAATAAAGAATCAGCTGTTATTCGACTCCGACACTATATACACCAATGAAATGATAAATCACAGATTAATAAACAATCAGCTGTTATTCGATGTATACTCCTATGAAATGATAACTCACAGATCAATAAACAATCAGCTGTTATTCAACTCCGACGCTATATACTCCAATGATGATAAATCACAGATCAATAAACAATCAGCTGTTATTCGACTCCGACTCCTAATGAAATGATAACTCACAGATCAATAAACAATCAGCTGTTATTCGACTCCAAAGAAATGATAAATCACAGATCAATAAACAATCACCTGTTATTCGACTCCGACGGAATGATAAATCACAGATCAATAAACAATCATCTGTTATTCGACTCCGACGCTAAATACTGCAATAAAATGATAAATCACAAATAAATAAAGAATCAGCTGTTATTCGACTCCGACACTAACAAACAATATACTCCGACACAATACTCTAATGAAATGATAAATCACAGATCAATAAACAATCAGCTGTTATTCGACTCCGACACTATATACTCTAATGAAATGATAAATCATAGATTAATAAACAATCAGCTGTTATTCGACTCCGACGCTAGATACTTCTATGAAATGATAAATCACAGATCAATAAACAATCAGCTATTATTCGACTCCGACGCTATATACTCCAAATCACAGATGAAATGATAAATCACTGTAATAAAATGATAAATCAATCAATAAACAATCAGCTGTTATTCGACTCCGACACTATATACACCAATATGATAAATCACAGATTAATAAACAATCAGCTGTTAATGAAATGATGATAATCACAGATCAATAAACAATCAGCTGTTATTCAACTCCGACGCTATATACTCCAATGAAATGATAAATCACAGATCAATAAACAATCAGCTGTTATTCGACTCCGACACTATATACTCTAATGAAATGATAAATCATAGATTAATAAACAATCAGCTGTTATTCGACTCCGACGCTAGATACTTCTATGAAATGATAAATCACAGATCAATAAACAATCAGCTATTATTCGACTCCGACGCTATATACACCAATAAAATGATAAATCACAGATCAATAAACAACCAGCTGTTATTCGACTCCGATATATACTGTAATAAAATGATAAATCAGAGATCAATAAACAATCAGCTGTCATTCGACTCCGACACTATATACACCAATGAAATGATAAATCACAGATTAACAAACAATCAGCTGTTATTCGATGTATACTCCAATGAAATGATAAATCACAGATCAATATACAATCAGCTGTTATTGGACTCGATCGCCATATAGTCCAGTGTAGTTGTCATAAATGGTTTGCATTAAATAAGGTAGTCCGAATTTTTTTTAATATTTTATTTTGGTTGAGCCGAGTTGGCTTTATACGTTTTAGGAAAAGCACAGGCATCAGTTAAAGAATGAGGGTTACAGTAAAGACGGATGTTTTTGGAAAGTAATATATATATCGGTTGAGCAGAGGTGGATTTATATATTTTTGGGAAAGCACAAACATCAGTTATAGAGATAGCTATAAAACAGATAAATGTTTTTGTAAAAGTGCAACCATCGGTTGAGCCGAGTTGCCTTTATATGTTTTTGGAAAAGCACATACAACAGTTGAAAAGAGAAGGCCAACATGAACTACACTAAAGATATGTTCTTGCAAAAAAAACTTACATCGAATGAGCAAAAAGGATTATGCTTGTTTTTGGAAAAGCGCAGACATTGTTGAAGAAAGAGAGAAGGTCAATATTCACAAGAGTAAAGACTTTTTCAACTAGCGTAGGCAGATGTTTTTGGAAAAGAACTAATCGGTTGAACGGAATAGACTCTATACGTTTTTGTAAATTCACAGACATCGGTTGAAGGATGTTTTTGAAAAACATATGTTTTTGGAAAAGAACTTACATCGCTTGATCAAAGTGGACTGCACATGTTCTAAAAAAAGCTCAAACATCTGTTAAAAAGAGAAATCTATAGTACAGATATTTTTGGGAAAGAACTTACATAGGCTGAACATAGTAAGCAGTGTGTTTTGTATGTTTTTGAAAAAGCTGATATAACGGTTGCTTTAATTATAGTAAATACATGTTTTCTAACAACATAAATCGGTTCAGCAAAGTTCTATATATTTCTGTAGACAAAGCACCAACATTATTAATTAGAACCTATGTTTTTGGAAAAAGAACTTGATCCGGTCGGGCAGAGGAAATGTTTTCAGAAAAGCGCGTAGTTCGTTTAAAGAGAGACGGATAACGTTTACCGTTTCGCATTTAAATTGAAAACATGCAATTACGAATGCACAGTGTTTTATTTGAAGCGGAGACTACTGCATAAAACTGTCACCGGTAATATACACTGGAGTACAGTACAACCGGTACGGTGTTTTGTTTTAATACCAGTTTCGACGCGAACGACAGAAGGAAGAAATACAGACATAATTATGACAGCGAGACGGGACGGGATACGGGGAGAGGCGGAGAATACATTTTTTGTTTTCGCATTGGACAAGTACAAGGGACGAATCGAAATACTTTTTTTCACGTTATTAATTTTTGTGTTACGCAAAAAACGGACGATTAATTGAAATGTCGTTGAACAGCTGGCAATTTTAAATACAAAAACAAGTTATACGAAAGAATGTGTATGAAAGTTCTGTAAAAATTCACCCAGAGTATTTCCAGTAATAGAACTAAGTAGTCTATGGTCAAGTCATTTGATTTTGTAATACATATGATTGTAACTCACTGACTAACATATCTATATTAACAGCTGCATCTATATAATAACAGCTGCATTTCTATAATAACAGCTGCAACTCTATATCAACAGCTGCATCTCTGTAATTACAGCTGCATCTCTATAATAACAGCTGCATTTCTATAATAACAACTGAATCTCTATAATAACAGCTGCATATATATAATGACTGCTGCATTTCTATAATAACAGCTGCATCTCTATAATAACAGCTGCATCTATATAATAACAACTGCATCTATATAATGGCAGCCTTATGTCTACAACAGCTGCACCTCTATAATACCAGCTGCATCTCTTTAATAACAGCTGCACCTCTATAATACCAGCTGCATCTCTTTAATAACAGCTGCATCTCTATAATAACAGCTGCATCTCTACAATAACAGCTGCATTTCTATAACAACAGCTGCATCTCTATAATAACAGCTGCATCTCTATAATAACAGCTGCGTCTCTATAATAACAGCTGCGTCTCTATAATAACAGCTGCATCTATATAATAACAGCTGCACCTCTATACTAACAGCTGCCTTTCTATAATAACAGCTGCATCTCTATAATAACAGCTGCATCTCTATAATAACAGTTGAAACTCTATAAGAACAGCTGCATCTCTATAATAACAGCTGAATCTCTATAATAACAGCTGCCTCTATATAATAACAGCTGCATCTATATAATGACAACTGCATTTCTACAATACCAGCTGCATCTCTATAATAACAGCTGCATCTCTGTAATAACAGCTGCATTTCTGTAACAGCTGCATCTCTATTACAACAGCTGCATCTCTATAATAACAGCTATGCTCTTCACTTTATCGTTACGTCACTCTCAATTCGACTTCACTTCACTACAAAATTTGCAGTACTGGGCGTATGGAATTATTAACTTTAAAAAATATTATTTTCACCTTAAGATTTTACTCATTAACTACCCCAAAAATATGTTATGTCGCCAACCGCTATACTTCTACTGGGTTATGTGCAAATGCAAAGACCATTTTCGTTAATTTTATAGCGATCGGTCGCACCGTTTACGAGTAACAGGCGCGTTACTGACAGACAGACAAAAAAGTATGCGCAGTGCGCATGCGCGAGCCCCCTACTGACTGTCCGCTGAGCTCTCGACGCCGGTGTAACACAGGCGCATGTGTCTATGGGAAGAAGTGAGATCCGCCATCTTGTAGGTGACAGTATATTAATATTGAGGGTTAATATTGAGGGTGTGTGTGTGTGTGTTTGTGTGTATATATATATATATATATATATATATATATAT
>CM040186.1:6984754-7014754 GCA_022606455.1 Callitettix versicolor | reverse complement strand
GCACGCACGCATGTGCTCGCACTCATATACACACTCGTGCTCGCCCGCGCGCGCACACACACACACACACACACACACACACACACACACACACACACACACACACACACACACACACACACACGCGCACACACGCATGTGCTCGCACACACACACACACACACACACACACACACACACACACACACACACACACACACACACACACACACACACACACACACACACACACACACACACACACACACACACACACACACACACACGCGCGCGCGCGCACAACCTCTTTAAAAAACGATGTATAGGTCAGTATCGACGCAAATATCAAATTCCCTGATCTAGGTTTTACCATGATGGCAACTCCGCTAGGTTACTTTTCAATGTAAACTCGCTGACAAATTACAATTATCAATTTTCAGTTCGCGTAACGTCCGCTGTTTAATAATACAGAAAAATCTGAGATATAGGAAAACACTAATATAAATAGTGATAAAATAAAAAAGGGGCAAAAGAAAAGAAAATTATACCGAACGCTTAAACGGTTTTATAGCAGAACTGAACACCGAGATACGGCGGGCAGTGGGAATAAAACAGGACAAACAGAACAGAATAAACGTAAAAACAAACATAAAAATATCGCCGACAGAAAAATACAAGAAATCTTAAACACTGAAATAAAATGTCGTCCAACTTAGAAGCAGATAGAAGATAGTAAATTCTAACATTAAGCAGGATTACTTGACACAGAAGAGGCGTTCTAAAACACAACAAAATTAAACAGTGAAATAAAATGTCGTGCAACTTAGAAGCAGATAGAAGATAGTAAATTCTAACATTAAGCAGGATTACTTGACACAGAAGAGGCGTTCTAAAACACAACAAAATTAAACAGTGTAATAAAATGTCGTCTAACTTAGAAGCAGATAGAAGATAGTAAATTTTAACATTAAGAAGGATTACTTGACACAGAAGCGGCGTTCTAAAACACAACAAAATTAAACAGTGAAATAAAATGTCGTCCAACTTAGAAGCAGATAGAAGATAGTAAATTCTAACATTAAGCAGGATTACTTGACACAGAAGAGGCGTTCTAAAACACAACAAAATTAAACAGTGTAATAAAATGTCGTCTAACTTAGAAGCAGATAGAAGATAGTAAATTCTAACATTAAGCAGGATTACTTGACACAGAAGAGGCGTTCTAAAACACAACAAAATTAACACGGCTAGTCTTAAACAATATAACCTAAAATTTATTATAGCCTATCAGCTGTTCAATGAAATCAGCTGATCGTTACGAATTAATAAAAACATTTGATTTTGTATTAACAGCAGCAAACTGTTGTTTAGCGGAAGCGATGGAAATGGGTTTCCAAAACGAAAAGTAAATAAAACTTCATGGCTTCCTGAGCTACCCTTCGTCAATGAATACAGATTCTCTATAGATTATAGAACTAAGCATTACACTTAAATTATATTTTTAAAAATACAGTCATTGGTACTGTCGGCAGAAGCGATAGCTTCATAAACATATAAATAACTTTCACTTATTGTCCCGTCTCGGAAGAGTTTGGTATCTTCTTTTTTTTACGCCCATCCATTTTTTCGTCTTGAGATTCATCACTTGATGATGTCTGATTATTTTGCATGATTTTTGCACTCAATAATATAATCGAAAATCACTGATTTTCATATTACGAAATATTATATTGCAAATATTAAAACCAAACGCACGTGTTATTACTGAATATAAACCGTATACCACTGAACTGTTGCTGCTGGTACACAACATCATTACATGCGCGCGCGGCGAGAACATGAGAAGAAGCCAAGTGGAGAGAAAGAAAGAGAAAAGAAATAGATAGAGAGAAGCATGCACGTTGTATCAACATACACCGCGCGACCAACTCAGTCGGAACCGGCAGACGAAAGAAAGAAGAAGAGCTGAGAACTGGAGGGGCTATGTGTAATACTTCCCCTACTCGCGTTACTTACGATTCGTAAGCCTACTCGATGAAACTGAATCACTTCATGGTGACAAATACAAAGTGCATAACGCGGCATAAGAAGCTAACGCTTCAAAATTGTAAAAATGATATTTTTATAGACATTGTTACATCTGTGAATATTAACTAGACCTGATTTTACTCTTAAAAAAAAACATTCCTTTCTGGTGTTGCCTCTGTGGCCTAGTTGATAGCGTACTGGGCTTTCACCCCGAGGACCCGGGTTCGATTCCCGGCGAGGGCTTGGCATTTTCGTACGCCATAAATCCTCCCATCGTCTGCATTAGCCCAAGTGTGCACAATAGTCGGACGTTAACCAAAAAAAAAATTCCCTTCTGGCTTTTATTTGTATTTATATTTACCACTCTACCACAAACTTATTACATTTATTTTGTTTTATAATGCATTACTATAAAATATCGTATGAATTATAATTGTGTACGTGACGAAGTATATAATATTGCAACTGATCCCGACGTTCAGACAAAACTACTTCGATGGTTTGGCCGTGTCCAAAGGATGGGCGAAAGAAGATTTCTTAAATAGATTGTATTTTTTTCTATTTTAAGACGAAAAACACATTGAGGCTTTTATCGCCTACCTAAATGTAAGTGTAAGTGTAAAGTGTTGTAGTCTTAAGTGTAGTGTTGTAAGTGTAAGTGTGGGTTAGACTCGGGTACCGCGAGGGACGTCTAAATCCTCTCGATAGGTACTGTTAGTCTGCACCCCCCTGTGGGGTAATGGAAACCAAAAGAGGCTTAATTGGAGAGAAGGAATTGATGAAGGAGCGGGAGGGAGGGAGTGGGAGAGAGAGAGAGAGAGAGAGAGAGAGAGAGAGAGCAGCTTTGATCAAGATCTGTGGTTTTTTAACGTTTATACTTTATGCCTGTTAGACCAATAAGAACGAAGAATCAGCGTTAACGATAAGTGTGTATCTGCGGCTAGAACTAAGAACCTTAAGGTGTGTGTGTACAGTCTGTATTAATTAATTTTTCAAAGGTAATTCGCTAAAAACAACATGAAGTGCAAAATAACAGAACTATTTTTCTGTACAAGCCAATCAACATCAGTTTTAGGTAAGTTTATATTTTTTTATTTATCTTGTTATTGTTGTAGGGCCAATTTACAGCCTTAGAATAATTTGTGTGTATATTGTTGTTTATAAGTAGTTTTACTTATATATCAATAACTGTTATTATATTTTGTTTTGTTTTATTTATTTTTGCCGTTATAGTTTGTTGTTCTTTTATTAATTAAACTTATTTTTTTCGTTTCCAGTTCGCGTGACGGCGATAATAAACTCCATCTGTTTTTAGCCGGAAAAAAAGTCCACCAAACTTTAATATACGTCTTTAAACACTTTTTGATCAAAGAACTTTTGCATATAGTGCTCATCTGTTCACGGAAATAAGACAAAAAACTCGACTACTTGAAATTGCCGCTAAACCGAGTGTTATCTACACGTTATTATTCAATTTTAGCGTGTAGACGCCTTTATCTTTGTACAGTACCCGCCTCAGTGACTCGGTACAAGTTACTAGCGTCGTGTAAAGCCGCCTTCAAGGTCAGTATCGTGGAGGGTCGCGTAATCCGATTAAGTGATGTACACTTGGTCGCCAGACATAATTGTCACAAGTTGTAAGACAAACACAACCAGTATGCAAACGCATCTGTACAGTATTTGCTTAGACGCAATTAAACGATGTTTGTCTGCCCAGAACTTTGTACCCCGATGTGTTCCCGCCTCTACGTTCCCGCGATTATTGATAATTTTCTTTTTCACTCCCCCGCTACACGCGTACAAATACAAAGCCATTTTGCCCCAAAATGAAAATAAACACGACACAATGACGTGATGGAAGCGAATTTAGTAAAAAAAATAAAACATTACCTTATTGAAACATTCATTTTACTGTAAAATAAGTATTATAATCTACGTATAAACGCAGGAGGAACGCCGGAGGACAGAATCCTGAGACAGCCGCCTCGGTGGTCTAGTGGATAGCGTACTAGACTTTCACCCCGAGGATCCGGGTTCGATTCCCGGCGAGGGCTTGGCATTTTCATACGCTATTAATCATCCCACCGTCTGCATTAGCTCAAGTGTGCACAATAGTCGGACGTTAAACACCAAAAAAAAAAAAAAAAAAAAAAAAAAGAATCCTGAGACAACTGGTAATGAGAAGCATCAACAGGAAACACAGGCAATATACATCACACAAGTCCTCAGGGACCTAAGTGAAATAGGACTGAAAATGGATGATGCAACAGACAAACGTAAAATAACACGCATTCTTAAGACTAATAAATTTTAAGTGGATAAACCGAAGAGACACAAGAAGGAGATCATAGATGCCGTCAGGAAGCAACGATCTGTACGAATGAGTAATTACTGGAGAAACAAATTACAGCCCAATGTTAGGAAGAACTGAAATTTAAACTAAAGTGGTCCCACGAGGCCAAAAAATTTTTAAAAAATCTGCGTATATTAACGTTAACAAATATCAAATTATATTTAAAATCTAAAAATAAATACATTTTGCAATTGATCTTTAAAAATCAGGTAATAATTTCTGTAGAATTTAACGCCGACTGCGATAGTTAAATCAGTTTTTTTTTTCAAAACAGTGTAAGATAAACAAGTTAGGAGTAAATTTTTAAATGACCGCCATTTTGAAACCGTTAAACGATTTTTGTTAACCAGCTCCACTAAGGTGGTAACGAAATTAATTTTTATAACATGTTCGAATATAAATCTGTTAAAAATTTCGAACCAGAGTGTTTTAACATACACATACACGCACCCATGCACGCACGCGCACGCACGCGCGCGATTTAAAGTGTCGAATCTGAGTGTTACTATGACGGCCACTCAATTATTTCATATCTTAATAGAAATTCGCTTTCAGTTATTAGTAAAGACAATCATAAAAAGCGTACACAAAAACTTACATAATCAACGACCCTGACCTCTAGATAAATTTTTGATGGATACTTGGAAAGTGTGTGTGTGTGTGTGTGTGTGTGTGTGTGTGTGTGTGATGCCAAAAAGGTAGAAAAGTCTTTTATAGACTACCTGGGGCACTCCCCCAGAGTGTGGGACTCATGTTAACTTCGAGATATTACTACCCCACTAAAAAACCACCAAAAGCATCCCTCTTCTGTAAACCCCCCTCACGGCATTACTTCGTCGGGAGGTGGACTGGCTGTCCGCCTAATCCGTCTGCAGTGTTCAATCCTCAGCCTCTTCATGACCGCTGCGGCGAATCCTGTAATGGCCCTCCAGTTGGCTTCTGACGTCATTATTGTCGGACCAGATTTTCAGGTGTAATTCAGCCTCGCGGATATGTTTGTAGGTTTATCCTGTCCTGGTCGTTTTGCGTGCGTGCGTGCGTGTGTGTGTGTGTGTGTGTGTGTGTGTGTGTGAAATTTCAGTTCAATTTGCTTCACAAACTCGGCACTAAAATCGATTTCGGTAACAGCCTGTACAAATTACTTTACCAGCAAAATCTGTTCGACAGTTTCAAAATGGTGGCCACTTCAAATATTCAAAAATTCACAACCTTTTCGTCTGTACTTTTTTTAAATCTCATTTTAACATCGTAACCGGTGTTAAAAACTGTAGAAGTCAGCTGTTTGAATTTTCAAAATTCGTTTAATTTTAAGAAATTTAATACGACGACTGTCGAAGTTTATCTTTTTTTTTGTTTCCTACCCAATTTGAAAGTATAAAACGATTATATACGCAGGGGGTGCAGGCTAGCTACACCAATTGAGAGGATTTAGACGTCCCTCGCGGTACCCGAGTCCATCACACACTTACACTTACAACACTACACTTACGACTTCAAAACGTGACACTCACACTTACACTTAGGAAGGCGATAATAGCCTAAATGTGCTTTTCGTCTTAAAATAACTATATATATATATATGAGATGTATGTCGACGCACACAAAAATCAGACACTACAACACAGTCATAAAACCGGAGGTATTATATGCAAGCGAGACGCTAGCACTCCACACAAAAGCTACCATGGAAGGTATTTTGAAGGAAGAACGCAAAATCTTGAGGAAAATCCTTGGCCCGAGATTAACAGAAGATGGATACAGGTTGCACTCCCGGAACACCACAGAGAAGATATCGAACCTAGCAGCAGATATCAGAAGAAGGAGGCTTCGGTTCTATGGACACATCAGTAGACTCCCAACAACGAGACTTGCCAACAGAATCCTTAAGTAAATACAAGGTGTCAAATCAACAACGTCGTGGATCGCACAAGTCAGAATAGACCTACATGACGCAGGAATAGACTCAGCAGATGTTGAAGACAGGCACGCATATAGGAGAAAGATGCTCGGTTGGAAGGTCTCACAGAATGAAATCCCAAAGAGAGCAGGGGTAAAATGGACGGAGGAGCGGAAGAGGATCCATGGGGACAGGATGAGGGAGGTGTGGAGGATTAGAAGGAACAAGACATGAGTCGGAGTGCTTTGCGCAAATAATAATAATAATAATATATATATATATATATATATATATATATATATATATATATATATATATACGCGGGTTTTATGCGCGATGGAATCACAATTTTAAAAGAAAATGAGCTAAAAAAATACTTTCAGAAATAGTAAAATATTCCGAAAAACGAAACGAAACTACGGGTTTGCAGACGTATGTTTAAAACCCTTTAACTTTAAACTCTATAGTTCAGCTACCGACCGCCTAACAGCGTTGTATTCAGTAGGCTATTTACTAAAAGTGATGATTTTATTCTCCGACTATCGGCACAAACTTTCCGTCAACACAGCCGAATATAAACTGATCACTTCACTGGCTGCACTTAAGGCACACCGGATGCAGACACTGTTGGCAGCTATACAAGTATGTAAGTCCAACTTCTTGCGAGCGCTACATAACTGTCTGTTCGTCTCTGCAACCTAGTTGAACGTTTTTACAAACTCGACTTTAAAGAAATAATCCCCGACCGCAGCTGTCTCGCTTACGTGATAGACGCGAATTTCCAGTAACATTTTCCTTTACTTTATTCTTTTTTTGAAATTTCGATTTCACCACCATAAACAGCATTGATATCGGCACACATTATAACTCTTACATTGAATATAATACGAAAATGAACCTTGACCGCCCTCAAATTGAATTTCCAAATTTCAATGGATTTAGAAAATTGGAAGCGCTAATTTAGGCAGTTTTCAAAGCCGGTTACGAAGATGAACGATGTATTCAAAACACCTATGCGTTCTGAAATGTCCGCCATTTTGAAGCTGTTGAACGGATTCCGCTGGTAACGGACTTGTCCAAAAATGATTTCTGTGAAACGTTTGAATCGAATCGAACCAAAATTACGAATGTCAGCTCTAAAACATACGCCGAAACACATGTTCCAGACAAATAACGTACTAAACAGACAAACAAATTAACAAATCATGAAACTAGCAGAGAAACAGACAAATAGACTGATAGAAAAACACATTAACAGACAAACAGACTAAAAAATAAAGATATTAATAGACTAACAAATAAAGATACTAAGAGATTAACAGACTAAACAGACTAATAAATAAAGAGCCTAACAGATTAACAGAAAAAAAGACTAACAGACTAAGCAGACAAACAGACTAACAGACTAAGCAGACAAACAGGCTAACAAATAAAGATATTAATAGACTAACAAATAAAGATACTAAGAGATTAACAGACTAAACAGACTAATAAATAAAGAGCCTAACAGATTAACAGACAAACAGACTAACAGACTAAGCAGACAAACAGGCTAACAAATAAAGATATTAATAGACTAAAAAATAAAGATACTAAGCGACTAATAAATAAAGAATCTAACAGATTAACAGAAAAACAGACTAACATACTAAGCAAACAAACAGGCTAACAAATAAAGATATTAAGAAACTAACAAATAAAGTTACTAAGAGACTAACAGACTAAACAGACTAATCAATAAAGAGCCTAACACATTAACAGACAAACAGACTAACAGACTAATCAAACAAACAGGCTAACAAATAAAGATATTAAGAAACTAACAAATAAAGTTACTAAGAGACTAACAGACTAAACAGACTAATCAATAAAGAGCCTAACACATTAACAGACAAACAGACTAACAGACTAATCAAACAAACAGGCTAACAAATAAAGATATTAAGAAACTAACAAATAAAGTTACTAAGAGACTAACAGACTAAACAGACTAATCAATAAAGAGCCTAACAGATTAACAGCCAAACAGACTAACAGAATAAGCAGACAAACAGGCTAACAAATAAAGATATTAATAGACTAAGATATAAAGATACTAAGAGACTAACAGACTAAAGAGACTAATAAATAAAGACCATAACAGACTAAGCATACAAACAGGCTAACAAATAAAGATATTAATAGACTTACAGACTAAACAGTCTAATAAATGAAGAGCCTAACAGATTAAGAGACAAACACACTAACAGACTAAGCAGACAAACAGACTAATAAAGATATTAATAGACTAACAAGTAAAGATACTAAGAGACTAAACAGACTAATCAATAAAGAGCCTAACAGATTAACAAACAGACTAAGCCGACAAACAGGCTAACAAATAAAGATAATATTAGACTAACAAATAAAGTTACAAAGAGACTAACATACTAAAGAAACTAATCAATAAAGAACCTAACAGATTAACAGACAAACAGACTAACAGGCTAATAAGTAAAGATATTAATAGACTAACAAATAAAGATATTAACAGACTGAACAGACAAACAGACTAACAAATAAAGAGATTAACAGGTAAACAGTCAAAATAAACAGACGTTAAGAGCGTCGAGGGAGGGTAAAACTGCATTGAGGCAAGTGCAAAGACTTTATGATCAATAAAACGACGAAATGAGAATGGTCGACAATATTGATGATATGGTGAGACGGTTAAACAAATAGTTCAAATACATCGCAGTGTATTCTTAATTACATACCTGGCCACCGCTGCACTGCAGCGCTCTTACATTCTCGTAACTCCTCTAGCATTTAACCGGTAACCGATGTATTTAGGGGAAATGTTACTGGATCTGTCTTCCTTAAGACGCTCCTTCTGCACGAAGCAGTAAAAATTATGATTCTGTCGTTCAGCCAGTGTTACAGGAAATGGCCAGCAACTGCACTCGTTAAATCAGAAGCCGTGATACTGAAACACGGAAGTAAATGGGAAAAAATATTACACACGTCGTTCGACCTTTTTACTAGGTACCCTCGTATAAACTTTCAAAACAATCGGTCAATGCGTTTTGCCGAAATTGCGTAACAAATTATCACACAAACAGAATTCCGAACGGTCGACTAGAAATTACGACAGTGGAGGATTATTAATGACTACACAATGTATTATATTTAAGAAATTAGGACAGTGGAGGATTATTAATGACTACACAATGTATTATATTTAAGAAATTACGACAGTGGAGAATTATTAATGACTACACAATGTATTATATTTAAGAAATTACGACAGTGGAGGATTATTAATGACTACACAATGTATTATATTTAAGAAATTACGACAGTGGAGGATTATTAATGACTACACAATGTATTGTATTTAAGAAATTACGAAAGTGGAGGATTATTAATGACTACACAATGTATTATATTTAAGAAATTACGACAGTGGAGGATTATTAGTGACTACACAATGTATTATATTTAAGAAATTACGACAGTGGAGGATTATTAATGACTACACAATGTATTATATTTAAGAAATTACGACAGTGGAGGATTATTAATGACTACACAATGTATTATATTTAAGAAATTACGACAGTGGAGGATTATTAATGACTACACAATGTACTATATTTAAGAAATTACGACAGTGGAGGATTATTAATGACTACACAATATATTATATTTAAGGAAATACGATAGTGGAGGATTATTAATGACTACACAATGTATTATATTTAAGGAAATACAACAGTGGAGGATTATTAATGACTACACAATGTATTGTATTTAAGAAATTACGACAGTGGAGGATTATTAATGACTACACAATGTATTATATTTAAGAAATTACGACAGTGGAGGATTATTAATGACTACACAATGTATTATATTTAAGAAATTACGACAGTGGAGGATTATTAATGACTACACAATGTATTGTATTTAAGAAATTACGACAGTGGAGGATTATTAATGACTACACAATGTATTATATTTAAGAAATTACGACAGTGGAGGATTATTAATGACTACACAACGTATTGTATATAAGAAATTACGACAGTGGAGGATTGTTAATGACTACACAATGTATTATATTTAAGAAATTTCGACAGTGAAGGATTATTAATGACTACACAATGTACTATTTTTAAGAAATTACGACAGTGGAGGATTATTAATGACTACACAACGTATTATATTTAAGAAATTACGACAGTGGAGGATTATTAATGATTACACAATGTATCATATTTAAGAAATTACGACAGTGGAAGATTATTAATGACTACACAATCTATTATATTTAAGAAATTACAACAGTGGAGGATTATTAATGACTACACAATATATTATATTTAAGAAATTACGACAGTGGAGGATTATTAATGACTACACAATGTATTATATTTAAGAAATTACGACAGTGGAGGATTATTAATGACTACACAATATATTATATTTAAGAAATTACGACAGTGGAGGATTATTAATCACTACACAATGTATTATATTTAAGAAATTACGACAGTGGAGGATTATTAATGACTACACAATGTATTATATTTAAGAAATTACGACAGTGGAGGATTATTAATGACTACACAATGTACTATATTTAAGAAATTACGACAGTGGAGGATTATTAATGACTACACAATATATTATATTTAAGGAAATACGATAGTGGAGGATTATTAATGACTACACAATGTATTATATTTAAGGAAATACAACAGTGGAGGATTATTAATGACTACACAATGTATTGTATTTAAGAAATTACGACAGTGGAGGATTATTAATGACTACACAATGTATTATATTTAAGAAATTACGACAGTGGAGGATTATTAATGACTACACAATGTATTGTATTTAAGAAATTACGACAGTGGAGGATTATTAATGACTACACAATGTATTATATTTAAGAAATTACGACAGTGGAGGATTATTAATGACTACACAACGTATTATATTTAAGAAATTACGACAGTGGAGGATTATTAATGACTACACAACGTATTATATTTAAGAAATTACGACAGTGGAGGATTATTAATGATTACACAATGTATCATATTTAAGAAATTACGACAGTGGAAGATTATTAATGACTACACAATCTATTATATTTAAGAAATTACAACAGTGGAGGATTATTAATGACCACACAACGTATTATATTTAAGAAATTACGACAGTGGAGGATTATTAATGACTACACAATGTATTATATTTAAGGAAATACGACAGTGGAGGATTATTAATGACTACACAATATATTATATTTAAGAAATTACGACAGTGGAGGATTATTAATGACTACATAATGTATTATATTTAAGAAATTACGACAGTGGAGGATTATTAATGACTACACAACGTATTATATTTAAGAAATTACGACAGTGGAGGATTATTAATGACTACACAATGTATTTTATTTAAGAAATTACGACAGTGGAAGATTATTAATGACTACACAATGTATTATATTTAAGAAATTACGACAGTGGAGGATTATTAATGACTACACAATGTATTATATTTAAGGAAATACGACAGTGGAGGATTATTAATGACTACACAATGTATTATATTTAAGGAAATACGACAGTGGAGGATTATTAATGACTACACAATGTATTATATTTAAGGAAATACGACAGTGGAGGATTATTAATGACTACACAATATATTGTATTTAAGAAATTACGACAGTGGAGGATTATTAATGACTACACAATGTATTATATTTAAGAAATTACGACAGTGGAGGATTATTAATGACTACACAATGTATTATATTTAAGAAATTACGACAGTGGAGGATTATTAATGACTACACAATATATTATATTTAAGAAATTACGACAGTGGAGGATTATTAATGACTACACAATGTATTATACTTAAGAAATTACGACAGTGGATGATTATTAATGACTACACAATGTATTATATTTAAGAAATTACGACAGTGGAGGATTATTAATGACTACACAATATATTATATTTAAGGAAATACGACAGTGGAGGATTATTAATGACTACACAACGTATTATATTTAAGAAATTACGACAGTGGAGGATTATTAATGACTACACAACGTATTATATTTAAGAAATTACGACAGTGTAGGATTATTAATGACTACACAATGTATTATATTTAAGAAATTACGACAGTGGAGGATTATTAATGACTACACAATATATTATATTTAAGGAAATACGACATTGGAGGATTATTAATGACTACACAATGTATTATATTTAAGGAAATACGACAGTGGAGGATTATTAATGACTACACAATGTATTATATTTAAGAAATTACGACAGTGGAGGATTATTAATGACTACACAATGTATTATATTTAAGAAATTACGACAGTGGAGGATTATTAATGACTACACAATGCATTATATTTAAGAAATTACGACAGTGGAGGATTATTAATGACTACACAATGTATTATATTTAAGAAATTACGACAGTGGAGGATTATTAATGACTACACAATGTATTGTATTTAAGAAATTACGATAGTGGAGGATTATTAATGACTACACAATATATTATATTTAAAGAAATACGACAGTGGAGGATTTAATGAGTACACAATATATTATATTTAAGAAATTACGACAGTGGAGGATTATTAATGACTACACAATGTATTATATTTAAGGAAATACGACAAACTCAACACATCCTTTAAAATGTACATCGTTGACCCATTTTCAAAAGCACGAAACTTTATAAAAGGTAAATGCATCCCAAATTTCGAAACAATTGGTCAATGCGTTTAGCCAAAACTACGTAACAACCACAAATTCCAAAAACAGAACGATTGAGTTGAAACAGAGATCGCTCTGCTTTGTCGATAAAACAAACCCGTTAGACTTAAGTTAGTGCTTCTGTTTCGTAAAAAAAATATTATACTAAACATATTATAATTTTGGTAGAGATCTTATCAGGTAAACATTAACTAATACATTCTCCAAGGTCTCAATTCGTGGGAGAACTTTTCACCCGTTTTGAGATTAAAACAGGAGTCCGACAAAGAGATGCACTCTCTCCATTGTTATTTAATTGTGCTCTAGAAAAAGTAGTTAGAGAGTGAAACGTGAATACGCATAGTGGAATCAGACTAGGAACTAAAAACAAAGGCATTGTTTGGCTTTTGCTGATGACAAGGCCTTATTAGCTGAGACATTGGAAGAAGCTAAGGAACAGACTCTTGAACTCCAGAAGCAAGCGTAAAAATGGGTCTTAAAGTTTCATTTGAAAAGACTAAAATATTAATGAACATACAAAACCACTAAAACAGAAGATATTACGAAGGAAATACGACAAACACAACACACCCTTTAACATGTACATCTTTACTGACCCATTTTCAAAAGCACGAAACTTTATAAAAGGTAAATGCATCCCAAATTCCGAAACAATTAATTGGACAATGCGTTTAGCCAAAACTACGTAACAAACACACAATCCAAAGACCGAACCATCGAGTTGAAACAGAGATGGGCTTGGCTCAAGAAGCAATAAAGCAAACCCATTAGACTTAAGTTCGTGTTTCTGCTATGTAAAAACAAGATCACAACGATTATATATTATATAATATTATATATATTATATATTATATATATATATATATATATATATATATATATATATATATATAAATATATATATTTTGTCAAATTGTGAAAGTGTTTATAAATAACAGTGATTAGGAAAAAATAAAGTACTAGATGATTGCCAAATTATTTGTGATAAATTGAAAAATATTTAAAAAATTTGTTGATTATGAAAGCTGCTTGCTTTCATTTTCTACACGTTAACGTTTATACACTATAGGGTTACCTACAGACAGACGAAATGAGAAGACTGCACTGCAATGCACCTACCTGTTAAGTGTACGGTCGCGATTAGCATTACAAAAGGTATTTTCCAAATTTACCTGAAACAAAGAAAACAAAAATATTTAATAGAAGTGACTGGATTTTTTTATATTTTAAGCGAAAAGCACATTGAGGCTATTATCGCCTCCCTAAACGTAAGTGTTAAAATCGTAAGTGTAAGTGTGTGTTAGACTCGGGTACCGCGAGGGACGTCTAAATCGTCTCAATAGGTGCAGCTAGTCTGCACCACTCTGCGGGGTACATTACTGGAAATAATATACATTGTACACAAAGTCAAAATGTAATTAGTTCTAAGCATTGTTTTGGATTAATCTGCGAAGTAAATCGAAAGTGAAGCTTATTGAAACGTACTTTTGTACAGACAGACAGGATCTCATTATAAGTACCACCCCCATTAATAACAATCTTTAAGATTTTTAATACATTTTCTATTTTTTTTTTTTTTTTAGTGTTTAACGTCCGACTATTGTGCACACTTGGGCTAATGCAGACGGTGGGATGATTTATAGAGTATGAAAATGCCAAGCCCTGGCCGGGAATCGAACCCAGATCCTCGGGGTGTAAGCCCAGTACGCTATCAATTAGGCCACCGAGGCGGCTGGCCATGTGTATCCTCAGACCTCCCATGGTTTTCCTGAGTTGTCCCCTGCCCAAGTCCTCAAAGAGGGAACTTCCTGACGCGAAACGTTTAACGTTAGCTTTGACGAGAGGAGTGAATAGAAAAAAGTGTCCCGAACGAAAGAATGTAACGAAAATACGAAACGAAAGAGCAAACGAATTTCGTCTCTATTTCTACGTTTCTTTTTCTTCCTCCTTTTCGATAAAAAAACACGCGTATTATATGAAGCACGTATTATACAAGCATTGGCCGGGAATCGAACCCAGGTCCTCGGGGTGAAAGCCTAGTACGCTATCCACTAGGCCACCGAGGCGGCTAATACATTTTCTAATATGCCATAATATTCTAATATTACGTAACGGTCTGGGTCTTACCATGATGGCCACTCTATTAGCTCATTTACCAATGGCAATTCGCTAATGAAAGTTGAACGGAGGTGGGAGGGTTGTTTATTTTTCTTTTTTGTAATCAACACTCGAACACCGCAATTGTTTTAATTGTGTGAAAGATAGCGACCGATTCGTTTCGTTTTTTCCCAGAGGGTTTCATTTTAACCCCCTTTTAATAAGGTAAATGTCTTTTTCAAATCTGTTTGGCCGGCAAATATTTCTACCTAGTCCGTCAGCGTTTAAACAGTTATTCCTGCCAGTATTTGTTAACACTGCACGCAGACACTTTATTAACGAAACAGTGCTTTATTTTATGTGTGCAAAAATACGGGAGCTGATTGTTCCATATTACAATATTTTTTCTTCGTAGCCACCCCTGTTAAAGGGAAGGGGTAATTAATCATCCCTTAGCACGGCTGCGGCTGACATCGGTGGCAGCCTCGAGCACTTCCCGGTTAGAAATTTACTTTTACAAATTCAACCTCCTGTTTTTTTTTCTTAAAAAAAAACGAACAATTATTATTTGAAATAATTTCAATTAATGGAACTATTACGGTACAAATACAGTTAGCACTACTTGCAAATACTTTACTAAAAAATATATTTAGAACACATACACACATACACACACACACATACACACACACACACATATATATATATATATATATATATATATATATATATATATATATATATATATATATGTATATATATATGTGTGTGTGTGTACACATGCGCGCACGCACGCACACACACACACACACACACACACACACACACACACACACACACACACACACACACACACACACACACACACACACACTTACTCACACACACTCGCTCACACACGTACATGTTTACAAACGTACACACGTACCACACGTGCACAAGTACGCACGCACGCACGCGCGCAAGCACACGCGCGCACACAAACAGGTGCATGAAAAAAGACGCGCGCGCTCGTACGCGCGCACACATAAAAACACAAACATGCGCACGCACGCACGCACGCACGCACGCACACACACACACACACACACACACACACACACACACACACACACACGGCAAAAGAAATAACTCATTTTTCAATGAAAATTCCCTAATTTTCATACATCGAGCGTACGAATTACGATAATTCGTAATTATCAATCTTCTTGACAATTTTTTATCAAAGGTTACCAAGTAGTATACAGTATAACAACTAGTCATGTGATAATTTTTCCTCCTAACGTACCAGTTAAGTCTGATTAGTACGAAGTATCGGCGTCAATGAAAAGGAAAAAGCTTACTATTACCTAACTAATTACGTCTCTCGAACCTACCACCTCAAGGTGCGCTGTTCAGAGACGCATTAACCTACCGAAAGTCCTAGCTCTTGTCGGCCAGAACAAGGTAAACCATTTTTCTTCTCTACGTTTTGTCGTTGATTGATGAACGACATCTCACTTTAAACGGTGACCGGTACACGCGATGGTTTTTGTGTTTAAAATCGTCGAACAATGAAAACGTTTTAAACATCGACTTTAAAACCGAAAACGTACATTTAAAAATAAGCGGAAATTGTAGAGAGATTTGATCAGATTATAGTCAAACTAGAGGAAGGGATAATACAACCCCAGGCACTGCGGTCAACAGACCTATTGTGCAGCTTAAATAAACCTCTCGAGTACTAGTTGAGCACGTACGGTCCAAATTCATCTCGCAATATTTGCAATGATATTACTCAAAATATATATTTAACATACACTCACACACACACACACACACACACACACACACACACACACACACACACACACACACACACACACACACACACACACACATACGCACGCATACGCACGCACTCACGCATCACATACACACATACGCACGCACATACATACAAAAGCGCGCGCACGTGTTTACACACACTTACGCACATACGCACGCACGCACCACATACACACATACGTACGCACGTATGCACCACATACACGTATACTCACGCACATACATACAAAAGCGCGCGCGCACGTGTTTACACACACTTACACACATACTCACGCACGCACATACACACATACGCATGCACGCACCACATACACACATACGCACGCACGCACCACATACACACATACGTACGCATGTATGCACCACATACACGCATACTCCGCACATACATACAAAAGCGCGCGCGCACGTGTTTACACACACTTACACACATACTCACGCACGCACATACACACATACGCATGCACGCACCACATACACACATACGTACGCACGCACGCACCACATACACGCATACGCACGCACATACACACATACGCACGCACGCACGCATGCACATACACACACATACACGCATACGTACGCACATACATACAAAGCGCGCGCGCACGTACATACACACACTTACACACATACGCACGTACGTACATACACACACGCACGCACGCACGTACATACACACACACATACACATACGCACTTACGCACGCACTTAAGTACGCACGCACGTACGCACGCACGTACACAGGCACATACACATCCACACATACGCACGTACGCACGCACACACGCACATATACACACGTACCACTGAGATACCTAGAAGCAAAAAAGACTTCCCAGTTATCTAACTTCCCGTGGATACAGTGAGAGATGAGATGAAACCTCCTTAATCAGTAAGTCGACGGTCTATGTCGAATCAGACAGACCGTATGATTTGTTGACACAGAAATGTCAAACTGGAGAGTAAAAACACAAACTGAGAAGATAGATGGCGATACCAAAGAGGAGGCTATTGAAACCCCAGAAGCAGAAGATCTTGCTGGAATCAAACCTACAGTTAATTAATCAACACAAACCTTTGTAAAGCTGCGATGGCAGGCCTGATTGGAACTGTAGTGCAAGGCTGTCGGACCGAACATCAATATCCTGGAACTCAGGAAACCCGTGGGATATGTTACAGGGTATTGTGGTCTGAGGATGCGCTTGAATGGGATAGAAATAGAAGTGTAGGTTATACAGGAAGGAAGAGGAAACTGCAGGCCATATTATCTATGATTCTGAGGCTCTTGACGTCAGAATACAAAGGATATTTGGCTTCCCGAATCCGAGCACATCCAGCAGAATGAGCTACTCACTGTACTGCTAAATATCAGGGGATGTGTAATTGCTTAGAGATTTATTAACTTAGACCTGTGTAATAAGATAGAGGTTCTGTACTGTGTATTAACATAGAGACTACAGTTCCGTCAAATGTGTTGCACCGTGTGTATATGTTCCCGACGCCGCTGTTTGCAGGCGCTTCAGTATCTTTACAGTTTACAGTTGAATATATTGTCAATACTATGGTTAACAACATATCTAAATATTTATTTTTGACAATTATCTGTATAGAAAAATAGAAATATTGGTGTTTTATCGAAAAAAAACAACGTAAGTTTATATGAATTCATTAATTTATTAATTTAGGGCTGTTTCCTTATTTAAATTCGGTATGGTTTGAATAAAGCAGCCTTCAAACAATATTTTTATATTATTATTACTATTGCTACTACATATGTAAATTAGTATACATTTACAGCATTGCACATAAGCCTTTAAGAACAAAACCTATCCAAATGAACTTTATATTTTAATAATATATCTTTCTTTAACTAAGCGAGTTCTACTTGTTAGATAAAAGATACTGAAGCGCCTGCAAGCAGCGGCGTCGGCAACATATACACACGGTGCAATACACTTGACGGAACTGTAGTCTCTAAGTTAATACACAGTACGGAACCTCTATCTTATTACACAGGTCGATCTCTAACTTATAACACGGTACTGTCGAAGGAAAAACGAATCTCTAAGTTAATATATCTCTAAGCTATTACACCTTCCCAAATATCATTGTGGGCACCAGACTACTGTACTATAATCCCACAGTCCTATGATAGAGGTGCAGGTATCATCTAACCCAGGGGTTATCAACGGAGCCCAAGTGGACCCCTTGGGGGTCTATTGAACTCTGAAGAGGTCGATTAAATTCGGGGCGTCTATTGATGAAATAAATTCCATTTTTTTAGCCCTTAAAGTGGTTATTTACCATTAATAATAACAAATTGTACGACCAAATATTCCCCGAAGGGGGTGCACACTAGCTGCACCTATTGAGAGGATTTAGACGTCCCTCGCAGTACCCGAGTCTAACACACTTACACTTATAACACTACAGTTACGACTTTAACACTTTACACTCACACTTATATTTCGGGAGGCGATAATAGCCTCAATGTGTTTTCGATTTGTAAAAGTTATGATTTTTTAAAGATTCATTTTTAAAGGACACATGGTCAGAATGGATCCAACGAGAATCCTGAGAATGGAGGAAGAAGAAGTTTAAAATAACAAAAAAGAAGAGATTTGCAAAAATGTGGCATTAAAATTAAAAAAAAATAATAAAATAAGTTACGATTTTTTTAAAGATTCATTTTTAAAGGACACATGGTCAGAATGGATCCAACGAGGATGAATAAACAAATTTTTGACAAGATATTCAACTTGAAGAGTCAGGGAGGATACACCAAGTCGACGAAAGAAGAACTCAGGAGACTGAGAATCACAAATGACTGTCAGGATAGAGACCAATTTAGGGAAAGACTTTCAAATATAAAGGTTCTTGTGGAGGAGAGGAAGGAGCGCAGGGGAGGAGGATGGACGGAGGAGAGAAGGGCGAAGCACTCTGAGGGAATGAAGAAAAGATGGAAAAAGAGGAAGGAAACGAAGTGATACTTGCGTGGTCCTCAGTTTGGCCTGTCCGCAGAGAAGAAGAAATAAATTGCTAATTTATGCAGAATTTAACGCTGATTACGATGGTGAAATCAGATTTGCAAAACCAGCAGGGGTGCAGACTAGCTGCACCTATTGAGAGGATTTAGACGTCCTCGCGGTACCCGAATCTAACACACATTTACACTTACAAAACTACACTTACGACTTTAACACTTTACACCCACACTTACATTTCGGGAGGAGATAATAGCCTTAATGTGATTTTCGTCTTAAAATAAAAAAAAAACAATAAACTTTTATGTATTTATGTAATTTATATTTGATTTAAATTTCTGCTTCTTTAAACATAATTATAGCTTTAATGTATACATAATAATATAAAATACAACTTATTTTTTTAAAAAAATTATATAACTGAACTGCTTTTAATAAAAGCTTCATTTGCGGTGATATTTGTGAAACACATTGTAAACATATGTGGGTATACGGAAAAAAAATTATTTAGGGTGTCGAAGCAGAAAAAAGAATTGAGCACACCTGAAATCTAACCGTATAACCGCAAAAACTAAACTAATCTAATCTCCAATTATGATATTACAAAGAACCCGTAAATGAAATGAATATAACTCTTCTGTCAGAAGAACTAAGGTGTATCACGGTTTCGGAAAATTTATTTACAATCTGTCCCGCCGAACGTCGCTGCACGAAGTAATTCCCGCTGTATCGCGAAACCGCGGTGAATAATTCATCCCGCTTCCCGTTGTGACGTCATCAGTTTGTATTTATGTATCTGAATTATTTAAATTTATGTAATTAAAGTAGGTCAGAAAAATGAGGAGGTCGGGACAGGCCGACGGACGCCACGATAATAACGCAGCTGTCTCGCTGACGTGATTGAAGCTGATTTCCGAAAACTTTAAATAAATCTGATTTCGGCATTACGATCGTCGTTAATATTAGAATTAATAACAAATCACTGTATATTGATTTTTTTTTTAATAATTACTAATTAAATTCAATGAAGATCTTGAGAAATTTTAATCTTATGACTCAATATAATGGCTACAATTTATTTTTAATTTAAAAAACTGTTCAAAAACATTGCACAAACTTTCCTCTTTAATAATTTACTCAAAGTGTGATCCAGTAATCGTGCCTGACAATTGTCCTATTTCTCTCGAGCCGCCTCGGTGGCCTAGTTGATCGTAATTTGCTTTCACCCCGAGGACCCGGGTTCGATTCCCGACCAGGTCTTGGCATTTTCATACGCTATAAGTCATCCCATCGTCTGCATTAGCCCAAGTGTGCACAATAGTCGGACGTTAAACACTAAAAAAAAGTCCTATCAGTTAATGTCTCAAAAAAAATGTCTCAAAATCAGTTTATCAGATTTTGCATAATTTATAGTCAGTTATAGTAAATCACAAATTCGAAATGTAAAAAAACGCCGTGTACGAGTAATTAGGAAAATAAATTAAACCACACGGCAGTCGTGGTTTATTTTCAGTTCGTCGATTTAATCGCGAACTTTAAATTTAGTATATACAAAAACATGCAACAATGACTTGTATTGCAAATCTCCGTAAGACACAAATTTGATCAAAACAGGATGAAACAATAAGTTAGTCCGATTTTACAATTCATGTGACAGCGCATTAACCGTTTTTTGTAAAAAGTTACAGCAACCCAACTCCAAATAAATTACACTTACCGTTAAGACGCTACAGTTACGAATAACGTAACCTAACAACAACTATTACACACAAATACGATGTCTAAACGTATAATCCACTTTCTCTATCCCATTTGCAAAGCACACTGTGAACGTAATAAGCCGCATGCAAATGCACGTATTTAAAACAAAATTACTTGTCTGTAAAACAATACCCCGAAGTCATGCGATGCTTTATTAAAGTTAGTGTAAAGTATTAGAGTTGCCAAAGTAATACTGAACATGCTTACTTTATATCAGCTGCTGTAAAGTCCCGACAGAGTGCGTCAGTGTAATTTTATGGCATGCTTAACCAGCTTTTAATAGTTCCTCTTAATCACGTTTTAATAGAAAAGTTAAAATGACATATGTGTAAGTGGATCTAACGCAAAACGCCATTTTGTATTAAATATCGCGTGGATAAGTTTTGTAGGTAAGCGGCGGTACCTGAACTTAATAGAGAACCTTGGTTTGGTTTGATGACGTATGCGAAGCCAAAACCGAATTAAAGCACAACTAGGAAGATACTAAAAGAAAATAACTCAAAGGAAAACAACTATGAATATAATGAAACGAAAATAGTAAATAAAATAAGAAAAGCAACGAATAAACTAATGACAGTAATACAAAAAACTGAACTAAAGAAATGCGAAAAAGAAAACAATCAAAACTAAAAGAAAATATATGTATTACAGAAAAGCGACAACGAAACTAATCAAACTAAAAGAAAATATATGAGATACAGAAAAGCGACAAAGAAACTAATCAAACGAAAAGAAAATACATGTAATACAGAAAAGCGACATAGAAACTAAAAAAACTAAAAAAAATATATGTAATACAGAAAAGCGACAAAGAAATTAAACAAACTAAAAGAAAATACATTTAATACAGAAATGCGACATAAAAGAAAAACAATAAATAGAAAAAAACAAACTAATAAAAAAAATACATGAAAATATACAGAAAAGCGACAAAGAAACTAATCAAACTAAAAGAAAATACATGTAATACAGAAAAGCGACATAGAAACTAAAAGAACTAAAAGAAAAAACAATTAATACAGAAAAGCGACAAAGAAATTAAACAAACTAAAAGATAAAATGCATGTAATACAGAAAAACGACAAAGAAACTAAACAAATTAAAAGAAAATACATTTAATACAGAAAAGTGACAATAAACTAAAAAAACTAAAAGAAAATACAATTAACACAGAAAAGCGACAAAGAAACTAAACATACTAAAAGAAAATGCATGTAATACAAAAAACGACTAAGAAATTAAACAAACTAAAGAAAATAGATGTAATACAGAAAAGCGACAAAGAAACTAATCATACTAAAAGAAAATCGAAGAAGCAAATAATAAAACTAATAACTGAAACAAAGAAAAGTGATGAAGCGATATCCTAAAGCAACAATTTTAAAATAGTCATCAATATCTGCTGCTTGGAATATTTTGTACGGATCATATGTAACTACTTAAAACATCAGTTCGGATTAAAGGAACTCCATTGGAATACGTATAAAATAGTTGTGCTGTATTCATACGTCATTTCCACACGCACTTTACATTCTAAATTAAATAAACATAACCCCACGCCAGCCTGCGTTTTAATAGTCCGAGATAACGTGATTTTTAAAATAACTGAACAAAATAAAGCCACCCATGCATGTCAAATAAATATAAGCCGCCATTTTGTGCAATAAAGATAATACGGCTTAATGTGTCTGTACCGCGGAATTAATTTTCTTTAAAATAAAGTCGCCGTTTACCGTCGCCCAGATCACTTTGAGATAGCGCCACTGCGCACGCGACTGTTGCCCGTGTTACCTGATATTCCGATGCCGGACATGTTTGCCGTTTATTATTAGGTCATTTTTAATTTGAATATCTTACTCGGTTAGTTGACTGGCGGTCCGCCTAGATAGCGTGCCAGACGATGTCGGTTTGGACAACCAGACAAGAAATGTAGACGCTGCGGGTGCTAGACTAAGCTACAGAAACCTGAATATATATATATATATATATATATATATATATATATATATATATATATATAAGCGTCCGACTATTGTGCACACTTGGGCTCTAATGCAGACGATGGGATGATTTAAAGCGTATGAAGATATATATATATACACTCTTGGTATAACGCGTGATATCTACAATAAGAGATGTATGTCGACGCACACAAAAATCAGACACTACAACACAGTCATAAAACCGGAGGTATTATATGCAAGCGAGACGCTAGCACTCCACACAAAAGCTACCATGGAGAGTATTTTGAAGGAAGAACGCAAAATTTTGAGGAAGATCCTTGGCCCGAGATTAACAGAAGATGGATACAGGTTGCATTCCCTGAAGACCACAGAGAAGATATCGAACCTGGCAGCAGATATCAGAAGGAGGCTTCGGTTCTATGGACACATCAGTAGACTGCCAACAACGAGACTTGCCAACAGAATCCTTAAGTATATACAAGGAGTCAAATCAACAACGTCGTGGATCGCACAAGTCAGAATAGACCTACATGACGCAGAAATAGACTCAACAGACGTTGAAGACAGGAACGCATACAGGAGAAAGATGCTCGGTTGGAAGGTACCAGAGAATGAAATCCCAAAGAGAGCAGGGGTAAAATGGATGGAAGAGCGGAAGATGATCCATGGGGACAGGATGAGGGAGGTGTGGAGGATTAGAAGGAGCAATACATAAGTCGGAGTGCTTTGCGTGATCCAACAGGGTCTATACGCAGATAATAATAATAATAATAATTATTATTATTATTATTATTATTATGCACACGCGCGCGCGCGCACACACACACACACACACACACACACACACACACAGAGAGAGAGAGAGAGAGAGAGAGAGAGAGAGAGAGAGAGAGAGAGAGAGAGAGAGAGAGGTTCCACGAAGAGGTTTACGCGTTTGATCGTTCATTATTTTCTCATTCCTCCATTGTTCATTTTGAAAACTACACATACTTTTTAAAGAAGGTACCAAAAATAGTATGTGCAAATTTCGTCTGGCTGATTTTTAGAAACAAAATGGCGGCCAAAGTAAATAAATTCTATCCCTCTTGACAATCTCACTGTACTGCAGTATTAAATTAAATTGTTATGTTAATTCTGTCTGATTTAACTGTGTGTGACCTTTTCTTATTGGAATACTTAAAGGAACACGTGCGCACCCACAGTTTCAACAACGGAGTTTAAAACGTGTTATCGAAGAGGAATTACTTCGTATATCTTAGGAGTTATTTTCAAGGGCGTTGTTATCAGTGTGCAGCTGGATGATTTCCGACCTAATTTATAAAATGTTCGTTATTTTTCTTTTATTAGTTTGTATCTAATTAAATTTTTGGAAAATTAATAATTAAAAAATAAAAATTTCGTTTGAAAAAATAACAAAATTAGTTCTGTACTGAACTTAAACTTTACCTTGACCGCCATTTTGTTTCTACAAACATCAGTCGGATGCAATTCTCACGCACTATTTCTGGTACCTGCTTTAAAAAATATGTACAGTTTTAAAATGATCAATGGAGGAATGAGAAAATAATGGAGGATCGAATGCGTAAACCTCTTCGTGGGTCACGCTGTATATTAGATTTAGAAGTTAAGGGATTTTTATACCCCCTGGTACTGCAATCAAAAGAACAACGGTGTAACTGAACCTCTTGGATTTTAGTTCAGCATACAGGTACCCTCAATAAGTCTTAGCAATCCATGGACTAGCTTATTTTGCTGGATGTTTTGGAAGCCAAACATCCTTAGTCTCAAGCTGACAAGATCCTTTAAAATCATAGATCACATGGCCTGCAGTTTTATCTTGCTCCCTGCATAATAACCTACACGCGGTTTTTCTGTGCTACATTCCTAACCTGGCCATGTATATTTTTTTTTTTTTTTTTTTTTTTTTTTTTTTTTTTTTTTTTTTATCGTCCAACTATTGTGCACACTTGGGCTAATGCAGACGATGGGATGATTTATAGCGTATGAAAATGCCAAGCCCTGGCTGGGAATTGAACCCGGGTCCTCGGGGTGAAAGCCCAGTAAGCTATTAACTAGGCCACCGAGGCGGCTCGTTCAACAGCCAAAATGGCATCCAATAATTAAAGAAATCATAACATTTTCAAGAATATTTTTTGTAAATCCAATTACACCATCGTAATCAGCGTTAAAAACTGCATAAATTAGCGTTTTTATTTTCCAAATCACGATGAAATTAAAAAAACCTAGTTTGACGGCGGTCATGGTTCACTTTCATATTTCATTGCGAAATACTTGCGCCGATTCGATTCAATTTTAGTGTAGAAATTTATTTTTTAAACAACTTTTAAGGGTACGTTTTTCAGTCGAATTTCACATTTTCGGCTGTGAAAATTGTAAAATGAGCCCCGAGTTGGTCATTAAGAAAAATATGATCAGTAGTTTTAAAATAGCAACAGATTTTTAAACTTATTTTTGAATTTTTTTTTTTAATTTGATTTTTCTATTATAAATATAATTTACATAAATTAGCATTTTTAAAATCGATTAAAATTAAGAAAACGTTTTTTATCGGATATCACGTTTAACTGTTGTATTTTCAATGTAATTTGAAAGTTTAAAAAATTATGATGTATATGTATTATTGGGATGATTTATAGCGTATGAAAATGCCAAGCCCTGGCCGGGAATCAAACCCAGGTCCTCGGGGTGAAAGCCCAGTACGCTATCAATTAGGCCACCGAGGCGGCTTGCCATGTGTATCCTCAGACCTGAATCCCATGGTTTTCCTGAGTTTTCCCCTGCCAAAGTCCTCGAAGAGGGAACTTCTTGGCGCGAAACATTTAACGTTAGCTTTGACGAATAGAAAAGTGTCCCAAACGGAAGAATGTAACGGAAATACGAAACGAAAGAGCAAACGAATTTCGTCTCTATTTCTATGTTTCTTTTTCTTCCTCCTTTTCGGTAAAAATACACGCATATGAAAACATTGTGTTGCTTTGGTTTCGGTATTTTTCTTTAATAAAGAACACGCGCACGTTGTAACCGTTTATAATACACTCGAAATTAATATAAACGTGTATAATAATTGTTGTAAATTTTGCTATTTGTTTTCAACATAACCTATCAGCTGTTCAATTAAATCAGCTGTCGTTACGAATCAATACAAAAAACAACTGACCTTTTACTATAACTACAGTAAATAATATCTAAACTAGGTTCACGTATTTACTTAAATAAAACAAGTTATTTGTAAACATATCTTCAAACTAATTATACATTCAGCAAAGTTTCACTTCTGTCTGTAACTCCCCGAGTTGGACACGTTTTTTTGAAACGTTTTCTACGGTAATGCGTTCCAAGGTTTCCTATTTTCCTGGTGTTGCTTACTGGTCAATTGATACCAGATCCAGCAAGACACTTCTGACCGGCTCCGGTCCAGTAAACTTAGATACAGATCCCAATCCTCAGAGGATGTACTCCGGAGTCCAGTGTAGAGTAACGTGTTTTCCAGGGGACAAAGCTGAGAGGTTCTTTCGTCAAAGCAAGACCACCTTAGACTTAACACATATATACATAGCTGATCGGATGTTTGTATTTTTTCCCTTAGTTTACGCCCTCAATAGAGCACTTTAATCAGTCCATACACTTCCAAATCCAACATCGCTATTGAGAGACTAGCGTTTCAGCCTCTTTGACAGAGAGCGTTTCCATCCTTTCCGACATGGCTGCCCTTTGTTCATCAGTTATGGTACAGGTATTTCGTTCAAATGTTGTTAGATCAAATCGCAGATATTTATTCCTTATATTTATTCGGATTTTTGTGCAATTCAATACGAGAAAGTTTGTGTAATATTTTTCGCACCGCTTGTTTACTACGGAAGTGGTAGAAAACGTACTTGCATTCCCGATTCGTACAAAGTGCAACTACAGATCCACTGTTTATTGCAAGTCTACCGACAAACTTCTTGAATACTGGACGAAATTCTCCTATAAGGATGTTTCTGTCAAAAATGTAGACAAACGTTCGAAAAACGTTTCCGGAGAACGTTAAACATCTACGGACAGTGAAAAAAGCAAACAAGTGTATTTACATGGTGAGAGACCCTGCAGGTTGTTGATTCAGGACATCAAAGACGAAAAGTCCTGGAACGGAACTCAGTGCTCTGAGAAACGTTTATATTTGTCTACAGTTTTTTTATTTAAGTTAATGTTTAGAAATTATTCGTTTGTTACAAGCAAACGTAAAATTATTGACCAAACGAGGCGAGGTATTCAATTTCAAAATCGACCGTTCGCCTTTGGTTTGTGTGTTTGTTACGGCAGTTTCGACCAAAAGCATTTATCGATTGTTTTGGAAAGCAATGTTGGTATATACCTTGCATAAAGCCTGAACGATAAGTAAGATTTGTTTTCATTCAAGATGGCGGCCACTGATTTAACGATAACCAGTGTACACTGTTTTGGGTAAACACATTGACCGACAGTTTGAACTGGTACGAAGGTGAATTGTACAAAGCCCAAACAAGTATGTGTGAGATTGTTTCCCATTAACTTCAGTTTCAAGATGGCGGCTCTGATTTAACAATAACTAGTGTACACTGTTTTGGGTAAACACATTGACCGACTGTTTTGAACTGGTACGAAGGTGAATTGTACAAAGTCCAAACATGTATGTGTGAGATTGTTTCTTATTAACTTCAGTTTCAAGATGGCGGCCTCTGATTTAACGATAACCAGTGTACACTGTTTTGGGTAAACGCATTGACTGTTTTGAACTGGTACGAAGGTGAATTGTAAAAAGCCCAAACAAGTATGTGTGAGATTGTTTCCCATTAACTTCAGTTTCAAGATGGCGGCCTCTGATTTAACGATAACCAGTGTACACTGTTTTGGGTAAACGCATTGACTGTTTTGAACTGGTACGAAGGTGAATTGTACAAAGCCCAAACAAGTATGTGTGAGATTGTTTCCCATTAACTTCAGTTTCAAGATGGCGGCTCTGATTTAACAATAACTAGTGTACACTGTTTTGGGTAAACACATTGACCGACTGTTTGAACTGGTACGAAGGTGAATTGTACAAAGCCTAATCAAGTACGTGTGAGATTGTTTCCCATTAACTTCAGTTTCAAGATGGCGGCCTCTGATTTAACGATAACCAGTGTACACTGTTTTGGGTAAACGCATTGACCGACTGTTTTGAACTGGTACGAAGGTGAATTGTACAAAGCCCAAACAAATATGTGTGAGATTGTTTCCCATTAACTTCAGTTTCAAGATGGCGGCCTCTGATTTAACGATAACCAGTGTACACTGTTTTGGGTAAACGCATTGACTGTTTTGAACTGGTACGAAAGTGAATAGTACAAAGCCCAAACAAGTATGTGTGAGATTGTTTCCCATTAACTTAAGTTTCAAGATGGCGGCTCTGATTTAACAATAACTAGTGTACACTGTTTTGGGTAAACACATTGACCGACTGTTTGAACTGGTACGAAGGTGAATTGTACAAAGCCTAATCAAGTACGTGTGAGATTGTTTCCCATTAACTTCAGTTTCAAGATGGCAGCCTCTGATTTAACGATAACCAGTGTACACTGTTTTGGGTAAACGCATTGACTGACTGTTTGAACTGGTACGAAGGTGAATTGTACAAAGCCCAAACAAGTATGTGTGAGATTGTTTCCCATTAACTTCAGTTTCAAGATGGCGGCCTCTGATTTAACGATAACCAGTGTACACTGTTTTGGGTAAACGCATTGACTGTTTTGAACTGGTACGAAGGTGAATTGTACAAAGCCCAAACAAGTATGTGTGAGATTGTTTCCCATTAACTTCAGTTTCAAGATGGCGGCTCTGATTTAACAATAACTAGTGTACACTGTTTTGGGTAAACACATTGACCGACTGTTTGAACTGGTACGAAGGTGAATTGTACAAAGCCTAATCAAGTACGTGTGAGATTGTTTCCCATTAACTTCAGTTTCAAGATGGCGGCCTCTGATTTAACGATAACCAGTGTACACTGTTTTGGGTAAACGCATTGACCGACTGTTTTGAACTGGTACGAAGGTGAATTGTACAAAGCCCAAACAAATATGTGTGAGATTGTTTCCCATTAACTTCAGTTTCAAGATGGCGGCCTCTGATTTAACGATAACCAGTGTACACTGTTTTGGGTAAACGCATTGACTGTTTTGAACTGGTACGAAAGTGAATAGTACAAAGCCCAAACAAGTATGTGTGAGATTGTTTCCCATTAACTTAAGTTTCAAGATGGCGGCTCTGAT
>CM040186.1:6934754-6972254 GCA_022606455.1 Callitettix versicolor | reverse complement strand
TCGTGCGACGCCTTGGGGAAATTTTTTGTTGTACAGTTGGCAGGATTACTGCCTGCATACAAAGTAGGTTGTGACAAATTGTTCCCCGCGTGTCACAACAACGGGGTGAATTCATTATAGGTTCTATTTGTAACACTGTCTATTAATATTTAGTTAATTTAGTATTAACTGCGGTACGAAGAGTATTAAACGCGTTTGACACACAGGTTGTCCCACGAAGAGGTTCACGCGTTTGATCCTCCATTATTTTCTCATTCCTCCATTGATCATTTTGAAATTACACATACTTTTTAAAGAAGTTACCAGAAGTAGTATGTGATAATTCCATCTGGCTGATGTTTGTAGAAAAAAATAAAATTTTTGATCAAAATAAATCTAATTTAGTACTGCAACACAGTAAGAATTTTTAAGAGGGATATAATTTATTTATTTTGGCCGCCATTTTGTTTCTACAAACATCGGCCAGATGCAATTCCCACATACTATTTCTGGTACCTTCTTTAAAAAGGATGTACAGTTTCAAAATTATCAATGGAGGAATGAGAAAATAATAAAGGATCGAATGAGTAAACCTCTTCGTGGGACACTGTGTATATCGTTAATGCCAAATAAAAATTTTGAGGTTATTTTAAATCGAAAAAATAACAATTTATAGGGGTACTATTATTGCATTGCAGTAGTTAATGTTTTATATTCCTAAAATGCTCAGTTACAGCGCCTTCTACGGTCCTAGTCCCTTTATAAAATCTAGGATTTAGAGAGTTGTTGTTTTTGTGTTTAACGTCCGACTATTGTACACTTGGGCTAATACAGACGATGGGATGATTTATAGCGTATGAAAATGCCAAGCCCTGGCCGGGAATCGAACCCGGGTCCTCGGGGTGAAAGCCTAGTACGCTATCAACTAGGCCACCGAGGCGGCCCCTGGGATTTGGAGAGATGCTGCCCCACTTCTAATTGGTGACTTCCCAGTTCCTTACTTGAGGTGCTTGCAGATGCTTGTCCTTTCAATTTCTCTTTTTCTTGACCCTCATTACAGACATTTTGCACTATTTGGCGAAACGTTTTATTGCTTGATGAGATCTCCCCCCCACGTCATATGTTTACTTATGGAAACACCAACAAGAAGCTAAGGAAATGAGGTTCGCCCGTTCAGAGCTCTGCATGAGTGAATAAAGCTAAGGTACAACACTGCTCATCGACTAGTGAGACCAGAGCTCACGTGCGACATTAGTTCCACGTGGCCAGGGATGAACACATCAAACGATAGAGACAATTCCCTAGCCAAAGATTGGGGAAACACCTTCTCCCGGGACCAGATCCTGTACTGATAAGGACACTTGTTCAGTTTAACAGGAGGTCACTGAGGCAGGACACGGCCACATCCGGAACCATCTACATAGGTGGAATTGTTACAAATCTCGCCTGAGTGTCGTTTGTGTGGGCAAGGTGTTGAAACCGCAGCACACATTGCAAGGTCCTTGAGACCAAAAGAAGGAGCCTCTTTGGATCTCAGCAACCAGATCAGGAGTTCAACTAGGACACCTTACACAAGATTCTGGAGCTCATTAAGGGCACTAGAGTCAGTTTAAGGTGAAGTGATAGGAGTACACAAAATGTTTTTTAGCTGATGTGTCGGGGGCCAGAGCCGCTATTAATTCCCACAAAGGAAAAAAAAGTACAACACTCCATCAATACTTTAAAGTTAGCCAAGCTAAGTCTAGTGTCTTGGGTAGATGAATGAAAGAAGCATGAACTAAAGGTACGGTGGGATTGCTAGCCTATCAGCTGCTCACTTCAGCTGCCTCTGTCGGAAAAAAGCACATACTCGTAGTTGAATGATCTATGAATACCATAGATCAATCGATAATAGTTATTCAGACAGAACATAGAGGACTGATAAACTTCTACCGGCCTGTTCAAATACAGCTGCATTGAAATAATAAATGGGATAATAAAGCATATACAGGCATAACCAATTTCCATTGGGAAAGAGCCTTTTGAAACCGCCATTAAGGTAAGACCCAGACCCGAGAATTGAGCACCGTAAGTGTGTTGCGTGCGTGCATGTGCGTTTGTCATTAGCGTTAAAATTTGAATACACTTTGATTAATACTTGTCACGAAAATTCATTAGTTCGTTATCCATTAAAAACCGTTAGAATCCGTTTCAAAATGGCGGATATTCAAAAATTATAATTTTTGTTCCGTACAGTTTTTTTTACACCGTCGTAATCAACTTAAGGATCTGCACAATCAATGCGTTTTAAATGTTAAAAATCTACGGAGGTCAGGGTTTATGTTCGTGATTTCCGAACGTGAAATCAGATTTTCAAAACCGTGTACGCGCGCGCGCACGCGCACACACAGCATTTTCGCTGACGTGATGGAAGCGAATATCTAAACACTAACTAGAAAAAACATTCCGCTGCTCGAAAATTATACTCGTCACAAAAACCTAATGCAACCTTATTTCAATAGAGTTAACAACACTTTATATCGGAACAACACATGATCGTAACCAACGACTTGAAATAAATTTAAAGCCAGTATCTTTCGGCAAAGATAAACTTTCAAATTTGTACCGTGCCTGGTACTTTAAAATGATTTATTTCAATCAGCGAGCGATAAGTAAATTTACAATATTGGATTTTTGCCGGGAAAACAATGACGACGCTAGTGTGATATAGTGCGGCAACAATGTGATGGGTGGGGGGGGAGGAAAATCGAGTTTCTAAGAGCGTTGTAAAGTCGCGGCAAATATAAAACAGCCCGCGGCGCTTTGTGGTTTTTATTGTCTTACGGCTTGAAGCTGCGGGGAACGGCAATTTGAAAACACGGGATTGTTTTCTGCGAATTTCGACTTACGTAAATATTGATTATAGAGTTTTTATTTAATAAATAAATACAAATAAACGCCCTTCATATCTCGCGTATAAGGTTCATTTCTGGGTAACCAACCCTTGTCGTATTTAACAAAAAACATATTTCTCAAAATGTTCCGTCAATCCATTGCTTTCAAAGCACTATTAGGCGCTCAGTACTTCAGTTCCCTTTTTGATACGTATTCAAAAAGCGTATGACATGTTTTTTTTAATGTTACTCTTGCACTGCGACCTTTATAGATCTATTGTACCCCCTTGCTATATTCCTGAAATGTGTTCCTGCTAAGAACAATGTGCGAGTGAGAAGTCGAGTCCCAATTCTCTAACCACAGCGTCCTCCTTTTCCTTCACTATCTCTGAGTAGTATCAGTTTGTAGACTCAGATTGGCAGACTCTGTGTCACTGGACTGTTGGCGGGAGCTGGAGGGGAATTAGCCTACATGCGCGACAAATTCTCGCGCAGGCAGTTTACAAAGTTTTTATTTTACTACAATTGAAACTGAACTTAGTCCATCTATCAATACATCTATGAAATGAAAGCGTTTGTTGGTTGCACATCCTATGACGCACTCCAAAATCCAAAAATCACTTGATCTTGTGACAGTTATATCAATCTTGTCTTAGCCCAAATAAAACGGTTTTATCCTGTCCAACCGCAAAACTTGAACCAAATTGTCGAGAATATCTCGATGTTATAGTGCTTACGCAATCTTTCTTCATGCTTCCTAGTAAATCGCCGAACCTCTTCATGAACTGCAGCACTTTGTAAATCCTTATGGATCATTACGTATATACCATGGGGCATTAACAATGCCTCTCGGTACTTTATTTCGTAACGTTTGAATAATTTTAATATTGCTTCATTTCGTGCAGCCCCAAAGCTGCACACCATATGTCCAGATGGGTTTTAGTACTTGTTTATAAAGTAATAGTTTTATGTGCACTGACAACTCAGAATGTCGCCCAAGAAGCCAGTGCATTTCCCTTAGTTTCAGATTCAGTTCATTACGTTTCTTTTTGACATGTACCTTCCAGCGCAGTCTTGCGTCCAGTGTCATGACCAATTATTTTGCATTATTATCTTGTGGGATCACTTGTTGATTGATAACTACGGTGAGATAATTGAATTTTCTGTTAGTAAAAGTAACATGAACAGATTTTGTCTCATTCAGCTTTATTCGCCATTTTTTAGTCCAGTCACAAATTCCATTGACAGCTATCTGCAGCCTGCGTGTAGACTCCTCAACGCTATTTCCTTCTGAGATAACAGCAGTATCGTCCGCGAATGTAGCAACGATGGACTAGTTTAACAATATCGTTGCAACGAATGTAGTAATCAGTTTACAAAGTGATAAAGTCTAGGATTCGGAGGGGATTCAAGATGGATAGCTCCCCCACTCCTAACTGAGGTGCTTGCAGATGTCGCTCTGCTAAATTCCCATTAAATTTTTCTTTATCTTGACCCTCATTACGGACGTTCTGCTCCAGTTTTGTTCAACCTTTTTATTGTGCTGTGAGATCCCATACATCCATATTTCATTTATACTTATGGGAATACCGACAAGTATCTAAGGAAATGAAGTCCGTCCATAAAGAACCGTGTACGCAATGGTATGGCTAAGATACACTGGGAGGTCGCCAGGTATACACTAATAGGACAGTGTCAGTCACTCCATCAGCACGGCCTGCTTTACACTTTATAGTAAGTGGAGCTATGTAGAGTAGTGTCTTGAGCAGTATGAGCTAGAGGTACGGTGGGATCGCTAAACCATCAGCTGCTCACTACAGCTGTCTCCGCCGACTGGTGCTGAAGTTAGTTTAAATGTGTTTCTACAAACCTGATAAACTAAGTTTGAAAATTATGCCTACAGGTTTTTAGACATCTTCCGTACTACATTTTTTGGAGGGATGTTTCTATTTAGTGAACCTTTATAAATAGTGAAACCCAACAAAAATACTTTGAAATTTCAAACCATCGTAACAGATTTTCACTACCCTGCGCTGTGTATGGGGGTTAGAGACATATTTAGTTTTATGTAGAATCGAAGGGGTGGTAACAGTCTGGCTGAGGGATGAGGGAGCAAAATCGAGTTCCTAAGAGCGCTGTAAAGCCGCGGGAAATATAAAACCGCCCACGGCTTTTTGCGGTTTTATTGTGTTACGATGGCGGGGCTTGAGAAACAGTGATGCGAAAACATAGGCCAGTCGTCTTCTGTAAGCTCAAATTTATTTAGCTTACAAGAAACAGGAAAACATAAAAATTCAAAACAAATATTGCATTGACTGTTAAAAAGTTTTTTTTTAATACATTTTTTGGGAATTTCTATTTTAATTTCTAATAGTGTGTGTGTGCGCGTGCGTGTGCGTGTGTGTGCGCGCGCGTGTGTGACAAAACACTAAATTCGCCGTTTTGGTTCAATTTAATTTCAAACTTGGGAGCAAAAATCGATCGTAGCAGTAGCTTCGACGAGTTCGTTAACCAGCAATAATAATCGTTCAAAAGTTTCAAAATGGCGGGCACTTAAAGTCTTTAAAAATTCATAATTTTCGTATTAAACGTTTTTATAAAACCGATCTCACCATTGTAATCAGCGTCAATAACAGCGTAAACGGACATTTCGAAATTTCAGACACCTTTGAAATTAAGAACTTCAACTTGACGTCTGTCAGGGTTCATTTTCGTAGTTCAATATCCTAATTTTTTTTTAAATGCTGATTACGACGGTAAAGTACTTCAGGAAATTCGCTTCTATCACGTCCGCTGGACAACTGCGTGCCTCGTTTGAGGTTTTTTATCAGTTTCGGATTTCGCAAAAGATTTTTGTATATGTGAGTACAGTATTTTTAGTACGTTGCTAACTTGGTTAAGAGTCAAACCACAAAAAAACCGAATATATACAGAAAGCTCACCGGTTTGGGGGAGTTGTTAACTTTAACAGGTAATCTACATTGGGAAATGAGCTATTAGAGCTGCCATCATGGTAAGACCAAGATCCGGGACCTTAAAAGGACCGATCTTTACTACTAAACTACATTTTGAGGAGTCATTCTAATTTGGTCGATTCGGTTGCACAATAATCGATTTTAGTAATAGAGGTAGCCGCCTCGGTGGTCTAGTGATAGCGCACTGGGCTTTCACCCCGAGGACCCGGGTTCAATCCCCGGCCAGTGCTTGACATTTTCATACGCTATAAATCATCCCCATCGTCTGCATTTAGCCCAAGTGTGCACAATAGTCGGACGTTAAACACCAAAAAAATTTTAGTAATAGACTGAAACGTTTAACAGTTTCAAAATGGCGGACATCTCAATGCTTAAGAAAAATCACAAATGTTTTCCTTACTACAAGTTTTTTTGATAATGTCATTTCACCTTAGTAATCAGCGATAAAAACATACAAATTAGCACTTTTGACGTTTAAAAATCCATTAAAATTAACGAAATGAATATGACGGCGGTGAGGGTTCATTTTCGTATTTTCAATGTAATTTGGAAGTTTGAAATGTCAGTGTATGCAGATTTTACTGCTGTTTATGACTGTCAAATTAGATTTTCAAAAAAAAAATGTTTCCATCATGTCAGCGAGACAGCTGCTAGCTGAAATTATTTTTTAAAACGTTGTTCACTCACGTTTTTTTTTACGGGAGTAGTTCCGTCTTCAAAAAACAACCATTAACGTATTTTCCAAATTCAATAACCCTCCGTACTTACGTGTAAACACTGTACCCAGCCATCTGGGGAAATCCCCTTTTCCCCTGTATACTACAAATTTAAACATGTTTACCATACGGCGTCCTAAACCAACTGCAAAGTCTGGCAACAGTGCCCAAGCATCGCACGGCAACACCGCTTCCACAACCCAGATTAGCGCCAGCCCAACAGCTTTAAAGTTTGTTAGCAAAGTTGCCTAAGTATATGCAATATATAGATTGCTGTCCCGAGGGAAATTTTGATTGCGTCGTTGGCAGGCCTGCTATCTGCATACAAAGCGATGTCGGGCAGACAAATTGCGACGCTGTGAGCAGTTTACGATTCTCCCGTAAGTGGCATTTTATAAACACTAAGTTGGCTGCACTGGCGGATGAAATTGGAAATTTTCTTATAAGACTCGCTTTAGTTTGAAACTTTACGAAGGGGTGATTTTTATTATTAATATCGAGGGTGGAAAAGTTGGTAACAGTGGCTATGAATCGGTTCCTTTACATTGTTATTCTTCCTTCTTCTTAACAGTGGTAAAAGCTGTTAACAATATATATGTGGCCTGTGTGCGTGTGCGTGTGTGCGTGCGCGCAAAATGTGCGCTCACGTTCGCAATTTGGTCCGATTTTATTCACACTTGGAACAAAAGTCGAATACGCTAATAGCTTGCAAAAGTTCGTTAAACAGCAAAATTTTTTCAAAAGTTTCAAAATGGCGGCAAATTGAAAAATTTTTCTTTGAAAATATTTTTGTTTTTTGTCTTAATAATAAAAATTAAGACCGTCTTAAATATTTTTAAAAATACAATTTCATCAACGTAATTAGCGTTAAAATCTGCATAAATTAGCATTTTAAATTTTCAAAACCCTTGAAATTTTAAAATTTCTTGACGGTGGTCGTCGTAATTTAGGAAATGTGATATAATAAGTTTGGAGGCGTGGTGAGCGTGGTGGGGGAAGCGGAGTCAACTTTACACCGAACCAAGACAGAGTCGAAGCTCCAGTGGCCGTGCTTATATTAAAAACAATTGGTTAGGTTTTGAATGCTTAGTCTGCTCAGCTTAGCGTAACTCCGCTCCGTATTTAATGATCGTCCGCCTAAAAATTAGATTTACGTAGTACATTTATTGTTTTCGGTAAAAATAATATTTTTATATTTAGTATATTTTTTAAATTTATTTTTACTTTTAATATGAAATAAAGAGACAGTACTATATACTGTAAATAGTCCATTTAATTTCTTTAACGTTTGCTTTCTTTTCCTTTCGATACTTACTAATACGAGTAAATTCTTTCGATTTTCCCACAGTATCGATATTTTTTTCATCCCTAACTGGAACTAAAAACGTCAGGCATCATCGGGTATCGATCTCCCTCCAATGTAGACACTTACATTTTAACCTTGGTGTTGGTTTTATTCCGATGCCGTCCGATGGTCGCCCTACAATGGACCAATAGGAATACGGTTCCAAAGTAGGTATAGCCTTACTCGTAAACGGTGGGAAAATGGTCTTTATAGCCGCCCAAATCGAAGACAAATAAAGGGATTAACAACAAAAAATATTTACAGGCAGTTGGCGGGTAATAAATAAAGGGTATTTTTTTAATCTAGTGTGGGTTAACAATTGAAACTAGAAGCAAAATTGCAAACCCTAGAATGCTAAAAGACGTTTTCACCGTGTTACCAACAAATTTATAATGATTTTGTTTGCTCAACCTTTCTTAGTAAGGATACAACGAAGTACAATACGATTTCAAAGTAATGGGCAGAAAATACGTTTTTAAAAAGAGGACTTAAGTTGTAAGATACAACGGGACGTGATCTGATTGCGGCAGTTCATACGGCACGGGGGAAACAGCTGATTCATTCTCGTTATTACGCAGTTTATATTTGCAACAAGACGCCTAAAGACCGTGACAAGATTTCGTAATATTTTTACATTTTTTTTAGCTGTTGGTTCAACTCACGTTAGATTACCGTGCAATTACGAATCACCCTGTATATACAGAGTAATCGCGGCAAGCAGCTGTCTTGCTGACGTCATGGAAGCAAATATCCAAAATTATTTGCGCGAATACTTTGTGGCGCAATGAAATCGAATTGAGTAAAGAAAGGAAATGGTGAAGTATTCATTAAACAGCTGATGGCTGAAACAGCTGATTATCACAGAGATGCCAGTCAATGAGTAATAATATCTATTACAAAATTAAACGACACGACCATAGATAGACTACTTAAATAGACGAGAAAGGAATATTATATAAAATAACGGTAGAATTAAAAGTTTAAAATGATTAAAAAAATAAAATAAGTAAAATATTTATAAATTTAGTTAATAATAAAAAGAAAATATAATTATAGACATGTGTTGTATTTGACAATAATAATATAAAAGGTATAAGACCGATGCTGACGTCACAACCGACGTGAAACTACATTTTTCAAGTATTTCCTTACGCCCGGTACTGTAAACTTTGTGGTGCAGTGGAATCGAATTGAGAGTAACACAATCGAATTAAGTTAGGTTCTTAAGGTAATTGAAGTGAATATTTTCTTACGCTAGGTACTGCAAATTTTGTGGTGCAGTGAAATCGAATTGAGAGTAACACAATCGAATTAAGTTAGGTTCTTAAGGTAATTGAAGTGAATATTTTCTTACGCTAGGTACTGCAAATTTTGTGGTGCAGTGAAATCGAATTGAGAGTAACACAATCGAATTAAGTTAGGTTTTTAAGGTAATTGAAGTGAATATTTCCTTACGCCCGGTAATGCAAATTTTGTGGTGCAGTGAAATCGAATTGAGAGTAACACAATCGAATTAAGTTAGGTTTTTAAGGTAATTGTAGTGAATATTTCCTTACGCCCGGTAATGCAAATTTTGTGGTGCAGTGAAATCGAATTGAGAGTAACACAACTGAATTAAGTTAGGTTTTTAAGGTAATTGAAATGAATATTTTCTTACGCCCGGTACTGCAAATTTTGTGGTGCAGTGGATCGAATTGAGAGTTACACAATCGAATTAAGTTAGGTTTTGAAGGTAATATAAAAAAACAAGTATTCACTTCAAAGACACGCAGCCTATGCGCTCAATGTAATTCTTTCACGTGTAGGTTCAAAGCAAGATCACCGTGCAATTACGAATCACCCTGTATAATATTGAAGAATCGCTGTCACGGAAGCAAATATCCTAAATTATTCCCTTTGTTTTACTTATTTAACTCATTTTCCACCAACATAAACAGCATATATAAGTTGTTTCATACATTTTAAAATGTCATTGGAAATACCCTGACATCAAACAAAAATTACTCAAATACAACGGATTTTTAAAATGTGGTTTTCAACGCTATTTAAGACGGTGAAACGGTTTTTTCAAAAATATTCAAGACAATATAGTAACGAATAAACATTTTAAACGGCCGCCATTTTGAAACTGTTGAACTTCATTATTTCCGGTTGACGAACGAGACAAATTTATTACCGCAAATCGATTTTTAAACAGAATCGAACTGAAATTGCGAACGTGAGCGTTTAATATAAGGTCACGTTAATATAAGCCCGCTATGCCGGTCACAAGCCCGGGGCCTGTTACCAAGTAACAGGAAGTGGTGAGTGATAGAGGAGTAACACCTCTCTAAAAAACCTTGGTCCATCTGGCTCCGGATGGTAGTACCTTGTAAGGGCCCCTTGCCTAGGGTTACAGGTGTGAGCCGGTCAACGGTATTGCAATGATCAAAACAACTACGGATGTACTTACCCCAGGTGGCAGCCCAGCTGTGCTGGAAAATCCACCTTCGACAGAGGCAGGCCCCACGGATTCTGGGGGGGGGCCAAACATTGCTTATGGATGACCCTTTTAAGAGAAGTTCAAGAATGATAAGATCCCCTAGTGATAAAGTTAGTACAAACACAGGGGACAAAAATACTAGTTTGTTAAGAGAAAATCATGAACTTCGATACAGGATTCAAGAACTAGAGAACATGGTATTAGATCTAAGACAAGAAATGAAGGATTTAAAAGCTAAAAATAGTCTTCTTAAAGAGATTCAGATAAGTGGTTCAAATAAGGAAAATAGTGATGAAAAACTAGAACACTCTGTATACCATACAGACGAAGAGGATCTGGCTCAAGAAACAGAATGGATTATCAAGAAAAAAAAGACCTAACAAAAAGGAAAGCTGTATTCTCTCCAGAAATACAAGAGCAAACGTGTGAAGAGAAGATGAGTCCTTCCCGCCAAAGTAAGGAAGACATGATAAAACATTCAAAGGATGTAAGAGCTAAAATGAAATTACAAAACCTCCGCCTATAAATATAGTTGGGGTAGCCAGTTACTCGAATTTGCAAACAATACTGCAAGTTGCTTCAGATAAAGACTATAAATTAACTGCTCTAAACAATAATGTTTGGAAAGTAAACATGCCAGACTCTGACAGCTACAGAGCTGTTACACAAAAATTGAAGAGCGACAACATACAGTGGTACTCGTTCGAAGATAAGAATGAAAGGCCAATTAAAGTAATGGCTAGAGGCTTACATTCATCGTGTGCTAAAGATGATATTATTGACAACTTGAAACAACAAGGTTTCAAGATTCTCGATGTAGTCAATATCTTGAAAAAGAAAAAAGTGAAAACGAGAATGGTGAGATAATAACACAAAGGAGAGGTCTACCTTTGTTTATGTTAACTTTTGACAACAAAGAGATTGTTGATAACATTTATAATATTAAATCAATTCTTAACATTGTGGTAAAAATTGAGCCCCTTAGAAGGAATCTCACTCTAATACCTCAGTGTAAGCGATGTCAAGGGTATAATCATACTCAAGGGTACTGCCAGAGAGACCCAAGGTGCGTTAAATGTGCTGGGAAACATCTAACTGCGGTGTGCACAGTGAGTAAAAATAATCCTCCAAAGTGCGTTAACTGTCACGGTAAACATCCAGCAAATTATCGGGGCTGTGAGGTTGCCAAAGAATTGCAGAAGCGCAGAAATGGTGTATTAAGAATTAAAAATCATATTCAAAGGAATATAAATAGTAGGCCTACTATACAACAGGAATCCAACAGAACATCTAACAGTACGAGTAACTACACTAGTATGGCACCGACAACATATGCGAAAGCCTTAGGTAGAAGTTTTTCCGGAACAGCAACAATAGAAAAGAATCTGGAAATCATATTAGAAAAACTAGATGAACAAAGACACACAAATAAGTTAATATTTGAAAGAATAAGCAAGGTAGAAAGCAATATGAATAAAAATAAGAAAAAAATGAAAACATGAACCATACTTTGCGAATAGCCACTTGGAATGCTAATGGACTTTCTCAGCTAGCCATGGAGTTGGAATTGTTCCTCATTAATGAGAAAATTGATATCTGCTTGGTGTCAGAAACACACTTCACTAATCAATCCTATTTTAAAATCAGAGACTTTTGCCTTTATCATGTGGATCATCCTTCAAACAAAGCCAGAGGAGGCTCTGCTGTCCTTATCAAAAACAACATTAAACACTATGAAAGTTTTGAAATAAAGCTAGAAACAATGCAAATTACAACAGTTGCAGTGAAATTCAAAAACAAATACTTTAATATATCATCTACATATTGTCCACCTAGACATAATCTAAGAAGGGAGGACTATTTAAAGCTTTTTAATACACTAGGACATAATTTTATAATAGGAGGTGACTTCAATGCAAAGAACACTTATTGGGGGTCACGATTGACTACTGCAAAAGGTAAAGCATTATACGAATCGGGGAGAGAAATTAAATGCGATTTCTACTCCACCGGCAAACCAACTTACTGGCCATCGGATTCTAGAAAGATCCTGATCTTCTTGATTTTTCATCGCTAAAGGCGTGTCGGATGGGTATGTGTGTGTTGGTGAAAGTTATGAGTTGGCTTCTGACCATTCTCCAGTTATTATGACAATAAGTGGGAATATAATACAAAAAGATGAACTTCCTAAGTTAACAAATCTTAAAACTAATTGGGATGATTTTAGAAAGGAGTTGAGTTGTAGAATAGAACTGCAAACATCTCTTAAGACTCCTGATCAATTGGAAGACGAAGTAGAGGCTTACATCCATAATATCCAAAAATCAGCTTGGAATAGTACACCTTGGTTATCCAAACCTAAGAGTAATATCACATACCCGATAGAAGTACGGGATTTGATTCAGAAGAAAAGGAAAATCCGTAAAAAGTGGCAGAAAACTCGAGTGCCTCAATATAAATCCGAGTTAAATGAACTGAACAATAAACTTAAGAGATTATTGAAACAAATTAAAAGCGAATCCATTTCTAGATATCTTGAAGGGCTATCGTCAGATAAGGATAGTGACTACAAAATATGGCAAGCCACTAAAAGCATCAAGAGACTTAGAAACCATATTCCACCAATTAGGAAGGTTGACAATACTTGGGCAAGAAGTAATAAGGAAAAAGCTGATTTGTTTGCTGCTCACCTAGAGAACACATTCAAACCATTTGAGGCGCAAGCAGCAGGTGAAACATTAATACCAATAGAAAAGAACGACTTAGTGGATATTGGTAAAGTAACATACAACGAGCTTGTAAAGGTAATAACAGGTTTAAAAGCTAATAAAGCTCCTGGTTATGAATTAATAACTGGAAAAATTGTTAAGGAATTACCAGAAAAGGCTGTTCGAAAATTATTACATTTGATAAACGCCTCTTTTAGGCTAAGATATGTCCCAAGACAGTGGAAAATAGCAGAGGTTATAATGATACCTAAGCCAGGAAAAGATCACAGGGAGAAAGCATCTTACCGTCCCATCTCTCTTTTGCCAATTATCTCAAAAGTTTTGAAAAACTCTTGGTAAAACGCCTCAAACCTATTATTGAAGAGAGGAACCTAATACCACATCATCAGTTTGGGTTTAGAAGTCAACATTCGACGATTGACCAAATACATCGGATTACCAATGTTGTTGAAAGAGTACTTGAAGAGCGTAAAATCTGCTCATCACTGTTTCTGGATATGGCACAGGCTTTTGACAAAGTCTGGCATGAAGGCTTATTATATAAGTTACAAAGAGATCTTCCAAACCAATTTTATGAATTACTGAAGTCATACATGTCAGAAAGATGCTTTAGGGTCAAATGTGATGGTGAATATTCTAGAATAAAGGATATAGCTGCAGGAGTTCCTCAAGGAAGCGTATTAGGACCTATTTTGTTTCTGTTATATACAAGAGACATACCTCAAGATTCCGATACAGTAATTGCTACTTTTGCAGATGATACTGCAATTTTGGCCGTTGGGGATAATGTAGAGGAAGCAAAACTGAAAATTCAAAATCTATTGATAAAGTCAGTATCTGGATAAGGAAATGGAGATTAAAATTAAATGAATCTAAATCAAACTACATAAACTTTACCAATAGAAAGATAAACCCAACCAATATTGAACTAAATGGTCACTCATTAGCTCCTGTTAATACAGCAAAATACCTTGGGATGACGCTTGACGCAAAACTTCATTGGAAAGAGCATGTCAAGAAGAAAATAAGGGATTAAATATTAAATTCAAGAAAATGAATTGGCTGCTTGGTAGGAGATCTACACTAGACCTACACAATAAACTTTTAATTTATAAGCAATTACTCAAACCTGTTTGGACTTATGGAATACAGCTGTGGGGGTGTACGAAGAAAACAAATGCTAAAGCCGTTCAAGTATTCCAGAACAAGGTTCTGCGTAGTATTGTTAATGCACCATGGTTCGTGCGTAATGATGACCTGCATCGTGACCTCAGGATGAATACGGTTTCAGAAGAAATAATGAAATACGCAATCATGCATAAAAACAGACTACAAAAACATGTCAATCCTGAAGTGTTGTGCTTGTTGAATAACACAGATGATGTTCGCCGTCTTAATAGAACAAAGCCCTTGGATATTAGTGGACGATAATAAATAAAACAAGAGTAACACATGAACATTGTGTTTAAAATTTATGGGACTCCATTACTGAATGGTGATCCAAACAAAGTGACATCGTAATATCAAATGTAAATTACTTGTTAAGTGTAAATTCTTAGTTGTAATTGTTATATAATAAAAAAAAAAAAAAAAAAAAAAACGTTAATATAGCCAAAGCGTGAATTTGTAAAAAAAAACTCGTTTAAAATAAAAAAGAGATAAATATTCTGAACCTAATTTAAATATAACGTACAGAAATGTTTTTATTACTGTAGATAAAGCGTCGCATGATTGGTTTCCATAAAAACAAAGCAAACAGTTTTATGGGTTTGAAACTGTAACGCTGGGTTCGGCTAACGTTTGTCCTATGTAAATACATTTTTGCCTTTTGCTGTTTGTTTAGTTTGCATTTAAATATTTTACAGTTACGTCGAAAACAGTTACAACTAAACGAATCAAGGCGACAGGGTGGTAAAAATATTTCGCCAACTTTCTCGCTTTTATTAGCTTCGATTAAGCCATTTAACGGCGGCACTCAGCTGTCTCGCTGACGTGACGTAAGCGAACTTCCGGTGATGATTTTTGAAAAACTAATTTTTCAAAATTATAACCGCTATTAAAATCTGTACTTCAACATTTCAAATCGTTGTAAATACAAAATTGAACCACCGTCAAATAATAATTAACGGCGGTCAATTGATAACGATTATCAATTGATAATTGATATCAATTGATAACGGATATCAATTTATAACGAATATTAATTGATAACGAATATCAATTTATAACGAATATAAATTTATAACGATATCAATTGATAAAGAATATCAATTGATAACGGATATCAATTTATTACGATTTTTTTACGTCCGACTATTGTGCACTCTTGGGCTAATGCAAACGATGGGATGATTTATAGCGTATGAAAATGCCAAGCCCTGGCCGGGAATCGAACCCGGGTCCTCGGGGTGAAAGCCCAGTACGCTATCAGCTAGGCCACCGAGGCGGCTAAAACGAATATTAATTGATAACAAATATCAGTTTATAACGAATATCAATTGATAACTAAAATCAATTTATAACGAATATCAATTGATAACATATATCAATTGATAACGAATGTCAGTTTATAACGAATATCAATTGATAACTAAAATCAATTTATAATGAATATCAATTTATAACGTATATCAATTGATAACGAATATCAAATTATAACGAATATTAATTGATAACTAAAATCAATTTATAACGAATATCAATTGATAACGAATATTAATTGATAACCGATATCAATTATTCCGGTAATACTGGCTGAACGCAAGATCTATTGTAATTATGACCGCTTTGGGGAGGGAAAGAGCATAAAATTTCCAAAAAGATGTTCCAGTAACGTTTTCCCTAAATACAGGGTCCGCCAATGAAACGAGATGATTATAGGTGGCCTTACAAAGTTGGCAGGGGATAGTTACTGGCGCGTCAACACCTGCACATCTAGCATTTAGTTGCAATGGATCGTTGGACGGCTGAACAACGCGGCTACGCGGTGAAAGCATGTTATCAAAACGTTTTTGTACAAAGCATGTTATCAAAACGTTTTTGTACAAAGCATGTTATCAAAACGTTTTTGTACAAAGCATGTTATCAAAACGTTTTTGTACAAAGCATGTTATCAAAACGTTTTTGTACAAAGCATGTTATCAAAACGTTTTTGTACAAAGCATGTTATCAAAACGTTTTTGTACAAAGCATGTTATCAAAACGTTTTTGTACAAAGCATGTTATCAAAACGTTTTTGTACAAAGCATGTTATCAAAACAAAAAAGTTTTATACAAACTCTGCTTGCTTTCCGACGTCATTTTAACCTCGTAACCAGCCTGTTCCGTCAGATAATGCAATTCGAACATGGACAAACAGCCTCGAGCAAACGGGATCAACGTCTTAAAAAGAGGCGGGAGTGTAAAAACTGTTGGAACACCTGAAAACATCGCAGCTGTTCAACAGGCTATGGTTAGAAGTCCTCGCCGATCAGCCAAACATGCCTTTCGCATCGGAATAAGTGACACATCTGTGAGGGATACCTAAAAACAAAAGTGTTTCAAGCAGATCCACCCACAACCACTCAAGCCCTCAAACAACGAATTGTAGACGAGATTGCGGCAATACCTGTCAACATGCTGCGAGAGGTCATGGAAAACTTCCAAACCAGGCTTCAGGAATGCCTTAATTACAATGGAAGACATTTGGTAGACGTAGTGTTCAGAAAATAATATTTTTTCATATTGTACCCATAATGGCTATTCTTGTACTTTCAATTATTTACTAAACAAATATTTAAAAGTTTTTTTCAACAACCCATTACTTTATTTAATCATCCTGTTTTATTGGCGGACCCTGTATTATGTTTAAACTGACTTGTTCAAACATAAAATCTCACAGAATGTCTTGCGTTCCGTGTTATTCATTACGATTAAAATTTCAACAAAATCTTTCAATCTGGTTTTGAAAAACCGATTTTTTTAGATTAAAATTTCGGAACAGATAGCTACCGACTTCCGCGAACGTACAAAACGCCAACGAACTGAATCAATTGATATTAATACAATACAGGTTGGCTTGTGAACCGGTCTTGTGACCTACAATACAAAGTCCCTGCTGAATTATGACACACAGTTACCTGATTAATTGTAAACCCCGGCTGCGCTTCAATGTAAACCCGCCTTGATCAAGAGTAACGTCTTTATGACATCATAAACAGCAAACAGCGCCAATCTTGTCGCTTTATTTCACTGTTTAAAAGGGTTCCCGGTTTATGCTTCAATATATAGTAAAATATTTTAGTGCCGCGAAATCACCGGGATCTCTCTTCGCTACCAGAATACCGTCTGATTCTGCGCGCCGAATTACCGTTTCAGACATTGTAACTGTGAAACGTGCAATGATCCTACTGACAAGAGACTCTGACAATACCGTATTAATCTCAATAACGTATAATTTTTAATTTCGTTCAATTTTCAACCTCGTTTCGATTAATTCGGTACAGTTTCACGGAAAGCGATCGTTATTTTTATTTTAAGGTTAAATTAAACAGTTAAAATAAAATCGAAAATATTTTGAGGATAAGTGAAAAAATAAAGGGCTGTACTTAAATATTTGCCACCCAAAAAAATAAAATAAAACTTTCAATTATATTTGTCAAAACACGACGAAAAACGAGAAAGCAATTACCTTTACGTGAAGGGTTTGTTAAGGGTTGAAAATAAACAAACATAACTTTTTTTGAGTGATTTCCATTATTAGTTTGACATCTGTGTTTAATTTTTATACCCAAAAGGCTTTTGGTTGAGGTTATGTGGTCGGTATATGAGTGCAGATATGGCCACCATTTTGAAACGGTTGAAAGAATTTTGCTGACGAACATGTCCAAGCTGTTATCGTTATCGAAATATACGTTTATTGATCGAGCGAAGCGAGCTCTTTGTTTCAACTCGACTGATAGGCATTTGGTTTGCATGTTTGTTACGCATTTGTTTGTTATCTGGTACGAAGGTACATTGTATAAAACCCGAAAGATGTATTTTTAAAACGTTTTATAATTCACTTCCGTTTCAAAAGGGCGGCATATGATTTATAATAAAAATTTACGAAGTGTTGGCCAAACAAATTGTCCGATTTGTGACCATGTATAAAACCCGAACGTTGTATAGCCTACGTAAAACGTTTTCCAAATCACTTCCTTTTCAAAATGGCGGCATATGATTTATAATGAAAATTTACACTGTTTTGGCCAAACGAATTGACCGATTTGTGACCATGTATAAAAACCGAAAGATGTATTTTTAAAACGTTTTCTAATTCACTTCCGTTTCAAAAGGGCGGCATATGATTTATAATAAAAATTTACGAAGTGTTGGCCAAACAAATTGTCCGATTTGTGACCATGTATAAAACCCGAACGTTGTATAGCCTACGTAAAACGTTTTCCAAATCACTTCCTTTTCAAAATGGCGGCATATCATTTATAATGAAAATTTACACAGTTTTGGCCAAATGAATTGACCGATTTGTGACCGTGTATAAAATCCGAACGTTGTATACGTAAAACGTTTCCCAATTCATTTCCGTTTCAAAATGGCGGCATATGATTTATAATGAAAATTTACACAGTTTTGGCCAAATGAATTGACCGATTTGTGACCATGTATAAAATCCGAACGTTGTATACGTAAAACGTTTCCCAATTCACTTCCGTTTCAAAATGGCGGCATATGATTTATAATGAAAATTTACACAGTTTTGGCCAAATGAATTGACCGATTTTTGACCATGTATAAAATCCGAACGTTGTATACGTAAAACGTTTCCCAATTCACTTCCGTTTCAAAATGGCGGCATATGATTTATAATGAAGATTTACGGAGTTTTGGCCAAACGCATTGACCGATTTGTGACCATTTATAAAACTCGAACGTTGTATACGTAAAACGTTTCCCAATTCACTTCCGTTTCAAAATGGCGGCATCTGATTTATAATGAAAATTTACGCAGTTTTGGCCAAACGCATTGACCGATTTGTGACCTCGTATAAAACCCAAACGTTGTATAGCCTACGTAAAACTTTTCCCAATTCACTTCCGTTTCAAAATGGCGGCTTCTGATTTATAATGAAGATTTATGGAGTTTTGGCCAAACGCATTGACCGATTTGTGGCCTTGTATAAAACCCAAACGTTATGTATGGAAAACGTTTCCCAATTCACTTCCGTTTCAAAATAGCGGCTTCTGATTTATAATGAAGATTTATGGAGTTTTGGCCAAACGCATTGACCGATTTGTGGCCTTGTATAAAACCCAAACGTTATGTATGGAAAACGTTTCCCAATTCACTTCCGTTTCAAAATAGCGGCTTCTGATTTATAATGAAGATTTATGGAGTTTTGGCCAAACGCATTGTCCGATTTGTGGCCTTGTATAAAACCCAAACGTTATGTATGGAAAACGTTTCCCAATTCACTTCCGTTTCAAAATAGCGGCTTCTGATTTATAATGAAGATTTATGGAGTTTTGGCCAAACGCATTGACCGATTTGTGGCCTTGTATAAAACCCAAACGTTATGTATGGAAAACGTTTCCCAATTCACTTCCGTTTCAAAATAGCGGCTTCTGATTTATAATGAAGATTTATGGAGTTTTGGCCAAACGCATTGTCCGATTTGTGGCCTTGTATAAAACCCAAACGTTATGTATGGAAAACGTTTCCCAATTCACTTCCGTTTCAAAATGGCGGCTTCTGATTTATAATGAAGATTTACGGAGTTTTGGCCAAACGCATTGTCCGATTTGTGACCATGTATAAAACCCGAACGTTGTATATATGAAATGCTTTCCAATTAACTTCCGTTTCAAGATGGCGGCTTCTGATTTAACGATGGCGAGTTAGTTGCTAATTTTTTCTGCATTACTGGCCGAACGGCAAGACTTATCATAATTTTGCCGCGTTATAGAGAAACAGCATACAATTTCCAATAAATTCAGTCCGGTAATATTTTTCTCAAATATACGGCTATTGATTAAACTGACCGAAAAGGTTACGAGCTCTGTCATGAAGCGCTCTCTACATTAATAAAAACTATACTGCGAGGTTTACTGTTACTTGAACTACTAGCATAAAATGTCAATATTTTCATGTTGAAAATACGCTAATCTCTTCAGCGAGACAGTTGCGTGCAGCGATTATTCGCGTACTCCGTCTACAAAAGAACAGGATCTACACTGCACAGACAGAAATCGGTAAGACCAACACATAACTCTGCCCTGAAATCTATTGGAATAATTCCAAACTAAAAACACAACAAACAGTAACATTTTCTACTCGTGAGCATTATTGCCAACTGCTGAGACAATAAATATCGTGTTAAATAAAGTAAAACGACATATTTCACGCTTTACAAGGAAAGGCATTGTATAATAAATACATCAAGTATTTTATTTAAATTAACTAGTACAACATTAACGAATATTTTCTTCAATGTAAATAATTACAGTTTCTTTCACGACCTTACAATATTTATTTATTGAATGAAATAGCCACGGCAAACAGTTGTTTAGCGGACGTGATGGAAACGAAATTTCAAAAGTAATTATTTTTATTTCACCTTTCCTTTTGATATTCCTATTTCGTCATCGTAACAGCACTTTGAAGTTTCAAATTATATTGAAAATAATACGAAAACGAACCCAGAGCGCCGTCATGTTCAACTTCTAACGGTCAACGGATTTATAAAAAATAACAAAACGCTGATTCACACAGTTATGTTTACGACGATGAACTCGGATTTTCAAAAACATTTCGGACAAAAAACTTATGTATCTCTTAAAGATTCGAAAGCACCGTTATTTTGAAACTGTTACCAAACTGTTACCAAAAATTGAATTCAATGCCAAGTTTGAACAAAATCGGAACAATCTTGGCAACGTGAGAGTGCTAAAGCACACACGCGCGCACACACACACACACACACACACACACACACACACACACACATATATATATATATATATACACACACACACACACACACACATACAACACACACACCACACAACACGCACGCGTATTCGGGCATACGTTCACACACACACACACACACACACACACACACACACACAATTTATATACTTTTAAATTATAATTTATATAATTTGTATTTTTTATACATATTTTAACAATTCCATAAAAATCGATCGGCGCCATCTTCCGTTGGAAATCCCTACTAAAAAAGAACCCAACATAAGGAGGAGGAGTTAACGAAATGTCTACGTGAGACAAGAAGAAGACAAAACCAACATTAAAATTTGCGTAAATTAGCATTTCAATTGTTAAATTACGTTCAAGCTGGAAAACTTACCCTAATTATTTTTAAAGTAATTTTATTAATTTCTATATATTTTTATAGTTTAAAATCCTTTATACAGATGCTGGTTGTGATTACGGTAAGAAGTTATTACTGTAATTTTTAAACGGTTGAACGGATTTTGATGAATTTGTTCAAGCAACACCACAAACGGTTTGACTTACGGTCATCCGGGCCGGGTTATTACTGTGATAGCGATTCGAGAAATTTATTCTTCAATGAAAATTCACTGGAAACAGTTCCACGGCGTAAGGTATGTGATATAGGTACACAGTTGTTGAGAGGGTTTGCATACTTGTACGGTTGAAGGGGCAGTATTGTTATGAATCACAACTGGTACAGTAGATCAACCGTCATTCCGAACGTTGGGGTGACGGATGACAGAATTAGACGGATAATAGAAATAGAACACCTGTTCTTTCGGCGATCGATATAAATATGTTTATTATTATTTTGGAAAATGTTGTAAATCTTCAAATTTTCTATTTAACCTTAATTATGTATTATACAAATTTTTCATAAATATGTCTTTAATATAGTATTAACGTTATAACGTGATACTGATTCGAGAAATTTATTCTTCAATGAAAATTCACTGGAAACAGTTCCACGGCGTAAGGTATGTGATATAGGTACACAGTTGTTGAGCGGGTTTGCATACTTGTACGGTTGAAGGGGCAGTATTGTTACGAATCACAACTGGTACAGTAGATCAACCGTCATTCCGAACGTTGGGGTGACGGATGACAGAATTAGACGAATAATAGAAATAGAACACCTGTTCTTTCGGCGATCGATATAAATATGTTTATTATTATTATTATTTTGGAAAATGTTGTAAATATTCAAATTTTCTATTTAACCTTAATTATGTATTATACAGATTTTACATAAATATGTCTTTAATACAATAAATTTTCTGTATTTAACCTTTTAAAAAGTATTCACGTAACAGAGTATCACGTGACTTTACGAGATCGACTTATACGCTGAATGGTATTATCTTTCAACGAGAGTGTTTATCTTTCAATAGAAACATTTATGCAATCATTCAGAATTGGTTGAAACTATTTGAAGTGTTTCTATCTCATTCTACTAAGATGATAGGACCTTTTACCTAAGATTTGAAATGCCCGCCATTTTGAAACTACGAACTATTTTTGTTGAGTAAGGAATTAGTCCGTTTTTACACTAGATATTATATAGTATTCGGAATTTTCCATTAATATTTCTCTTTTCTTCGTACTCGTTGCATTATTCAGACCAGTTTTAAGCAACACACGCGCGCCGTACAGGAAAGTTTGTGCAACATTTATTCGATCGGAAGGTTTCGACGTATCAGTGCCAGTAGAACGAGAGCGTGTCTGGCCAACGATAACGTCAATTTGTTTAAAATTCTTCGCGATATTTACTTGCTGCAAAACTGTCGACCCAGTTCCGTCGCGGAATGCGACAACGTCCATTTGGAAACGGTCGCGGTATATTTGATCCCTCCTGTCATGTACACGGGCTTCTTCTTGTCTCACGTAGACATTTCGTTAACTCCTCCCCCTTATGTTGGGTTCTTTTTTTAGTAGGGATTTCCAACGGAAGATGGCGCCGATTGATTTTTACGGAATTGTTAAAATTTGTATAAAAAATACAAATTATATAAATTATAATTTAAAAGTATATAAATTGTGTGTGTGTGTGTGTGTGAGAGAGAGAGAGAGAGAGAGAGAGAGAGAGAGAGAGAGAGAGAGAGAGAGAGTACACATGTATGTGTGTGCGCGCGCGTGTGAGAGAAAGCGCAAGCGCGCGCGCGCGTGTGTGTGTGTGTGCGCGCGCGCGCGCGTGTGTGTGTGTGTGCGCGCGCCCGTGTGTGTATGTGTATGTGAGAATGTAGAATGTTTTCGAATTTATAATTGTAACTACTTCTTATAGAACGTTTAGGAAATTTATAATTGAAACGACTTGATATAGAACGTTTAGAAATTTGTAATTGTAACTAATTCATAAAGAACGTTTGGAAATCTATAATTGTAACGACTTCATATAGAACTATTGGGAATTTATAATTGTAACTACTTCATATAGAACGTTTAGGAAATTTATAATTGTAACGACTTGATATAGAACGTTTAGAAATTTGTAATTGTAAAGACTTCATGTAGAACTTTTGGTAATTTGTAATTGTAACTACTTCATATAGAACGTTTGAGAATTAATAATTACAACGACTTCATGTAGAACTTTTGGGAATTTATAATTGTAAATACTTCATGTAGAACGTTTGGGAATTTATAATTGTAACTACTTCATACAGAACGTTTGGGAATTAGTAATTGTAACGACTTGATATAGAACGTTTAGAAATTTGTAATTGTAAAGACTTCATATAGAACGTTTGGAAATTTATAATTGTAACGACTTCATGTAGAACGTTTGGGAATTTATAATTGTAACTACTTCATACAGAACGTTTGGGAATTAGTAATTGTAACGACTTGATATAGAACGTTTAGAAATTTGTAATTGTAAAGACTTCATATAGAACGTTTGGAAATTTATAATTGTAACGACTTCATGTAGAACGTTTGGGAATTTATAATTTACTCCTCCTCCTTATGTTGGGTTCTTTTTTTAGTAGGGATTTCCAACGGAAGATGGCGCCGATCGATTTTTACGAAATCGTTTAAATTTGTATAAAAGTTAAAAGTTATATAAATTATAATTTAAAAGGGTATAAATTGTGTGCGCGCGCGCTTGTGTGTAAATACCTATTCCTTCACGAATGAAAAAAGATGTGAATTACATTCAAAACCGGTGTACACAACCGTTGCCAGAAAAAACACTGCTTCGATTTGTTCGCCGAAGTCGTACCTGAGGCATCTTCGTCAAACTGGACTTACTGCAAGTCGCACTGAAGTAGAAACAACACTTCAAGCAATTCGACTTCAAACTCGGTCGTGACTTCAGGCGAGTCGAAAGTATGTTTATTTATTTATTTAGCCAATACATGGTAGTTGACAAAACATAAAATAAAATTCACAAACCCTACAGAGGGAAATCTCTGTAAGTGGGCTGGCTGTATATAAAATACTAGCATTACCCGTCGCGGCTTCGCCCACGAAACTTAAACTGTTTCAGTAATGTAATAATTTAGAAACATAAAAAAATATTGATAAAAGCGGGATCATCTAAACTCATGACTATTTTACAGTGAATATGTTGTTTTATTGTCTTCAAACGTGTTCCATTCGAATTTAAGAAAATCTGATAAAAAATATTTTTCTCCAATACAAACATTTATACATCTTTTATATTTTTGTCCTTTTAGGGGATGAATTCGGGGGGGGAATGCTGAATTACGTGTATCATAATTTGTGTTTAAGAATATTTCGTTTACTTTTACGAAAAACCGATAAAAAATATTTTTCTCCAATGAAAACACTCTTTTTCTCCAACTATACCTCTTTTTTACATTTTTATTCTTTTAGGGGATGAATTCGGAAAAATGTTGAAATATGTGTTTCATTATTTGTGTTTCATAGCATATTTCTAGAATATACGATCCAAAACAAATATTTTTCAGTGCAAAATTCTATACTCCTTTTTTACATTTTCTACCCGCTTTCAATCTCTATAGAGGATGAGTTTTGGGAAATGGTGAAAAATATATTTCATTACTTATATTTAAGAGTGACTATATTACGTTTTAAGAAGGTCAGACGAAAAACATATTTTCTAGAATAAAAATTGTCGTACCTCATTTTTACCTCTTTAGGGATTGAATACTGGAAAATCGTTTTTCAGTGCATCCCTACACGTGGTGGTAACCCTGAAATTTTCAAATCTTTAACTATTATAGTCTCAGCTATACGTTGATTATTAAATTAGGACTGGGTAAGTATTTTAATGGCGTTAAAATCAATTTTATGAAGAATCCTTCCTCAGTGCATCTCGACATTGTTGTAAGAAGGTACAATGAAAATATCAAGTCTCTAGCTGTAATAGTCTCGGCTGTACTTATTAATAAAATTGGACTGGGTAAGTAGTTTAATGGCGTAAACATCAAATTTTTGCAAAATCCTTTCTTAGTGCACCTCAACATTGTTGTAAGAATTTACCCTGAAAATTTTAAGTCTCTGGTTATAATAGTCTTGGCTGTACGTTGATTAATAAAATTGGACTGGGTAAGTAGTTTAATGGCGTTAAAATCAATTTTATGAAGAATCCTTTCTCAGTGCATCTCGACATTGTTGTAAGAAGGTTTCCCTGAAAATTTCAAGTCTCTAGCTATAATAGTCTCGGCTGTACGTTGATTAATAAAATTGGACTGGGCAAGTAGTTTAATGGCGTCAAAATCAAATTTTTGCAAAATCCTTTCTTAGTGTACCCCAACATTTTTGTAAGAATGTACCCTGAAAATTTCAAGTATCTAGCTATAATAGTATCGGCTGTACGTTAATAAAATTGGACTGGGCAAGTAGTTTAATGACGTAAAAATCAATTTTATGAAGAATCCTTTCTCAGTGCATCTCGACATTGTTGTAAGAAGGTACCCTGAAAATTTCAAGTCTCTAGTTATAATAGCCTCGGTTGTACGTTGATTATTAAATTTGGACTGGGTAAGTAGTTTAATGGCGTTAAACTCAAATTTTCGTAAAATCCTTTCTCATTGCACGCCTATATAGTAACATAAATGTATCCTGAAAATTTCAAGTCTGTAGCTAAAATAGTTTTGGCTCAGCATTGATTATGAATCAGTCAGTCAGTCAGGACTTCTTCTTTTATATATTAAGATAAGCTTAAAACTAAAAAATTACAAAAACAGCTTAAAATTTAACGCTATAAAATTAAAACAATATTTGCACTGCCATTGAAATAAACGAACAATTAAGTTGCTTTTACAAACGATTGCAGAAATACATAAATGAATATTTTTTATAGCTATATGTAAATATATGATAATATAAATAATAAAACTATTAATAACCCAAATTAATAAAATCTTTTTCCATGTTTTCGCATTTTGCGCTAATGTTTTTTGAGATCATTCGGTAATAAATTGAAAGTTTTAAAAGCATCGATAAAACCGTTTTTGTAATTAGCTACTTCAAACAATTATAAGTTTATTTCTAGTTCTACGAGGGTGGTTCAAATATAAACCGGAATTTTTGAATAAACGCGCGAAAAATTTAGTGTCGTAAAAGTGGCTGCACTGGATGTTACACCGGTCTGTTACGAAGCGTATAGAACAGCCGGGAGCGCGTAACCTCATTTGTTAGTGTAGTTATAGCCATGAGCGAGAAGGGTGTACCAGTGTCTGTTGCGCAACGCATCGTTATTCGTTTTTTGGTCAAAGGTAATGTAAAATTCGCGGAAATTTATCGAAAATTACTCGGGCAGTTCGGGGATGAGTGCCTCTCCAAGAGGCAAGTGTACGAATGGTGATCCGCTTTCCGAAAAGGCCGAGAAGTGGTGGCAAACTTGCCACATGCGCGGCGCATCAAAACAAGTGTTACCGATGAGAACGTCAGCGCTGTAGAAAAACTCATTTTGGAAGACCGACGCAGTACTGTACGCGATATGGCTGGAAAATTGGGCATCAGCGTAGGTAGTATTGAGCAAATAATTCATGAACGGCTCGGTTACCGCAGAATTTCAGCCAGATAGGTGCCAAGACTTCTGAATTTTCGGCTTACGATGGAAACATTGAACATATTGGGTTGGGAAATACTGGAACACCCTCCTTATAGTCCCGATTTGTCGCCATGCGACTACTTTCAATTTGGTCCATTGAAAGAGGCACGTGGCGGACTGCGATTCGAAAGCAATGCGGAGGTAGAATCCTTCGTGCGCGAATGGTTACGTGACAAGCCGAGAGATTTTTACGAAAAATGCATCCGAAAGCTTCCGGAAAGGTGGCAAAAGTGTGTAGAGTGTGACTTTTGCCACCTCTATATATACAACAATCAATATACAATATACAATATACAAACAACAAATCAACATAGCTAGTTTTTAACGACATAACCTAAAACTTATAATAGCCATCAGCTGTTCAATAAAATCAGCTGAGCATTACGAATTTATACAAACGACAACTTAACATTGCTAGTTTTTAACAACACAAACTAAAACGTATTATAGCCTATCAGTTGTTCAATACAATCAACTGGTCGTTACGAATTTATACAAACAACAAATTAACATAGCTAGTTTTTAAAAACATAACCTAAATATTATTATGATAAGTTCAGGTGTTCAATTAAATCATCTGATCGTTACGAATTAATATAAACGACAAATTAACACAATATCGCAATAATGCTTAAATCATCTGATCGTTACGAATTAATATAAACGACAAATTAACGCAATATCGCAATAATGCTTACGATGGAAACATTGAACATATTGGGTTGGGAAATACTGGAACACCCTCCTTATAGTCCCGATTTGTCGCCATGCGACTACTTTCAATTTGGTCCATTGAAAGAGGCACGTGGCGGACTGCGATTCGAAAGCAATGCGGAGGTAGAATCCTTCGTGCGCGAATGGTTACGTGACAAGCCGAGAGATTTTTACGAAAAATGCATCCGAAAGCTTCCGGAAAGGTGGCAAAAGTGTGTAGAGTGTGACGGAGACTATCTGGAAAAACTGTAAAAAATATCAGCTCTGTAACTTAATAATAAAATGTTTTATAGCAAAATTCCGGTTTATATTTGAACCACCCTCGTTCTATTGAATTGTATACATTTCAGACTAATAATAGGATAGTGATAATGCAAGGATTGCTTTGTAAATAACTGTAATACATGATTTTATCTCATTTGTAAAAAGATTATAACTTAAATAGCCTAATCTCTTATGTTGGACTGTTTGTAGTATATTTAGGTTATTGTTGAAAGCTCCACCCCGCGCTGTATTGCCATAAGCAATAATGCTGTGGAAGACAGCACAATATACGATTTTCAATATATTATATGATAGTAGCCTTCAGTATATAAAAAAACATATGAAAGTATCCATAATATTGAAGTACAATTTAGGTCCGAATTGTTAATAAACGCGTGAACGCCTTCAATATTTAAAGTCGTTAACCCGCTTTACTGCAATGATGCACATATTGCATAACCTGCAAACGAACATTCAAGAATTTGAGAGCCCGTTATGTTTAGTAAAATTTTCAAAAATTCGCTTCCATCACGACAACGAGACTGCTTCAAAACGCTAGCGATTCGTCGCAAGGAGCAAACATACTCGATATTTAAAAATTCTAAACCAACGTATTAATAGAACAACAAAAATTTCACAAACCGATCTGATGTTACGGAAACATTGTTTCACTAAATCGTACGTTTCAACCGCAAAGTGTTGACGCAATATCGCGGCAGCTAAACAGATGCGTGCAGGACTTGAAGCCCGGGCACGCCCTTCCCGACGCCGGGTCGATAGGCGCAGGGCGTATTTTGTACTTTATGGAGCAGTAAAAAAGCTAATCCAGTTACTGGAGCAATGCAATCTATTTGTTGGCCTATATTTCAAAGTTTAATTTCTTGTGTTGGCAACACTGATAAACTGTTACGTTAAAATGTACTGTAAACGAACGACAGTTATTTGGAAGGTTGGCAGTATGAAAGCGAATTGTAGAAATATATATGGGTTCAATAATAATTTAGAAAATAACTGAAGGAACGAAAGCGTGTTTGATTTAGCGCGGCTCTGTTGCGAGTAGAGCTGGCCAAGTGTGAAAATATCGATCGTTACTGTTTATACTTTAAGTACCTGGTGACCGAGTTTAGCTACGTTGAAATTTTATATTATTATTTTAGGTAGACACTCGCATAGTCCGTGTTATTGGTATTTTTGTTATTAAAACCAGTTTTTCCTGAAGATAAAACGAACTAAGATCGTTTATATTCAAAAATTATATTATAAACTTCTAGACACATTTACTGGAAAAACATTTATAAACAAGTAGATAATTTGTTTTTATTCTATGAACAATATAGTGTATATTTTGACAAACATTATTCCTATCTTATCAAACAAAAAAAATTTCTGTAAAACATAAAAAAATCTCGTATCACGTTTTCTCTTTCTTTTTATTTTAATTACGACAATTTGTTCGAAAACACGACAAATTAACATAACTAGTTTTTAACAACATAACCTAAAACTTATAATAGCCGTCAGCTGTTCAATAAAATAAGCTGACCATTACGAATTTATACAAACGAACAATTAATACAGCTAGTTTTTAACGACACAACCTAAAACGTATTATAGCCTATCAGTTGTTCAATACAATCAGCTGTTCGTTACGAATTTATACAAACAACAAATAAGCATAGCTATTTTTAACAAAATAACCTAAAACGTATTACAGCCTATCAGTTGTTCAAAATTAGCTGAGCATTACGAATTTATGCTAACAAATTTATGCTACGAATTTAGGTTAATAACACAACCTAAAACTTATTATAGTCTATCAGTTGTTCAATTAAATCAACTGATCGTTACGAATTAATATAAACGACAAATTAACATTGCTAGTTTTTAACGACATAACCTAAAACTTATTATAGTCTATCATCTGTTCAATAAAATCAGCTGAGCATTACGAATTTATACAAACGATAAATTAACACAGCTAGTTTTTAACAACATAACCTAAAACTTATTATAGTCTATCATCTGTTCAATAAAATCAGCTGAGCATTACGAATTTATACAAACGATAAATTAACACAGCTAGTTTTTAACAACATAACCTAAAACTTATTATAGTCTATCATCTGTTCAATAAAATCAGCTGAGCATTACGAATTTATACAAACGATAAATTAACACAGCTAGTTTTTAACGATATAACCTAAAACTTATTATAGCCTATCAGCTGTTCAATAAAATCAGCTGAGCATTACGAATTTATACAAACGACAAGTTAACATAGCTAGTTTTTAACAACACAACCTAAAACTTATTATAGCCTATCAGTTGTTCTATGAAATCAGCTGATCGTTACGAATTAATATAAACGACAAATTAACACAGCTAGTTATTAACAACACATATCTAAAACTTATAACCTATCAGCTGTTCAATGAAATCAGCTGATCGTTACGAATTAATATAAAACAACTGATCTTTTAATATAACTACAAAAATGAAATTAACGCTTCATTTCGTATATTTACATCGGTCAAATGTCTTCGTAGTTTCCGTACAGGTTATCACGTGCGCCTCACACGCGCAAGGTCCCCGGTTCGATCCCGGGCGGGAAACAGGAATTTTTAATTATTATTAATGCAATATGAGACTTGCGACGCGCAAAATATACTGTTATAAAAATGTTCCTCGCATCACGCGTTCCGTAAAATCCAACATAACAATCAGCCCTAAAACATGACACCTCCTTATCAGCTGATTGGACAGTATACATACGCACTGGTTTTATCACGAGCATTATATTTTTAAGGCAGATACACATAAGGCCCCTTATCCGCGGATTTCTGCTTAGAAATAATTTTCCCAACGATGAGACACACCTAGATTGTTTTTTTGAGACCGACAATGTTATATTCAGAAACTATGTCATAATTCTCAAGGTCCATAAACAGGACATTTATACATATTTATATTGCCTGTTTTTTATTCCATTGCGCAACACACACACGCGCGCGCGCACACACACACACACGCACGCACGCACACACACATACACATACACATACACACACACATACACACACACACACACACACACACACACACACACACACACACACACACACACACACACACACACATGGGGACACACACATGAGTCAGTGCTTTGCGTGATCCAACAGGGTCTATATATATATATATATATATATATATATATATATATATATATATATATATATTCCTGTCTTATTAAATTAACAAACAAATCTCCTTTACCAATATGAATTCAGGTACGAGAATTTTGACTGATATTTAAGATTATTATAACAGCTAATTAAACATAAACAATAGTTAAGTATCAGCTGATTGTACAGCGTTCATTCGTATTGGTTTTACCATTATCATTGCATTTTTATGTAGATACTCATACCTGATCCGTATTAAGCACGTTTTTCCAACTAAAACAAATGTTTCCAAAGATGAGCCGCGCAGGGGGTTGCATACTGGTCACACCTATTGAGAGGATTTAGACGTCCCTCACGGTACCCGAGTCTAACACACACAACACTACACTTACGACTTTAACACTTTACACTCACACTTACATTTAGTGAGGCGATAATAGCGTCAATGTGCTTTTCGCCTTAAAAAATCCAAAGATGAGACCCGCCTATATTGCTTCCTCTTAAACACGAAAATTATATATTGTAAAATTTGATCAAAATCGTTATAGTTGTTTCCAAGAAAATGCTTAAATATATAAGATTTTCTTGCGCACGTAGGGAGAATCCCCCTCCATCTCCCTCCAACAGTCCAGTGACACAGAGTGAATGCATAAGATGTTCCCCCATTCGCGTTCGTTTTGAAATGGTGGTCTCTGATTTACGATGTCGAGAGTAAGCAGTTTTGACGAAACGCACTGATCGATTGTTTCGAAATTCGATACAAAGCCCAAATGATTTTTTGTAAGATTTTTCTCCGTTCACTTCCGTTTCAAGATGCTGGTTATTTCCTGTAATACTGGCTGAACGGCAAGACCTATCATAACTTTAAACGAATTCTAGAGAAAGAGCATTTCATCTGCAATAAAACTGTTCGCGTAACATTTTTCGTAAATATTACGTTTACCGGAAATTGACGGAAACTTACGAACGTGTCAGAGCTCAGTCGTGGATACTAATTAGGAATATACGGCGAAGTGTACTGTTTTTTTTAACTACGATTTCGGTTAGCAATGTTCTGTTTTCACGGGCAGGCGTGTCCGAAGCGGTTAAAGCACCGATCAGTTCGCCGCGTCTCTCAACTTGCGCAAGGTTCGAGACTGTAGTTACTGCCGTAAGCTTTACCTTCACGCCGATAATCCGCCATACAGTATATACGTTAAGCAACAAAACGTACTATTTTATATCGCACAGTACGACGTTTCGCAATATTCGACTTACTGTTTGAACGCTATCCACAGCCGATCGTAAACGCCCTCACGGACTCTATGTCTTAAACAACGCAAATTATAGCTTCAAGTAAATAGTAGTTGGTTCAATAACCTTAATTAGCAAGAGCGATAGATTAAGACAGCGCCCCTGGCGGTGAGCCAACGAGTCACTAAATACTGTAAAAATGCCCCGATGCCTATTTACTGGCCTCTAGGTCCAACTTTCCGCCGAGACGGTGCCAGACGTCAAGTATATTCCGTTTGTTATGTTAAACACTGATATTATAAAGGCGGTGACCTCGAATTTCTTTTAATTTTGTGGGAGGAAAACCTGAAATATCACCATCGCCTAAACCAGAGAATCGTAAAGAGAATATCAATTATAAAATTACCCAATTCAAAATAAGAGAATTCTCCAAAATTCAAACAAAATTTCAAATAGCTCAAGTTTAAAGAATTAATAACAGTTAATAAAACATCATAGATTGTAACATAGCCACCGGACTACATATTCAAATGTGGTTTTACATTTGTTTTAAATGTAAAACAAACATCATAGAAGTGAAAAGATAAAGATTTTTTGAATAAAATATAATAAATTAGTATAATGTTTAAACAATAAAATACGACAGGCAGCAGAAACATTAACCATGAATCGCATAGGCCAGATAGAAAAGCTTGAAATAACGGAAAGGAAAATCTTAAGAAAAATTATAGGAACAAAATTTCAGGATAATAAGGTAGTATATATAAGAAATGAAGCTCTCTACAAGAAAATTGAAAAATTGTCAGATACTATGAGAAAAAGGAGAATAAATTTTTACGGCCATCTTCTTAGAATGAACTCTAATAGATTAACGAAACAAGTGTTTGATTTTTTCCATAATCGTAAAACAAAACCGAACTGGTTTAAAGAAATTGAAAAAGACCTAATAGAATTAAAAATTACAGAAGATTCATTGCTTGACCAAACTGCTAAGATGATTACCAAAGACGAAAGAATAAGATTCCAAGATAGAACCAAAATAAAACCTAAAGCTATCATTTCAGAAGAGGAGAGGAAAAGAAGATCGGAAAGAATGAAGAGGTACTGGGAACAAAGAAAAGTACAGTGAGCAAGAAATGATTAATTCAGCGTACCCCAAAGAGGGTGAAACGAAGAGAAGAAAATAGGACAGTTTCAAAATGGCGGCTATTTAAAAAAAAATTAATCATAACTTTTTCGTCTTAAACGTTTTTGAATACCCTTTTTTTTACTTATTTTAAGGCGAAAAGCACATTGAGGCTATTATCGCCTCCCTAAATGTAAGTGTGAGTGTAAAGTGTTAAAGTCGTAAATATAGTGTTGTAAGTATAAGTGTGTGTTAGATTCGGGTACCGCAAGGAACGCCTAAATCCTCTCACTACAAACATCAGCCAGATGAAATTATCACATACTATTTCTGGTACCTTATTTAAAAAGTATGTATAGTTTCAAAATGATGAATGGATGAGTGAGAAAATAATGGAGGATCAAATGCGTAAACCTCTCAATTCAATCACCGTAATCAGCGTTACCAACTGCATAAATCCTTTTGAAATTAAGAAATTTAATTTGACGGCGGTCAGGGTTCATTTTCAATGTAATTTGAAAATCTGAAGATTTTAACGCCGATGTTGAAATAAGAATTTCAAAAACGGCAAGATAAAGAAAAATAAATTCGGAAATTTGCTTCTATCACGTCAGCGAGACAGGTGCTAGTGGTATGAGTACGAAGTGTGACGTCACGCTCTGTATGTGTAGGTGTCGACAACTATTTAAACGTCAAAAATGCCACGCTTAAAACGAAATAAAAGCAAACTTCGATGCTGAACTGTCGGAGAGCAAAGTTTGACGCAAGCTCTGCAGCCACGTCCCGCACCAGTTAGCCAAGCAAACTAACCCCGGCTTCAATACACCACTCGATGTCTCCGAGTTTTTTTAGTTTGAAAGCACCGTCGCTCGATAACTTGGGCACTATGTTGGATATTACCAAATTAAGGCGAGCAAACTTTTCTTATCCAAATGTTAGTGCATTTTCACTGTGAAAAACGAGCTATTGGAGCGGCCATCAAGGTGAGACTCAGACCCGAGACCTTGAAATGAGCGGTGATCCTGACCCCTACACCATTTTTTTAGAGGTTGTGTAAAGTTGGTGTACCTACGTGCGTGCGAGCGAGCGAGAGATCTGTGTGTGTGTGTGTGTGTGTGTGTGTGTGTGTGTGTGTGTGTGTGTGTGTGTGTTTGTGTGTGTGCTTGTGTGCGCGCGCTCTGTGTGTGCTGTGTGTGCGCGTGCACATGTGTATATGCGCCTGTGTGTGCGCGCGCGCGCGTGTGTCTGTGTGTACGTGCTTGTGAGCGCGCCTCTGTGTATGAGTGTGTGTATGCGCCGCGCTCATATGTGCGCGTGTGTGTGTGTGTGTCAGTGTCTGCGTGTGTGCGCGCGTGTATGCACACGTGTGTGCGTGCTTTTGAGCGCGCCTCTGTGTGTGCTTGTGTGTACGCGCCGTGAGCATGTGTATGTGTGTGTATGTGTTTGTGCGCGCGTGCGCGCGTGTGTGCGTGCGCGTGCGCGTGCGAGTGTGTGTGTGTGTGTGTGTGCTTGTGAGCGCGCCTCTCTGTATGCGTGTGTGTACGCGCCGCGCTCGTGTGTGTGTGTGTGTGTGTCTGTGTGTGTGTGTCTGTGTGTGTCTGTGTCTGTGTATGTGTGCGCGCGCGCGTGTACTACGGAAACTACATAGAAGTTTGACCGATCTAAATATATGAAAGGAATCGTGAATTTAATTTCGATAAACATGTAATAGTAACAAACTTTGTTAATTTGTAGTGTTTCCGAACAAATTATCGTAATTAAAGTAAAAATGAACAGAAAATATGATACATGATTTTTATTTTTGGTTCAATAACAAAGAGTTTTTTCGTATTTTTGACATGTCCGTTGACCAACTAGTAGAAACTATTAGAAAAATAGTGTTTTTTGGAAAAATTTACTGAAATATAAAACCCACGTTTGAAAATATATTAACGGATTTGACATAGATTTATATATACAAAAGGCTTTAATTTGGTGCATCTGAAATGCTTGTAGAATAACCGATTGGACCGTTATTACGTCCTAAACACAGGTGCTTCCTTCCGTGGACCGGACTATAGAGTACGTCTTTTCCCTATATTTGAAAACTATTAACATATAAATTTCACAGTACCCGATGACCGAGCTTCGCTATGATGAAATGTTTTGTTATGCTTTTAGTTCGGTAATCTTTATATTCTCATTTATGTTATAATCGTGAGAGCTGTTTCAAAGAAAACTTATCCTGATCGTGACCTACGCATTTCAATTCAGTTCAGATTTGGGTCTTATTATAGCTGTTCAAATAAAATTTTTTTAAATAAAAATACTTTAAAAATTTCTGTTATTGAACCAAAAATAAAAATCATGTATCATATTTTCTGTTCCTTTTTACTTTAATTACGATAATTTCTTCTAAAACGTGACAAATTAGCATTCTTAACATAACCTAAACCTTATTATAGCCTATCGGCTGTTAAATGAAATCAGCTGATCGTTACGAATTAATAAAACTGATCTTTTAATATAACTAGAAAAATTAAATGAATGATTCATTTCACATACTTAAATCGGTCGAACTTCTTCGTAGTTTCCGTTGTGTAGTGGTTATCATGTCCACCTCACACCCGCAAGGTCCGCGGTTCAATGCCGGGCGTACAGAATTTTTTTATTCTAATAAATTTAATATGAGATTTCGCTACGCGCAAAATATACTGTTATATATCAATATAAACATGTTCTCGCATCATGCGTCCCGCAAAATCCAACATCAAAACCAGCCCTAAAACATGTATCAACATGTTAAAAGGATATATATATATATATATATATATATATATATATATATATATATATATATATATATATATATATATATAAACCGAATTCTTCTGTACAAAACTAAATATTCAAGAACTAAACACAAAATATGGTAAGATAAACAGAGTCAAGCACTTCAAATATCTGGGAGGAATTCTTGAACCCACAGGTGGCGAGAAGGCTGCGCAAAAGGTTCGGCTACTGAGAATGAAGAGGGCTCTTGGTATAACGCGTGATATCTACAATAAGAGATGTTTGTCGACGCACACAAAAATCAGACACTATAACACAGTCATAAAACCTGAGGTATTATATGCAAGCGAGACGCTAGCACTCCACACAAAAGCTACCATGAAGGCTATTTTGAAGGAAGAACGCAAAATCTTGAGGAAGATCCTTGGCCCGAGATTAACAGAATATGGATACAGGTTGCACTCCCGGAAGACCACAGAGAAGATATCGAACCTGGCAGCAGATATCAGAAGAAGGAGACTTCAATTCTATGGACACATCAGTAGACTCCCAACAACGAGACTTGCCAACAGAATCCTTAAGTATATACAAGGTGTCAAATCAACAACGTCGTGGATCGCACAAGTCAGAATAGACCTACATGACGCAGAAATAGACTCAACAGACGTTGAAGACAGGCACGCATACAGGAGAAAGATGCTCGGTTGGAAGGTCCCAGAGAATGAAATCCCAAAGAGAGCAGGGGTAAAATGGACGGAGGAGCGGAAGAGGATCAGGATGAGGGAGGTGTGGAGGATTATAAGGAACAAGACATGAGTCGGAGTGCTTTGCATGATCCAACAGGGTCTATACGCAAATAATAATAATAATAATATATATATATAAACATTTTATTATTATAAAACAATAAACAATATTATTATTGTCTTATTAAATAAACAAATAAGTCTCCCTTAATAATACGAATTCAGTTTTGAGAAAAATAACTGATGTTTAGAATTATTATACCAGCTGATTAAACATAAAAAATAGTTAAGTATCAGCTGATAGAACAGCATGATTCTCATTGGT
>CM040186.1:6817254-6929754 GCA_022606455.1 Callitettix versicolor | reverse complement strand
AGGTGCATTAATAAAGTATTTTGCAAAAATTTGACTTAAACGCCATTAACCTACTTACCCAATCCAACTTTAATAATCAACGTACAGTCGAGACTATTATAGCTAGAGACTTGAAATTTTCATGGTACCTTCTTACAATAATGTAGAGATGCATCAAGAAATGATTTTGCAAACATTTTATTTTAACTCCATTAAACTACTTACCCAGTCCAACTTTAATAATTAACGTACAGTCGAAACTATTATACCTAGAGACTTGAAATTTTCAAGGTACCTTCTTACAATAATGTGGAGGTGCATTAACAAAATATTTTGCAAAAATTTGATTTTAACGCCATTAAACTACTTACCCAGTCCAACTTTAATAATTAACGTACAGTCGAAACTATTATACCTAGAGACTTGAAATTTTCAAGGTACCTTCTTACAATAATGTGGAGGTACATTAACAAAATATTTTGCAAAAATTTGATTTTAACGCCATTAAACTACTTACCCAGTCCAACTTTAATAATCAACGTACAGTCCAACTTTAATAATCAACGTATTATAGCTACAGAGTTTTGAAATTTTCAGAATATCTTCTTACAATAATGTAGAGGTGCATTAATAAAGGATTTTGAAAAAATTTGATTTTAACTCCATTAAACTACTTACCCAGTCCAACTTTAATAATTAACGTACAGTCGAAACTATTATACCTAGAGACTTGAAATTTTCAAGGTACCTTCTTACAATAATGTGGAGGTGCATTAACAAAATATTTTGCAAAAATTTGATTTTAACGCTATTAAACTACTTACCCAGTCCAACTTTAATAATCAACGTACAGTCCAACTTTAATAATCAACGTATTATAGCTACAGAGTTTTGAAATTTTCAGAGTATCTTCTTACAATAATTTAGAGGTGCATTAATAAAGGATTTTGAAAAAATTTGATTTTAACTCCATTAAATTACTTACCCAGTTCCAACAATATTAATCAACGTACAGTCGAGGCTATTATAGCTAGAGACTTGAAATTTTCAGGGTACCTTCTTACAATAATGTAGAGATGCATTAACAAAGGATTTTGCAAAAATTTGATTTTAACACCATTAATTACTTACCCAGTTCAACAATATTAATCAACGTACAGTCGAGGCTATTATAGCTAGAGACTTGAAATTTTCAGGGTACCTTCTTACAATAATGTAGAGGTGCATTAATAAAGGATTTTGAAAAAATTTGATTTTAACACCATTAAACTACGTACCCAGTCCAACAATATTAATCAACGTACAGTCGATGCTATTATAGCTAGAGACTTGAAATTTTCAGTGTACCTTCTTACAATAATGTAGAAGTGCATTAATAAAGGATTTTAAAAAAATTTGATTTTAACACCATTAAACTACTTACCCAGTTCAACAATATTAATCAACGTACAATCGAGACTATTATAGCTAGACTTGAAAATTTCAGGGTACTTTTACAACAATGTATATTTTATAGTCAATTTAAAACGACTATCAGTGTAGATAATTATCAGTGATTTTACATTAATTAAAATAATTTACTGTTCCAGTGTTAATCGTTAGTAATAATATTATTGACATTTTCATTGTGTAATGAGGCTTACTTTATTGTTAAAAAAAGTGAAAAAACATAGAAGAGATTTTAGTCTACGGAATATTGATATCCCAAACTGTTATATAAATGGTGATGAATTTTAACGCCATTAAACTACTTACCCAGTCCAACTTTAATAGTAAACGAACGACAGAGACTATGATAGCTAGAGACATATTTATATAAAGCGTAAACTTATCTACACACTTTTATGTATATAAATTGGTGGGAGTGAATTATAATTATTAAAAATAGGTTAGATTTATAATTTAATACGTGTTGCATACTTATAAACTTATAAAAGAAAAATTTTAAATTAAATAAAACAGTAAGAAGGCAAACAGAACTGAAATTTGACACACAGGTTTGCCTATTTGAAAGTGCAAGAAAAAGGAATTTCCCAAAATTGTAAACCTAAAGGTTAAAGATGGGGTGAAAACTAACTTTATATTTCCAGATTTAAAAGGCGAAAAAAGTTGTGAGTGGTATCAATAAAATAAATAATAATTGTATTAAATGTGGTGTTCTAATGCTTTTAATAAAGTGTTGTGTCACAAGGGCTCCATTTCTAAAACAATTCATTTATAATAGTCAATATTACATTTTAAAAAAATTGGATTTAAATATATCAGTACAAAATATTAAACAAACTACAAAATATACAACACACACACACACACACACACACACACACACACACACACACACACACACACACACACACACACACACACACACACACACACACACACACACACACACATATATATATATATATATATATATATATATATATCGTCTACTTTAAATTATTTGGTTTCACAACTGAATTTCAAAATCCCTTCGGCAAAACTGAGAGGAACACGTAGCTGAAGTTAAACCAAATTGGGTTAATTTTGCTATTTATGAATTCCCAATCGTTAAATATGAATTAATTATAACTAAGAATTCCCCATCGTTTATTGAAACGTTATTACAATTTATGAATTCCCATATTGTTTACTACGAAATAAGTACGAATTACCACTTCTGATTTTGAAGTAATTACGTCTACAAATATGAATTCCTGATCGTCATTATGAAGTCAACTTTAAACTGCCAAGCCAACTATATGAAGTCGTTACAATTATAAATTTCCTAAACGTTCTATATGAAGCCGTTACAATTATAAATTCCCAAACTTTCTATATGAAGTCGTTACAATTACTAATTCCCAAACGTTCTATATGAAGTCGTTAAAATTATAAATTCCCAAAAGTTCTATATGAAGTCGTTACAATTACTAATTCTCAAATCTTCTATATGAAGTAGTTACAATTATAAATTCCCAAAAGTTCTATATGAAGTCGTTACAATTACTAATTCTCAAATCTTCTATATGAAGTAGTTAAAATTATAAATTCCCAAACGTTTTACATGAAGTATTTACAATTATAAATTCCCAAAAGTTTTATATAAAGTCGTTACAATTACTAACTCTCAAACATTCTATATGAAGTAGTTACAATTATAAATTCCCAAATGTTCTATATAAAGTCATTACAATTATTAATTCCCAAACGTTTAATATGAAGTCGTTACAATTACTAATTCTCAAAATGAAGTAGTTACAATTATAAATTCCCAAACGTTCTATATAAAGTCGTTACAATTACTAATTCCCAAACGTTTAATATGAAGTCGTTACAATTATTAATTCTCAAACGTTCTATATGAAGTAGTTGCAATTATAAATTCCCAAACGTTCTACATGAAGTCGTTACAATTATAAATTTCCAAACGTTCTATATGAAGTCTTACAATTACAAATTTCTAAACATTCTATATCAAGTCGTTACAATTATAAATTTCCTAAACGTTCTATATGAAGTAGTTACAATTATATTTTACCAAAAGTTCTACATGAAGTCGTTACAATTATAAATTTCAAACGTTCTATATGAAGTCTTACAATTACAAATTTCTAAACATTCTATATCAAGTCGTTACAATTATAAATTTCCTAAACGTTCTATATGAAGTAGTTACAATTATATTTTACCAAAAGTTCTACATGAAGTCGTTACAATTATAAATTTCCAAACGTTCTATATGAAGTCTTACAATTACAAATTTCTAAACATTCTATATCAAGTCGTTACAATTATAAATTTCCTAAACGTTCTATATGAAGTAGTTACAATTATATTTTACCAAAAGTTCTACATGAAGTCGTTACAATTATAAATTTCCAAACGTTCTATATGAAGTCTTACAATTACAAATTTCTAAACATTCTATATCAAGTCGTTACAATTATAAATTTCCTAAACGTTCTATATGAAGTAGTTACAATTATATTTTACCAAAAGTTCTACATGAAGTCGTTACAATTATAAATTTCCAAACGTTCTATATGAAGTCTTTACAATTACAAATTTCTAAACGTTCTATATCAAGTCGTTACAATTATAAATTTCCTAAACGTTCTATTAGAAGTAGTTACAATTATAAATTCCCAAAAGTTCTGTATGAAGTCGTTACAATTACTAATTCTCAAACGTTCTATATGAAGTAGTTACAATTATAAATTCGAAAACATTCTACATTCTCACATAGACATACACACACGCGCGCGCGCGCTTGCGCTCTCTCTCACACGCGCGCGTACACACATACATTTGTGCTCTCTCTCTCTCTCTCTCTCTCTCACTCTCACACACACACACACACACACACACACACACACACACACACACACACACAATTTATATACTTTTAAATTATAATTTATATAATTTGTATTTTTTATACATATTTTAACAATTCCATAAAAATCGATCGGCGCCATCTTCCGTTGGAAATCCGCTAAAAAAAGAACCCAACATAAGGGGAGAAGTAAACGAAATGTCTACGTGAGACAAGAACAAGCCCGTGTACATGACAGGAGGGATCAAATATACCGCGACCGTTTCCAAATGGACGTTGTCGCATTCCGCGACGGAACTGGGTCGACAGTTTTGCAGCAAGTAAATATCGCGAAGAATTTTAAACAAATTGACGTTATCGTTGGCCAGACACGCTCTCGTTCTACTGGCACTGATACGTCAAAACCTTCCGATCGAATAAATGTTGCACAAACTTTCCTGTACGGCGCGTGTGCGTTGCTTAAAACTGGTCTGAATAATGCAACGAGTACGAAGAAAAGAGAAATATTAATGGAAAATTCCGAATACTATATAATATCCAGTGTAAAAACGGACTAACTCCTTACTCAACAAAAATAGTTCGTAGTTTCAAAATGGCGGGCATTTCAAATCTTAGGTAAAAGGTCCTATCATCTTAGTAGAATGAGATAGAAACACTTCAAATAGTTTCAACCAATTGTGAATGATTGCATAAATGTTTCTATTGGAAGATAATCACTCTCGTTGAAAGATAATACCATTCAGCGTATAAGTCGATCTCGTAAAGTCACGTGATACTCTGTTACGTGAATACTTTTTAAAAGGTTAAATACAGAAAATTTACTGTATTAAAGACATATTTATGTAAAATTTGTATAATACATAATTAAGGTTAAATAGAAAATTTGAAGATTTACAACATTTTCCAAAATAATAACAATAATAATAAACATATTTATATCGATCGACGAAAGAACAGGTGTTCTATTTCTATTATCCGTCTAATTCTGTCATCCGTCACCCCAACGTTCGGAATGACGGTTGATCTACTGTACCAGTTGTGATTCGTAACAATACTGCCCCTTCAACCGTACAAGTATGCAAACCCGCACAACAACTGTGCATCTATATCACATACCTTACGCCGTGGAACTGTTTCCAGTGAATTTTCATTGAAGAATAAATTTCTCGAATCGCTATCACGTTAATAACCCGGCCCGGTTGACCGTAAGTGAAATCGTTTGTGGCGTTGCTTGAACAAATTCATCAAAATCCGTTCAACCGTTTAAAAATAACAGTAATAACTTCTTACCGTAATCACAACCAGCACTTGTATAAAGGTTTTTAAACTATCAAAAATATAGAAATTAATAAAATTACTTTAAAAATAATTAGGGTAAGTTTTCCTGTTTGATCGTAATTTAACAATTAAAATGCTAATTTACGCAAATTTTAATGTTGGTATGACTGTAAAATCAGATTATCTATTGATTTTAAGATTAAAAAAATTTTTTTAATATTCGGGATTATTTTAGTTTCGATTTGACGCCATTTTGAAATTAATGAACGGAATTCTCTAACTAACGAACTTGACTAAGTTATTAAGTAAGCAATTCAATTTTTTTATTAAGTTTGAATAGAATCGAAATAAAATTTCCAACGCTAAGCTCTAACACGCATATATATTCTGAACAGTGTATCTAAATGTTAGCTACCCGCCAAAACGTTCCTACATGTCATGATAGGTGCACATTTCATGGTTATGGCTCCAATAGGTGTGAATATTTACGAAAAAAAAGTTATACAAATACTGGCGAATATTAGAAATATTGTCCGATAATTACCATTATTCTGTTCAGTAATTAAATTTGAAATATTGATCTTTTGCTTAGTGTAAATGAATCTGGTGGCCAAAGTACGCCATTTTGAAATTTTTTACCTCGTGTTATTTGCGTTTTTGTAATTTTCCCAAAGATGAAACCCGCCAAGAAGGTTTTTTTGAAACCGAAAATGTTATATTTCGAAATTATATTAGAATCGTTTCAGAGAAAAAAAATGATATTTGTAGATTGTCTTTATTCAATTGCATAAAATAACAATAAAATAGACTATTCCATTAAATGAACAAAATAAATCTAATAATATAAATTTAATCATAAACAGCTGATTAAACACAAACAACAGTTAAGCATCAGCTGATTGAAGTGTTTCTCTCGCGGATATCTTTTGAACCTGAAAATAGGACGTTCCAACATTATATCAAAATAATTAGTTCCGTTGCCTTAGCAAGAAGGGCATTCATACCAAACATTGTTGAATAATACAGAGTATTAGGAGAGAAAGTTTGTGCAAGTCACACCCGTATTATCGACAAAATCAACTATTAGCTACACGTTGGTACGGGACTGTCCTAACTGATTTACCGACTATTGGCATTGGTTACATTCCATTATAACTGCAATCAATGATGTCTGGCGCGACTGCTGCTGCTATCTGTACGTCGAACAAAGCAACTAACTCCAGCGCCAGAGTTCAATGGCCCCGAACAGCTGTGGCTGTTACAGTAGGTCAGTACGTAGTAGGACAATTTGTTATAGTTAAAACGGCAGTAACAGTGCAATTAAACTGTACAGATTATATTTTAAATCTCCCATTTATTTCCCCGTTCATTTGTTATTTAATTATGCATTAATTAACAAATTTTATACGGTAAAAAAATTATTTACTATAATAGCTGGCCTATCTTGATTTTATTAATTTAATTTTCTTTCTGATTGTCCTTCTTAGTATATTTTCATTTAACTGACAATCGAAGAAAGAAATATTAATAAGAACAAAATCATTTTATAACTATTGGAGCGGCCATTATGGTAAAACCCAGACCCTGAAATGGCGGCCCCCTCACATGAATTTTTAGGCCTGGACCCAAAATCTGAAGCAGGACCCTTATGGGTAAGTAAGTATTTTTTTTATAAAGTGGAAAATTTGGTCACCATATGCTTAGAATGGGTTTCATTTTATTTATTAATTTATTTGTCTATAACAATGATAACCTTAATGGGTTTTCACTAAAAAAATGTTTACTGTCTGTTAAATATTAATTTTTACAGTTTACAAATATTTGTAAAAGATTTTTTCTAACATAACTAAAATAAAGTCATGCCCGGACCCCTGCGAAGCCTGGGCCCACAACCTTTGCAGGGGCCATGGCCGATCCTGACCTGTAGATCAGACATTTTGTGGGGTTCGTCTAAAGCACATACCTGGAAACGTTTCTATTACCCGGCCTCCATCATTTTTTTGTTCAATAAACTATTTTTATATCGCTAGAATGACATAACAGATTAATTTGAATGTAAAGAAATAGTTTTTTAAAAAATAAGTAAAACACACACACACACACACACACACACACACACACGCACACACGCACACAACGTGTTAGTATATATACTCCATATATTAATGACCCCTTAAATAATTATCTACAGGACATGTTTGGTGCTCATTCATGGTCTCGGATCTGGATCTTACCATTACGGTCACTCCAATAGTTCATTTTTCAAAGAAAATTTACTGAAAACCTCTTTTCTGTTAACTTTTAAATACATTAAAATTATCTATTGTCTAAATTGCGGTCAATTTAAATGAAATCTCTGTTGCAGCAACATCAAAAGTAATTAAAAACGCCACCGGCCATAAATAACCTCGGAAACTCACAAAACTTTGCTATATACCCGGCGTACAAATTAAAACCGAGCAGTAAAACTCAGTATTAACTTATTCATAGCTTTGCTCGAAGACACGGCGGTTTCAAGACTTACGTAAATCTGCATTACGCAGTGTATAGTTCTGGTGTTTTTGTTTTATGATGTCATAAAACCTGGGTTTGATAGCCTCAGATCAAACAGTAAGAAAGCATTCAAGCTGATGGAGTTTTATTTGAGTATAATTTTCAGCGTAAACGGATACCTTTGATCGGCTTTCTTTGAGCGTAATCACATTTTTACGAACGATACAGTTCTTCAGAAGTTTTACTTACGTGTGGGTATAGCAAGGATTGTTCGTGCACTTTCTGTATAAAATGAAATAAAAATTTAGTGTATCTGTATCCAATATGGACTGATAACGTGAGCAGGTCAACAATCTAAAGATTTGGGAAGGAATGAAGGAAAGAATTATACAAAATAAATTGTGTACGCTAAAAACATTTGTTTTTGTAACAATTGGTAATTACAGAGACTCCGTTCCTGAGGAGGTACAAGTAAATTCCAAATATAACAGATTCTCAAGTAAGATGACTTTTTAGTATATAGTAATTATCATCAATTATAAAAATTATTTACAGTACCTTAAAAGATTTGGTGTAACACATGATAACACATTTAATAAACATTTGCAATACAGTTGTTCCTTGCTTGTTGCAGTGGTTTCCATATAGTTGCGCAAATTGCTGAATGAAAATCTTATGGGGGAAAAATTGTTTTGTACATGGTTAAGGAAAATGAAAAAGATTGGACGTGTTTTATGCAAATGAATCTATGACACTTTTATTTCTGTAAAAACTTCAAAAAACATAGATTAACTATATCTTAAAAATGTTAAAACATTACTTGAACAAAGTATTAACTTAAATTACTTAAACCCTAAAGCTGACTTTTGTTCTTTCAATAGGAAGGTTTGAGAAGGTATCCTCTTCCAAACAAAACAGATTTGTTTGTATTAAAATTTCTTCTGGAAGATAATTCTTTTTCAATGTAACACTATTAATACAACCAGTACTAAGAACTGAAAGTAGTTCTTTTTCCTGCTTTGATATGAAATTTTCTACTATACATTTTAAACATTCAGTATATTTTATATATTTTCTTTTATAACATAATATTCCTTATTAGTAGTTCTGATTATGTGGATTCTTTTTCTGCAAGATATTTCCTGTTAGCGAAATTGCTAAAAAATTATGCTTGTGCTCAGCTGCTATAACTAAGTTCGGAAAATATTGATACGATTTTAAGTGTGATTAAAAAATATCATTTTTTTGTATTTTCGGCATAGTTTACACATGGTAAGTAACTGTTTAAAAATAGTATTTGTATAAGCCTAGTTGCATTTTTGTGTGTGCAACAAACTATATTATAATAAACTATTATTATAATAATAACTATAGTAAATCAACTAAATTGAGTAACTAATACCAAATATTACTGTTTGATTTTTGATGCTAATATGAAATGGAACTTGCACATTAATAGAACAGTACAAAAAACAAAGTATCTGGAGTACGTCTTTTATATGCTTAAGAAAATACTGTAAAAAAAACATTTAATACAAACCTACCATGGACTATTTTATAGTATTGCAGTTCATGGTATTATTAGTTAGGATGGACTCCAATAAGCGACTGAAATTACAATCCGTTAATGGAACTTCAAAATAAATTGTTAAAGATAATTGGGAGCAAGATATCAAGATAAAGATAAACCGTTGATTATGAAACAATTTTTTGTCATGAAAGCTATTTTATATGAACACAACAAAATGAAAACAGAATATAATGGGAAAGTAATTAATACTAGTCTGAAGTGTATTCAGCTTCCGTTAACATTAACCTGAAAATGTTTGAATTAGGTTAATGCAAAAATAGATTTAGAAAAAAAATAGAGTTAGAAAAATGCAAAATAGGTCAAAGAAGCTATGTTTATTATGCAATTTATTATTCAATAAAGTACTTTAATGAATTGTCAAATAGTGTTAAAAGTTTCGAAGTTAATAAGAAAGTTGAAAAGTGAGATTATGAATTTAGAGATTGAATAATAACTTTTTTTAAGCCCTCAATGGAGCACATTTAGTCAATTTTGATTCTTTTCAACTTTGGTTCTTTTAGGTTTTTGAGATTCTCCCAATACCTTTTTAGTCTTATAGATCTCTGTAGTCTAACTACCTCCGAGTAAAAGGCAACTCTTTTTGCTCGTTCTTTAAATTTTAATCTAATGTTTTTATTCCTAAGGATTGGTTTTTCCCTTCCTTCTTTCAGACGTTCCTCCGTTATCCCTAATTCTTTTAGGTCCTGTTCCACTTCCTTAAGCCACTAGTTATAATAACTTTTTTTTAAAAGAATAAGATAACTTTTTAGTGCAGTTTGTGTAAATAAATTGTCAGAAAGTAAAAATACTATTCTAGGATTTTGTAGCAACATGTTACATTTTTGATCACGTTATTTAATCAAATATTCTATAATGTATTTGTACGGGAGGTACGTCTAACAAATTATTTAAATCTAAGAATTTGGGCCGCCTCGGTGGCCTAGTGGATAGCATACTAGGCTTTCACCTTGAGGACCAAGGTTCGATTCCTGGCGAGGGCTTGGCATTTGCATACGCTATAAATCATCCCATCATCTGCATTAGCCCAAGTGTGCACAATAGTCGGATGTTAAACACAAAAAAAAAAATCTAAGAATTTGATAATTTGTAATGTTAATTTTAAAGACCATCCTATCTACGAGTATTAATGCCCTCTCTAAGGTATTTCTCATGTGTAAAATTTTGTACCATGAAGGAATGAATGGAAATAAATAAATAATAATAAAACATTATGAGAGATTTTTAGAAACAGGATATTGAGTATGGAGGGATTCCAAGGAAGATTGCAGAAGAAACCTGGTGTGAAGTGGTCCGAAGACAGAAAGAAGCTGCATAGTGAAAGGATGAGGGAATATTGGAGGAAACGGAAGAGAAAACAGCTAAGTGTGAAGAATTAAAATTGTCACATGGTCCCTAGCAGGTCTCATCGAAAGAAAAAGAATAAAACATTATACAAACTTAACCATAATCAATTATTTTGCCAAAATAACTAAAAAAATGTAAAATCAATTTCTCAAAATCAATTAATCAGATTTACCTCAAATTTTGATCATATATGAATTATCAGATATTTAAAAACAATCATTGTTCGTTAGTTAATGAAAAAATAATTCAAATCCATGGCAGTCAAAATTTATTTTTGATTTTTTTCTAATTACTCCCAAACTATGACTTCCTTTTATTTAAAATTTGTTACAATTACTTCAGTTATAAATACTTTATATACACAAAATACGGTTAACCAACTTTCTTTTAGATTAAGCCTATTTTTTTAGAAAACAGACGGACGATCATCCAAGTAAAAAACCACTTTTTTGGACTCAGAAAATGGATATATTCATCAAAATACTAAGATTAAGTTTTCATTATCACTTTTCGGTTGATATTTATTAGAAAGTAATGTTTATAATCTAGACAAGATTTTTATATATATATAAACACAATCTGCTACAGTCATGGCAAAAATCAATACACAAAATTTGAAATAAAAGTCAACTATGGTTTACAAAATTCAATTTTAAAAATTCCAAAAATGCTTCAACTTACCATTTAAACAGTTTAAATTCCTAGTTTAAGAATAAAATAATTAAAGAATGTTTTTTACCTGTTGATTATAAGAGCAATAAAAATACCTATAGTACAAAAAAAGTAACCTAGGGCATGAATCTTACGAAATTTAACACTGCCATTACGAAACTATTAAAATTATACACTAACACTATACACCATTGTGTTGAAACATACAACAATCTCGAGCAAAATAGTACGAATATTTCATCTATTTTTCAAATAGGCCTACAGCTAATTTGTTATTATAACAAAACACAACAAATAACAAAAATAAATCAATTCACTTTTCGATATAGAAACAACAATAATGTGAAGATTAAGTTGTACAAAGAAACACAACACAAATTCAATAGGCCTGTTGAATTAATGTCACATGTTTCATTTGTTCATAATAATACAATTACCATAGAAATGTGTAACCATATATTAAATACAAAATTTTGAGGTTTTTTCATTATTTCAAAAATATCCCAAAAGCGGTAGGAAAATATTCTTAGAGCTCATTTCTCACGAATACCATACATTTCTTGATGCCATTAACAAGTGGACAAAAAATGGAGAATAAAACTAAATGAAATTATAAATTGGTCCTTGTGAATTTTAAAAACTGTGAAATCAATTCCTGTTTCCATCAATTCACAGATAATACCGTTTACAAATTCAGATAAGTAACTTGGCGTGATGCTCGATGCTAAATAAAGAGACAGGAGTTGAATCTAAAACTGAAGCAGATGCATTGGTTGTTAGGTCAACAATCACAACTATTATTGCATAACAAATTATTACTATACAAGTAAATTCTAAAGCCATTTTGGATCAATGGTATTCAGTTGTGTGGTTGTACCAAGATGACTAACATAGCAGATACAAACATTCCAAAGTATTGCGGTAAATCTGTATATCCACCATGGTATGCAAGAAATGACAACATCCAACGTGATTTAAAAATTAATACCATTGCTGATGAAATTAAGGTATGTTCCTTAAGACACACCAAGAAATTAGAAGAACTGGAGAATGTATAAAATGCTGCCACTGTTCAAGGCCTGTGGGGTTCTCTGAAGGTTGAACAGAACAAAGCCCATTGACTTGCATTAGGGTTAGGACAGCCATATCATTGTTAAGGAAGCCACTTACTGTATAAGGAAAAGTTATTTATAAGATATATTTAACTTGGTTGTAATGTAACAATAACATAAATTTTTAAAACATTAAAATAAATCATTTTTTTTTACAAATAATTTTCATGAATTTCTTTAAAAATATATATATAGTCTAATGTACCTACATTGGCCAGAAGTAAATTTTTCAAAAGAATGCATTTCTCTTTCAATATTATTCCTTTGTCACTAGTAAATCACTTAAAATTTTCAACTTCCATAACTTTTGCAAATCAGCACGGTATTGGTTTTCAGTGTCACACAAAACATTAAAATCGGTTGGTTTAAACCAGAACACAGTTTAAACACGAAAAATAAAATTATTAACCTATTTGCTATTTCAAAGTTAGTCTTAACAACTAACGAAGTCAAAAAAAATACTTCTTTTCTGAAGTAATTTTTACAAACTATAAACTGCATTAAATAATCATACAATGTTTTCTAAATATTATTTATAATTAATCGTTTCATTTTATTCATTACAATACTTTGTATGATACTATAATAAATGTAATATTTTGTGAGGATATAAACATAGAGTAATTGTTTTTACTACCGTAGTGGGCTGGTAGACCGAAATTAGTAGCCTGACTGTCACTTAAACAATGATTATGTTTTTATCAGCTAAAAAACTGCAAATCTGTGATTTTGCTCAATTTATTGCATTAATAAATCCCGTACCAATATCTTGTGGTTATTTCATTAATAAATCCTGTACCAATATCTTGAGGATAGTATAGTGTTAAACAAAAACTATACTGTATTTATTCTAAACAAAATAAATTACTCGATTTCACAATATAGACAACATAAAGACGCACTTGGTTTGATTTAATACAAGTAACGCATTCTATTGTCGATTACTAAACTTAAATCTGATGAACGAAAGTCATCATTGTATGCCAATATAGTACCAAACTAATTTATTACCTTTATTCATCAATAAAATTAATAAATTTTACTGACAGCCAGTCATTTAACACGTTCACAACGAAGGCCGTGTTTATTTATTTATTTCTTCATGGTCCAAAATTTTACACATGAGAAGAACCTATGGGAGGCATTAATAGGGGTAGGCCTACATAGGATAGTAAAAAAAAAACTGTTAAAACATTTTTTGTTATGGTAATTAACAACTACATGTGTAAAATTTGTTTTACAGGAACTGTATTCTGTATATTTTATAGGTTATGTTCGTGTCACTGGTGACAAACTGTTATTGTGTACACACATAAAATTTCAAGTAAAAGACTCATTAGTTATATGATTCCTTCTTTGATATGTTGTTATAATTGTCAATAAATAGATATTATTTTGAATGTGTTTTCACTGAAGTTTACCGATAAAAGTCACTAAGATAAAGAAAAAAAAAATCAGTAGGCAGAAATATAATATTACTTTATTATCATTAAAATTAAATTGATGCTCCTAACATTTCTATTGAATTTAAATTTATCCTTTTAAATTACCTATGAAGTGTAAAGAAATGAATAAAAATATAAAAGACCAAGATCTAGTCCGACTAAGCTTACTCTAGCATACTTTAAAATGGTCATACAATTCTAGACTTCAAACATGGGCGTCATTATAAAGAAGCCCATATGAAGTGAGAAAGAAAATGCATCACTGGTAGCATACACCGCCTATTTTGAAAATGAGCATGTGTCACTGGTGACACATCCTCACCTTGCCGCCAGTTGCAGCATGCATCACTAATGACGCACGTTGTCGTGAACATGTTAATGATGTGTTCAGTCTTTGCTGTTTACGATGACTATAAAATGGTCAAACATAGGCTTTTAAAACACATATTGAGGGTCCGTAGGCACCTTGTTTTAAATATAAACTAGGCTTACATATGTTCAAGAATAAACAGCTGACCACTGTCTGCACTGAACTGCTTTAGTATACAATTTAAGCACTTCCTTTGTAACTTATTTTGACGCCTAAAAACAAAAAAAAACTTCGAATCGTACTCTAATTACTTATACTACAAAAACGTCAGCGAACAGTAGAGAAAAAAATTATAAAATTATTCGTGAATTAAAAAAAAACAAAACACATTTGTTTAGGTTCTCCTAAAAAAATAGTTTTTTTTCAATCCAAAATAGGCTTAGAAGTTTATTAAAAAAAAATGTTTGCCCTAACATTTCCAAGTTAGAGAAGGGAACATTAAAATTTTAACCTTTTGAGAACATGTCTTTATGTTCAAAAAACTATATATGATTCAGAATAAGTATCATTTCTAGTTTCAAACAATAACTTACACCAAAAAAATATTTTTAAACTCAAGATTTTACCTCTAAATATATTTTTCCTGTCTTCAAGCCTCTAAGAAGACCATTTTCACCAAATTTTTGTAATGATCAGTCACATTACTTACGAATACAAGGTACGTTATTAACAGACAGAATCCTCTCGCTGCAAAAGTGTTCAAATCATAAGGATCCTTGGCTTTCCTTGTTAATCATTAAAATTGTTTTTTAATCATACAACAGAAGAATTTATGACTCCTTTGTTTGTTCTCATAAAGTTATCAGTTACAGTAAAATATAAATTTTATATTATATACTTCTTACTCACCTCCAAAAAAAACCGTTGATTTAACAAACAACTAGTGTATAGACAAGCGGTTGGTTGAAGATAACACACAGAAAATTAAGGACCCTGGGAATAAACCTAAAATGGCAGGAAGATCAGAAGGAAGATGGACAGTTTGAATTACTTATATTAAAAACAAAAACACCTAAATTAAACTTTTTATTCAGAATCAGAATCAATAGTGATCACTCTTCTTTTTGTCTGCTGCGCACTGTTATCGTCCGACTTTTGCCTTTTCTTTGTTATCGCTTTTACTGATGCCTTACTGCTTTCTTCTGATTTATCGTTCGCTTCTTGCGATACTGATTTCCCACGAACAGTCATCGCAATTTGATGGTTTGGATCGCTCAATTTAGCAGCCATACTGCCTGTAAAAAAGGTTCATTGAAATAGTTTCGTGGATAATTTTTCCTCAACTACAAACGTTTTACTTTTCATTTGTTCTATAAACAATTGTGAACAAGACTAACATTACAGCTGTATTTTTTTTGTCATTCAAAATTATTATGTAAAATTAACATGCACAAAAAAATCACATTATAATACATTTAACATGTTTTCTGAATTTTATGTAACAACCTGTTCATCCACACACGTCAGTTTTATTGGACCAAATTCAAAACTCATACACTTAATGACACTTTCACATAGAATTTGTCATTCTAGAACTCATTTATAATTATTGTACATCCAATAACGTATATACAGTCGACCTTGGTTATAACGCTAACTCGGTTATAGCGCTATTTTCATAATGTCCCCAATATTCTATATTAAGTGTATTCTATTTTAGGCTCAGTTACAATGCTTTGTGATCTTGGTTACAACGCTGTCACGCTGCTGTTATAGTCCAGCCACTTTGTAAATGGCCTGCGCAAGAATTTCTCGTGCATGTAGAAGAATTCCCCTCAAGCTCCCACCAACAGTTCAGGGACACAGAGTAACTACTCAGCGATAGTGAAGGAAAAGGGAGGAGCTATGGCGACAGAGTGAGGACATGACCTCTCACTCGCACATTTTTCTCTCTGTGCCACTGGTGCTCTTAGCAGTTTTCTAAGTTGCTGACCTATAGTCACTCTCACTTGAAATACAATTTGTGTTCTATTTTTAGAATAAAGGTTGAGAATAAATTGTGTAGTTCCACAAAAGCGGTCTCCCTTTCATAGACATAGCCTTAGTGGGGGGAAAACTTCAATCTCAGGAACCCTCACAACAGTGTATGCACTGTGTTGCATGTATACATACTAGACTGTACAGTACTTATTTTTTATTAGTTTTAAGTAAAATATATTACAAAATATGTAATATGTGTAATAAATTGTAATAAAATAGCCATTAATTATGTACACATTACAAAGTATACTTTTCTTTCACTACATACAGTATTGCCGCTGTTTACAAACTCGTTTACTGTAAACTCGGTTACAACACTATCTCGTTTACAGCACTCATATACGTTTGGTCCCTTCGACCTCGTTATATCTGAGGTCAACTGTATATTTTTATATATATACATTTATTTATTTATTATTTGCGGACAGTAAAAACTATACAGAAGCTTTGTTGATAGAAAAAATCGTTCTTTAGATTATCAATCAGTAGAGCGCAATTACCAGAGATAAAATATTTTACAAAATTAAAATAAAATTTTGCTATGAAAAATCAAAAAATCACTGAGTTTTTACCTTCCGCTAACAGTGTATAAAAGTCTTACTCACGATATTAACGAATACATATTCTCTTGCAGTATTTTTATAGTTTGGAAAATGTCAAAAAACCACTTACAAATATTCTAAATACATCAGGCCTAATATCACTTTACTATTTTCTATTGCTTATAATTATGTTATATGTATAATTAAAAAAGTATTTATTTTTATTTTAGCCTTTCTTTGCCTGTTTTCCAACTTTTGTATCAATAAAAATTGTTTTGATAACCCAAATCAGGTCCGACCCCAATTAATCATATCTCTACTGTACCTGTTTTTACGTCAGCCGAGTACAAAAAAAAAATTTTTACTTGCATGTCTGTCCTGTTTCTGTGCAAATAGTTGGAAACTAAATACAAGTTGACCAACTTTAATGACATTTGGCATGCAGGTTCAAATTTCGGTAATTTTGTGAAGCCTTTTATAAATCAGCTCTTGCAGTCTCGCTCTCAAACGCCGAAATGAAATTTCCAGACCAAAGAATTGAGTGAGGAATGTGTGTATAAATACCTCTTCGTAAGTAGCTGATGGTCGAGTAAGGCGTAAAATGAAAGTCTTCCTTGATATAGTCCTTTATAATAAGGTAACCTACAATACCTTCCCCTACAACACGAGAAAACGACGGAGTACTGATGTCCGACGAATGGAGCTGCGCTGGTCCTTTTCCGTACCACGCTTCCAATAACTTCCGCACTGTTAATAATATAAAAGGTTTATACAATTTAAATTTACATTGCTATGGAAAAGATCTACATTACTAAAAAATCAAATAAAATATTTGTAGTTCGAACAAAAAAGTTAGTGTACAATGTTGGTTTGCTAAAATGGTTAAAAACATATAAGTGATGAACTTTACAACATTTAGCAATACAAAAATCAGGTTGACTGATTACAGAATTTTAATGACCGCTTATTTTATTTTTCAAGTTTATTCTTAAAAACCAATCGTCCAAGTTTTGTAATAAAAGTGCTTAATAAAAGGCGCATAACTAAACGCAATATCGATCTGGCAAACGTATAATAATAAAGGATTATTATTTTTAAAGTGAATACTAATTTACATCCACAGCAAATTTCGTGGTGCAATGAAATCGAATTGAGAGTAACGGAAGGAAATAGTGACGAATTCATGAAACAGCTGGTTATCACAGAGATGCCAGTCAACGAGTTACAATATCTTACAAAATCAAACGACTTGACAACCTATAAAGTAATTACTACAAAAAATGAAAGGTGAAAATGGAATAAATATTATAAAATAATGGCAGAATTAGAAGTTTAAAATGTTAGGATGAATAAAATAAATGAAATATTATTTATTAAATTTTGCTAATAAGTCAATCCCAGATACCAGTGTAAACAGGGTCATTAACAAATTAATTCACTTCGAAGACGCGTAGTCTGTACACATTTATTTATTTTTTTTTAATTGCATATTTGGTTAATTTTTAACAATGAGAATAACTAATCAAATATGTTTAAAATACTGTACATATTATGCATCAAATTAAGAGGATAATTATAAAAAATATAACAATCACAGCAAGCAACCGTCTCGCTCATACGATGGATCGCCCATACAATGGATCTAATTTCCGAAAAGTAACAATCTCAAATCATGTAACAAGAATTTTTGTACAATGTACTGAAAATCTGTTTTCGCAGTCATAATCAACGCTAAAATCTGCAGAAATCAGCATTTTTAATTTCCAATACGGATTTTAATATTGATTACGACGGCGATATCACATTTTTTTAATACAAATTTTCAGTATTTGGAACAGCTGTCATTCTGAAATGGTTGATCAGGAGATCAGGATCAGCTCTCATTTCATGGTCCCATCTGGATCTACCTATGATGGCCATTCTGATACCAAATTTTCCAATTGGTATCAGCGACTGCTCACCTAAGTCATACACATAAATTGCCGGCCGGTTTCGCCTCTATTTGCAAACGCCAGTAGAAAACTGGTAAAATATCTATTCAAACAGAATTTTTATAATATTTGTGTTGTTTTGGCAACAAACCAAGAACATAATACATATGTGGAAATGGTGTTTTGTGTTTTACATGCAAAGTGACACTGTAACCAACAAACTAAAAACAAATATTAAGATGAATTTCGATCCGTAAAATATTTTTGGAGATTTTTTTTCAGTTCTAACATGTCAAAAAACATAAACTAAAAATAAATCATACATAATATGTTTTAGTGCAATAGACGATTCGACAACCGCTGTCATAGACGTTATAAATGAGGTCAACATTACGATTACAAAGAGATAAACAAATTTGACCAGGAGATCAAACTGAGATCAATCAATAGCTCAAACATTTATGACCACCATAGGTCTTTTTGTCGGTACAACTATGTAGTGTACTAATATATATAAAATGTCGCAAATTGCACTGACCGGATTTTATATTCTTTTTGTAAAATAGCGATGCCACAGCACCCAAAGAATTAAGACAGAAAATCACTATGTAGTTTAAAACATACTAAATGTTAGCCACAGCACCCAAAGAATTAAGACAGAAAATCGCTATGTAATTTAAAACATACTAAATGTTAGCCACAGCACCCAAAGAATTAAGACAGAAAATCACTATGTAGTTTAAAACATACTAAATGTTAGCCACAGCACCCAAAAAATTAAGACAGAAAATCACTATGTAGTTTAAAACATACTAAGTGTTAGCCGCAGCACCCAAAGAATTAAGACAGAAAATCACTATGTAGTTTAAAACATACTAAATGTTAGCCGCAGCACCCAAAGAATTAAGACAGAAAATCACTATGTAGTTTAAAACATACTAAATGTTAGCCACAGCACCCAAAGAATTAAGACAGAAAATTACTATGTAGTTTAAAACATACTAAATGTTAGCCACAGCACCCAAAGAATTAAGACAGAAAATCACTATGTAGTTTAAAACATACTAAGTGTTAGCCACAGCACCCAAAGAATTAAGACAGAAAATCACTATGTAGTTTAAAACATACTAAATGTTAGCCATACAAATACCACAGCAATATTAATTTCTATATTACAACTGTTCCAATCTTACCTGTTAGTTTTGTATCACATTTCGCAGCATTTGCGAACAGCTTGTAGATAGTGTGACAGTGTTTCGTAATGTTTACTTGTTTAGGTTGTCGTGGGTTGCGGCAGTGATCGCACATTCCGTTGCAATCTGTGCTTTCCCACGACTCATCGAAATGCGAAGCGATATCTGGCGCCGACATCTAAGATCATTAACAAATAAACTGGTTGTATTATTTTCTCTTTACGTAATTCAAATACTAAAAAATCATTTCATAGTTCAAATTTTTATTTTCAATATTAAAACTGTTTGATAAAATGCGGTTTCTCTATTAACTTTAAAATTATAATAACCGTGACATACAGCTGTTGTGCTAACACGATGGAATGGATTTCTACAATTTTTTTAACCCGTAAAACCCGTGTAATTGATTTTAAAATTTAACCTACAAAGACAGATGTTACAAGTAGAGAAACACATTTGGGAAAAGTGGTAGCACCTAGTTATAACAAAAAATTAGCTTAAAAATAACAACTAAAACGTAATATAATACCTGTGGACATCTAAGCAATAGTCAACGATCCCGTAAAGACACTTTAACCCAGTCTGTTGAGAAAACACCATAGTGCTGAGTTTAAACATATCTCCGAGTCTATAGAACAATACACAGTCTGCTCGGTTCCCGTCCCTGCCTGCTCGACCGCTTTCCTGTACAAACAAGTTCTTAATTTTGTCAAACGTCAACTCAAATATACAAACATAAATTGCTAAAAACATACTGTAATTACACAATCATTGTGCTGAGTACATTTGTCCAACTTTCCTAGAGTCGAGGTGTTAAAGCAACAAGTTTCATACATATCTGTTAGTTTTCAAATTCAGTACAACAGAGTTATACGAATAATAGATGTGGAAATTATTAATGGCTGTAATTTAAATTTTATTGCTTACATTATAATTGCAGGCAAAGCCGCAACGGGTAACAGCTAGTTTAATAAAATAATAGTTTGCTTTCTACATAATAATAGTTAGCTTTCTACAAAATAATAGTTAGCTTTCTACAAAATAATAGTTAGCTTTCTACAAAATAATAGTTAGCTTTCTACAAAATTATAGTTAGCTTTCTACAAAATAATAGTTAGCTTTCTACAAAATAATAGTTAGCTTTCTACAAAATAATAGTTAGCTTTCTACAAAATAATAGTTAGCTTTCTACAAAATAATAATTAGCTTTCTACAAAATAATAGTTAGCTTTCTACAAAATAATAGTTAGCTTTCTACAAAATAATAGTTAGCTTTCTACAAAATAATAGTTAGCTTTCTACAGTTAAGAAAGGAAATTCACCTTTCTTAGCTTTGTCAAATTTACATTCTCTAGCACATTTTGGATTGTATTACTGTTGTACTTTTTGAAGTAGTACAATAATTTTAAAAATGTAAAATTGACAAAACTAGGAAAAGTGGAAGAATATATTTAACACAATGACGGCATTTCTGAAAGAAATAAAAAAATTCTATTTTAATAATTTCAATGATTAATTTATCTTTTTCAAAATTAAATCAAATATAACCTTTAACCACACAAAAAAGAACATATATTTGTTGAACTGACAAATTTCGATTACGAAGATAAAGGTAAAGAAAACAGCATATTAATTCTTAAATAAGAGAAATATACAGTTTGTGACTAAATTAAGAAACAACAAAAAGTTCCTGATTTTATGAATTTTGTGCTAAAGTGATAAGATTTTAGATTTAGTCAATGCAAATGTTTTACTTTAAATTTCAATGCGTTTATTTACCTCCCAAAATTCCTTAAAAAATTATACAATATAATACAAAATATGAAGGACCTACAGGAGGCATAAATGCCCGTATTGGTTGGTCCTTAAAATTAATTCTTTACTTGTATTTAAATACTTTTACAAATTGTATCCCTCAGTACTATAATCATAAAAATTTTAATTTAACTGATATTAAACACAAAAACATTTTTATATTATAAAATTAATTAACAAAAAAATTTTTTTAATTAAAAAAAATTAACAAACAAATTTATTATAAACATAGATTTAGTACAGAAAAATTATTTCACGTTTCTTTTCAAAATCAGTAAACATAATTCTATAGCTTATAGCCTAACCTGATAAAAGTTTTCCATGGATTTTGACAGTGCGTGATGTATGACGAACCTAACATCTGGTTTGTCAATCCCGAGGCCAAAAGCAATTGTCGCTACCACCGCCTGATACTCTCCTGTCATCCACTTGCGGTGGACACTTGATCTTTGGTTAGGATCCAGATTAGCATGGTAGCCGCTTACTTTTAGTCCTCGCTTTCTGAAATCGTTAAAATATTGAAAATGAATTACATCTAGGAAACGTATACATCTGTTGTATGATAAAGACAAACACTGCCTGTTTAATCCTACACAAAGCATCGTAAGTACACACAAACCATGGCATCCATGCAAAATTTCGCACTATGAAAGTTTTAAGTAAACACAGCCTTTTGAATAACAGTAGTCTTTGGGATGACGGCGGTAGTTGGAAGGAAGGGAAAAATAAATGTTTTTATATTTTTATCGGAAATGTCGATAAATATTTAAAAAATAAATCGAAAAGCGATCAGTTTGAAATAATAATCACAAACTTATGAGTCATTGTACTACATACATTACTATACAGATAATTGTTTTTCAGTAGCCGCCTCGGTGGTCTAGTGGATAGCGTACTAGACTTTCACCCCGAGGACCCGGGTTCGATTCCCGGCCAGGGCTTGGCATTTTCATACGCTATAAATCATCCCACCGTCTGCATTAGCCCAAGCGTGCACAATAGTCGGACGTTAAACACCAAAAAAAAAAAAAAAAAAAAATGTTTCAGTAGAAATTTTTACAGGGTATTACAATACCTCATTGTAAACGATATTTGATGTAAGAATATAATCTTCTTGTACTTTTTGTATTTCATTTTCTCTAATGAATACTAACATCTTAGTTGATTTTTGACCCCTGAAAAGACTACATGCGTCCATTAGTAAAGACGACATTATCAAAATCAATTTTAATAGGTAACTGTTTTCTAGTCAATTGAAAAGGCATGCTTGATAACCTCTAACTTTATTTTGATATTTTATACTTCATATTTTATGATGTCCATATTAACAATAGATAAATGCACGATGGATGAAAAAGTCACAAACATATTTTTGTAAAAAGTGTCCAAAACATATATTTGGTATTCAAAATGCTTGTCCCGGCTTGTACGACAGGCAGGGATAGGGGACTGTCAGTAGGGCCATGTAACCTATAAGCTTAATGACGTATAAGTAAATATTGAAATTGTTCTAACCATGTTGTGTAAAAAAGTGGCATTTTTAATGGCACTGTCCATTCGTGATTAATAACAGCTTTGTAAAATATACAAAATATTTCTTGTAATGCCATTTTGCCTATCAGAGTTAAAAGTGTCTTTTATGTTCAACTTTCCGCAAATAGTAAGTTGTAGCGCAAAATCGTTTTGCATTGTCAGAAGCCGGTTAAAAAATCTTTTAAAAGATACCCCATTTATGCCTGTACTAATATGTGCTGAGAAAAAGGAATGTTGACTTGAGAAATAATACACATGATATTTGAACAATACAAAGTTAATGACATGTTTGAACACTGAATAGAAACAAAATAGTTTGTAAATGTAGTAGAGTCTTGCAAACTCGTCTGCATTAGCCCAAGTGTGCACAATAGTTGGACGTTAAACACCAAAAAAAAAAAAAAAAAGAAGCAAACTAGGGTTTTGATGGACCAGACTAGAACAGCACCGAGAATTAAAGCTTCATATATGAAATATATACTTATTTTCGAAGAATGAGTTAATGAATATGAGTTAAATAAAAACAGTGAACATTATAGATTCCACAAATTAAAGAAAATAACAATCCAATTATCTTAGCACAAAAAAAAGGAAAAATATTGTGCCATCACAATCGTCTTTGGATCCAAATATAATGGGATAGAATAAACATACTGCTCGGCCTTAAATTAGATATTTAGAGGTTATTGGGTTTAATAACCTCTGACACTGTTAGTAAAGAGTCTGTTGTGCAAATAAGACTCTCAGGTACAAGTTCAGTAGATTGGCTGTCAGTGATCTGAACAGTTGTCACTCAGTGGGAGGTCCTCAGGGGCCTTCTGCTCATAGATTACGTGAGCTCTACTGCGTACAGATTTGCGAACGCTACTGTATAGATGTTATTTTTTTCAAAAGTACATTGAAACTTAAAGTGAATACTTAATTTAGTCCTTTATAATTTACTAATGAATCATACCTTATTGGTAATTTTAGACGAAGAACTGATTTTAAAAATTTAATATTTTCTATATTTTTCTCTGATTGCTGCTTTTAAAGTTAAAATTATTCAATAAAATGAAAATAACAAAATGTATGCAGAATTGTGCTAATAATTAGACTGTAGACAAACTAACAACTGTCCACTGACAAAGTTACATAAATTAAAAAAAAAGTAATCTAAAATCAAATAACTAATAACTGATCCAAATTATTTGGTAAACGAAATTTATTTTCCTATATAAGCTGCCTCGGTGGCCTAGTGGATAGCGTACTAGGCTTTCACCCCAAGGACCAGGGTTCGATTCCCGGCGAGGGCTTGGCATTTTCATACGCTATAAATCATCCCATCGTCTGTATTAGCCCAAGTATGCACAATAGTTGGACTTTAAACACAAAAAAAAAAAAAAAATTCCTATAATATTATGTAAAAGATACAATAAGTTAGGTTAAAACATTTTTACCTCAATTCCTCCCTTAGATCAGCACAATCTTTCACTGTAGTTGTGTATATGATTCCAGACTGATTTGCATATTTATGTTTTAACAAATCTTCCAACTCATCGATACATTCTTTTTGTGACGAAGGTTTTGGCCTCACCTGAAATAAGTTCAAATATAAAATCACACAATAATACAGCAACAAGTTCAAAATTTAAGACAAATATTTTTACGCTGAACAGATTTCACAAACAAATTCTTTGCCAAAGCCATGTAAAACATATTTATTTCTTTAAAATATAATCACAGATGATGGTATTGTTAAAGTAATTCCTTCTTTTTTCTACTTTCAAAATAGGAGAAGTATTCTCTTTAATACATTTTTTTTTTTTTTAATGTCCGACTATTGAGCACAATTGGGCTAATGCAGACAATGGTTTGATTTACGAGGTGTGTTCAGAAAGTAATGAGAATTTTAATTTTTTGAACAAAATATTTATTTATTTTCTATATTGATGTTGTCGCCTTCAAAATAGTCCCCATTGGAGATTATGCACTTGTGCCAGCACTTCTTCCAATCCTCGAAACACTTCTCAATCTTGATCTTTGAGATAGCCTTTAGTTCTTTCAGCGATGCGCTTTTAATGTCATTTACAGCTGTAAAATGATGGCCCTTTTAAGGTTCTCTTTATTTTTGGAAAAAGTCACACGGAGCCATGTCTGGTGAATATGAAGGCTGGGACATCGTTACAGTACTGTTTTTGGCCAAAAATTCACAAACAAGCAATAAATGCACCATGAACATAAGCTGGTGCATTATCATGGTGCAAAAGCCATGAATTGTTTTTCTACAGATCCAAGCGTTTTTTTCGGATTGCTTCAAGCAAACGGCGTTGAACTTGTAGGTAGTACTCCCTTATTGACTGTTTCACCTGGTGGCAGGAATTCATGATACAATATGCCATTAATATCGAAGAATACAGAGAGCATAACCTTCACGTTCGACCGCACTTGTCGAGCCAGAATGCCTCCACTGGGATGATTGAGCCTTAGTTTCGACATCATATCCGTAAACCCATGTTTCGTCACCTGTTATAATACATTTCAGTAATTCTGCATAGTCACTGACTACATTTTGTGACTCCTGAGCGACTTCCATTTGCCGCTGTTGCTCTGTTCAAAATTCAACAATTTTGGAACGAATTTTGCTGCCACGCATTTCATACACAAAACATTAGAAAAAATGTCATGACATGATCCAATCGATATGCCATCATCAGCGAACTCTCTAATTGTGATTCGACAATTTTCATAACCATTTCTTTCACTTTTTCCATGTTTTCAACGGTTGTTGATGTGACAGGGCGTTCGTCATCTTCAACATCTTCACGGCCTTCTTGGAAACGCTTATACCACTCGTAAACTCTTGCTTTACTCATAGCAGACTCACCATAGCCTTTGTTAACATTTCATACACTTTGTTACACTTTATTCCATTTTTTACACAAAATTTGATACAAATTCTTTGATCCATTTCTTTTAACAAACGAAAATCGCCGAGCTCATAAAAAAACGTCTAACCTTAGTGGCTGTCACAACAAAGTCAACAATGAAAACAGCTGAAAATCAACTTTTAGATAACACCTGTCGTTAGGTGTTACTGGAACTAACACTGAGATAAAAAACACTAACTTTAACAGAAAAAAACCAAGTAACGGGATAATGTGTAGTTTGAAAATGTATAATATTAATTGTTATTTATGTTATAAATTATAACGAACAAGTAACGCTTAATGTCAACTAATATCTAATCTTCAAATTCAATTATTAGTATAGTTTTTTATGTAATTTTTTGTAATTGAGTGACTATTTTAAACTGGTGTTTATTTTTCCACTTACATGATTACATCAGTTAAAAAAAAATACTACACTGAAATGAATACGTATTATTTATTTTATAAATAATCTGAATTTATAACATTTTGTCCATAAGCAACTGACATTTCATGTTGTGCATTTAATTTAAAACCAAGGTTAATTTTGTTTTGAAAAAATATTTTTTTAAAGAATAGTTAGTTTAGATTTTTCGCGTAACAAACCACTGCTTAATCCATTGGAAACTGGATTTTACTAACATGCTATTGGCCTTCAGTACTGAATTTTTTCAGTAGTTTACACTAAGATTATGTGCAATAATAAAAGCAAGTAACCTACCAATTTTATCCTACATAATGTTGTTGTAATTGTTAACACATATTTAGCCAACACTTTTAACACTATATTAACATTTTTTATGTTTATATATTTACACTATGTACATTTTGTTTCCTTTTTTTAAAATTTGTCCGACTATGATAAATTTCAAAACAATTTTCCAAATGCAAAGGAACACTACATTTTTTGCACTGGTAAATTGTTTCAGACCTTTTTCCTTTTGCAGTACATACTCTACACTTTCTAGATGGCCTTGCTTTGCTTGTTGGGGGGATTTTCCCTATAAAATGTCACCAGAATTTTAGTTATATTTGGATTAGAAGTCCACTGCCAATCATTTACTTGTAGGTTATGTGTATTATTGTCTGCAATTATGCCTATAACAGATCTCATCATCACTGTTATCACTATCACTGCTGTTATTTTCAACAATACCTTCTTGCTCTTCATTATCACTAATCTCACAACTACTTTCATTTAAAATATCCCCAACAAACTCACTAAATGCACTCGAAGAAATAAACAATTCCTCACGAGAAACCATGTTTCTACAACTGTCAAATTCGTACACAATTTCACAAAGAAACTGGCGGAAATTAACGAGTAACAACGGAAATAAACGAAGGAAAAATATCTCATAGATTGAAAATAGATTTATATTTCTATATTCGACTTTTAGGCTAGAAACATACGGCAAAGAGATCAGGGAAGTAGAGGACGGACATTGCCCGTCTTTAGTACTTAAGCCATTGAGAGAGAAGGACGGGCAATATACGTCTTTCGTTACCAATGGGTTAACAGTTAAACGGATATTAAATAACGATTTAAATAACATTTTATTTTAAAATAGCAATAACGGTTATAACCGTCATCGTGGTCATAACACTTAAGCTGACCACAGCACAAACTAATAGCACTGCAACAGAGAAGGGGTGACGTCGTCCACATCTGAGACGCACCACTTGTGGCTAAAGGTAATACACTATATAGTGTATAACTTACAGTTACTACTGTACTACTGTATAACTACAGTTACTTAGTTATAAGCTACAGTTACTACTGTATAACTAAGAGAAGGATGTCAAGCTGAATCCACATTCTGATTTATTTTCTGTTTTCCCAAATTGGATTCAAATGAATGTGGGACCATATAAATTGAATTTTAGTATGTTTAATTTATTACTTAATATTTATGACGCTTACTTCGTAATAAAGATTAGGCCTGTTGAAAGATGCTTTAAACACTATGCAGCCTTGTATATCCAGCATCTTCTGTACATCCAGAGTGACTTTAGTGGTGGCAGTAGCAGTCAGGCCAAGAAGAGGTACCTCGGGAAACACAGACTTCAACACGCCCAGGAACTTGTAATCTGAAACATTGTTTTCAAGAACCCCATTTAAGCAAAACAAATTAATTTACAATAAATTTCAAAATTACTTACCCTTTCAGTCCCATTGATCTTTTGTACATACACAAAAATGTAATAGTTTTTCTTTTGGACATATTTTAAATCTAACGAACATATTTAACTATAATAATATTGTCAGATGCACACATAGTATATGTAACATATTAAATAGATCTAAATTTATAGTAGCATAGATAAACTTGGTGGCATATAATTTCAAATATACGGAAGAGTCTTGCTAATCCGATCTAAACCGGGCACGGCCGGTTCGAAATAGCAGGAAAGTCGGATTACACGAAGAACCATTAAAAACGTTTAAAAGTATAGAATTGAATTTACTGCATTAAAAAACTTTGAACTACATGTATTATTACTAATGTAGTGTACTAAACAACACACAGAATCTCACTACAGTAATAAAGATCGGTGCATCAAATCATCAAACTTGGCGGAAAAAGTTTGTAATTTTTTTTGTTTACGAACTGTTTGACATTTTCTCGCCGCTACATCTCGCAATCTCATGAGAAGTAAAATATCTTTTACCATTTAGAAAACAGCGAATAAAAAAAATAAGTAAACTTTAGGAAACACACACAAGTAGAATGTACTCTAAACGTCAACTCTTCCACGAATCTAAATTGATACTAAAAGATGGAAATGAACGAACAGAGCAGGTATAAGGGTGGTCGACCAACCTCTTTCTTTTGAAGAGAATATAGGTCATTGACTGAGCGCGTGACACGTTTGTGTAAAGGCCTGAAGGTATTGTACATTCAGTTTCGCTACAAATCTTTTAAATTGCTTGAAACATTGTTCTTTGAGGCTAGGTAGGATTAAACAAAAGGTTGGATTAGCGAAGGTCGACTGAGCGGGACAATACTGTATATAATAATAGTACGTTGCAATAACATAGGTAAACCTGTTAGCATATGTCAAGATTTAAATTAAATTACATAAATTTCTTAACATATGTTTTTGTGACCACTAGAACAGGTGTGAGGTAATTTTTATTTTGAAATGTTGGTATTCTGCCAAGCAACATTTTTAGAAGAATATTAGTGAGTCTAATGAACGAAATGTTTTGATCAAAGACAGAGAAGAATAAAACATGCAGGATCCTGTAAAAAGAACAATGAACTGGAAGGCTCCAAAAAAATTCCATGATTACAGCTTGTGATTTCATCACAGTAACAAATAATTCAAAGTTTTAAAGAAAAATCATCGAATATTACACGAAATAAATTTTTAAATCAAACACTATGAAAATTTTGTTTTCTGTGTGTGTGTGTGATATGATGCAATGAAGAAGACTGCATAATATTGGTCAATTCAAGTCGAATTTTATTGGGTTTTTAAATCTGGTAATAAACACAGAACAGGCTAAATCGTCAAAATGAAAGTGAATAAGGTCGTTTTCAGAACAAAATTAAGAACTTGGAAACCACGTGGTGGTCACGTGTGAGACAATCGGAACTGGAACTTGCTAACAATAAGTATTATAAATTTGTTTATTTTTACACTAATAACTTCAGGTTTCTCTTCTAATAGTGGGCACAGTTAAAATATATATTTTTCTTTTATAATAGTTCAAGATTATTTGAACTATGTTGTAAAATTAATATATATAATCCCATATTTGTTTTTTTTTACTTTAATACATGTATAATTGTTTTAAATTTTTTTTTCACAATAATAATTAATATTTTTTCTTCTTTAATTGTTCGTTTTTTTTTTCCGGCGAAAAACCGTTAAGGTTATCATCGCCGAGGCACGATATTAATAAAATAAAATTTAGGTATCACAGAATGAAAATAACACTAATTTAAAACAATATAAAATAACACCTATAAATACTATTCCTAAAACTAGTTAACAATAAAATATAACAACAAATAAATAAAACTAATCGACAAGGAAAACAAAGCATTAGATTAACAATAACAAATTAAGATAAATAAATAGCTACAATTATACAACTTGTTGCAGGGCTGTAAAGAGGCCCTGCAATATTATTTTAAGTTCGTAAATAAATAAACCAATCACAATACCCAACAACTTGTATTTATCCATGATTAGCAACTGCTTTCTTGTCGAAGCATTCGAAAATGTTGTCCTAAATAATATTTTGAACCAAATAAATTTTTATTTGTACAAACAAACCATTATAGTAAGTTACATACACTGTAACTTACAGTAATACACTGTAACTTACAAGAAAAAAGTATTGAAACTCTTGGTCATGTGTGTAACTTACAAAGAATTCACCTATCCCAGTCAGCTTCCACCCGAACTGTCCACCATTTATTTATGGTGGGCCTCTCCACTCCCTCTACCACAGACAAGCAAACTTTAAATTAATCGCAGAGAAAAATCAATGGCCAATGCGGTTCGACTTGATCACATTAAACAAAATGTATGGTTATATTAAACAACTTACTCTTTACTGCTGAATTTTTAAACTTAATTTGTAAAAAAATTGTCACAAATGAAGAGATTGTTTTTACGCAAAACAGTTGTCCAACAAATCGGATGTTGGGATTCAAAAGGTTAAACATATCAAACGAAAAATTGTACACACAAATAAATAAGATTACAATACAAAAATAATACTCGCAACATAACCTGTTTCTCACCTGGTCTAAAATCGTGACCCCACTGCGAACAACAGTGCACTTCATCAATAGCTATTCTGGACAGGCGACCCATTTCGTGACACTTTTGAAGCTTACTCATAAAACGTTTGCTTCTAGCGAGTTTTTCAGGAGTTAAATAGATTAATTTCAGATCTGATTTTTTGTCCGTCATCGCCTGAAATAAAACTAAATATTAACTTTAAAATCTCATACAATTATAATTTCGTATGGAAAATGATCGGTAAAAACATAAAAAAGAAACAATTTTAGGTATTTTTCAATGCCCCAGGTCTTACCAAGACGGCTGTTTCAACCATATTTTGACTGTTACATTCTGTCTTGCAGTGCTGGATTAGTCATGGATAAATCATGCCTTCGTCTGCATTAGCCCAAGTGTGAACAATAGTCGGACGTTAAACAGCCGCCTCAGTGGCCTAGTGGATAGCGTACTGGGCTTTCACCCCGAGGACCCGGGTTCGATTCCCGGCCAGGGCTTAGAATTTTCATATGCTATAAATCATCCCATCGTCTGCATTAGCGCAAGTGTGCACAATAGTCGGGACGTTAAACAGCCGCCTCGGTGGCCTAGTGGATAGCGTACTGGGCTTTCACCCCGAGGACCCGGGTTCGATTCCCGGCCAGGGCTTGGAATTTTCATACGCTATAAAACATCCCATCGTCTGCTTTAGCGCAAGTGTGCACAATAGTCGGACGTTAAACAGCCGCCTCAGTGGCCTTGTTGATAGCGTACTGGGCTTTCACCCCGAGGACCCGGGTTCGATTCCCGGCGAGGGCTTGGCATCTTCATACGCTATAAATCATCCCACCATCTGCATTAGTCCAAGTGTGTACAATAGTCGGACGTTAAACACCAAAAAAAAAATATGCCTTTAATATAAGCGCAAAGAACACAAGAAGAGGTTCCTTTGCACTTATAACACCAACACACGGAACAGTTATGTTCAACAAATCTTTTCCTGTGTCTGCTTGTCTTTTGTGGAACTCAATTCCTTCAGCAATTATGGCTGTTGAGGTTTGTGTCCAGTTTTTGAAAATGTTAAAAAGTACTATTTATTGAATGAGATGGCCAAGCTCTGAAGTATGACAAAATATGGTTTATTGTTTAATGTATGAATGTGAGTACAAATGTATTTTTGATTTTACAACAACCTTGGTATTACAATCTATATTTAGTTTACTTTAAGACATACTTTATTTATAGCTGTTATTGTAATTACTATTATATATAAAAAAATGGCCCTGTACTGTACCTTCTGTACACTAGAGACATACCAGTTACTGGGAACTCCACAGTAGCAACATTTGCAGATGACACAGCAATTTTAACAGTTGGGGAAAATATTTTAGAAGTCACAGAGAAATTACAGAATGCCACCAACGCAGTAAGTCAATGGACAAAAAAATGGAGAATAAAGCTTAATGAAGCAAACTGTACACATTAATTTTACGAATAGAAAATATGAACCATTACCAATAATATTAAACGATAGGAGTATAACATATACAAACAGTGCTAAATATCTAGGAATGACACTCGATGCAAAGCTCCGATGGAAGGTGCATGTAAAAAAGAAAAAAGAGGAGCTACAGCTCAAATTCAATAAAATGTTTTGGCTTATTGGAAGAAATTCAGAACTTTCGATAGCCAACAAGATACTGCTATACAAGCAAGTTCTAAGACCAATATGGACCTATGGTGCACCACTCTGGGGATGTACAAGAAAAATCAATAGTAAAATTATTCAAGTTTTTCAAAATAAAGTATTTAGAACGATTGTCAACGCCCCTTGGTATGTGAGAAATGAAAACATACATAGGGACCTAGGTGTTGAATCTGTTCAGGAAGTCATTAAAAAGCTCTCGGTTAAGCATTATTGCAGGTTAGAACAGCATAATAATACAGAGATTGTCCAACTACTATGCCGCAGTGACAATATCACAAGAAGGCTGAAGAGGACCAAGCCAATTGACCTATCCAGGCCGTAAACACATTGGGACCAGCCATCGGACTGCACCTCAGCACACAGTGAACACAATGATAAAGAAAAATTACTAGATGGGGCACACCTCAGTTGTAATATAAAATAAAAAAAAAAAAAAACACATATATAAAAAACCTGTATTATTTGTTTTAATTACTGTACAGAATATTTATTTTATTTTTGTAATATTGTATTTCATATTTTTGTATTTTGTTTTTATGGATATCATCACCTAAACAATATAGGAACTGAGTTACACAACCTAGTTCCACTTACAAATACTGAAAAACATACATTCCAAATTCCTGAACTTTTGTCCTATCAAACAGGCCTATGCCTGTGAAACAAGTTCACAATTCTCCCATCAATCAATACTCGCTTCTGATTGGTTCACAGTGCTTGCATATCTCGGGTTTAATTTACGTTAGATTATTAAATTTCTGCCACCACACCACATTGCATCTCCAGTACACAGTAGCTTCACCCTGACTAGTACGTTCTTTCTCTGGTTTTAACAATGGATTTCTGAGAAATTATAGCTCCTGTCGTCACTTTCAGTATAAAAATCATTGTTTGGCAGATCATCGAGGAGAAGTACCCACTATAGAACAACTATATGGCAGCCTACGAACACCCGGAACAACTCTACAAGACACAACTTTCTAGGGTGAAAATAAGAGGAATCTGGCCAAATTTAAACCGACTGACTTCTTCCTATCTCACCATTTCAAACCAGAAGTACCTTGCCAACCCGCGACCAATCTGGTAAATGCCCAGCCTTCCAATATTTCTCACTACGACATAGGTTTAAGTGGAAAAGAGGACCTGATGGTTTTAACTTCGCCCATTAATAAAAATCAAAATCACCATCATCCTTCTTCTTTTTAAGCCCAAATACTGAAGACTTGCCACCTTCTTTTCTAATAGTTAAGCTACCTGTGTTTTACTTTCCAATTTTGTAATTAAAGCATTGTATTTGTATTATGAAAAACCCACCTAAGTATCCACTAGAAAAAAGCTAGAAGGTTTGCTTAAACAATTTGTACCTGCATCAATCTATTAGCTTCAGTTTTATCGCAATCTGCATGAAACATTCCTACGTCTACGTTGAGGTTTTTCAATGCCATAACTTGGTCCTCCATCAGCGATACTAGAGGCGATATGACAATCGTTATTCCTGAAACATTTATATTTAAAAAAGATAAAGCGTTAGGTTTTATTAATATGCAAAACTAAGTTGTGTAATTTATTTGCTAGTAGTTCAAAAACAGTAGACCTTGCTGTACACTGTTAATATACTGAACACTCCGCGACAGCGCTTGTAACCCTTCCCACTAATTTAACTGGCAAAAGTAATATTTACAAAAAATCTTACTGGTCCAACTTAACTGAAAATTTTATTCTTTTCTCCATAAAGTGGTGAAAATTATATTGCTGCTGTTCAGCTAGTATTATGGGAAACACAATTATGCTCTCATCGTTAAATCAGAGTCCATCATCTTACAACGGAAGTGAATGGAAAAAACCTTATACATATGACATTTGGACTTTACAGAAAAGACCTTTATACTATATATCAAATCGATCGGTCAGTTCATTTGATCCAAACTGTATATACTCGTCATTGTTGCACAGTGAACTGAAAAAATCTCACACATATATATAGTGACTTAAAAAAAGAATTTGTGCAAAATCCTCGCAATACTCGATACAAAAGTGTCAAAATAACGGAAGCCACCTCGGTGGCCTAGTTGATAGCGTACTGGGCTTTCACCCCGAGGACCCAGGTTCGATTTCCGGCCAGGGCATTTTCATACGCTATAAATCATCCCATCATCTGCATTAGCCCAAGTGTACACAATAGTCGGACATTAAAAAAAAAAAAAAAAAATTAACAATTGGTCAAAGATGTTATACATATTATGCCAAGAAATATTATAATGTTCTTCAAAAATGTTTTAAAAACTTTAGAATGTGGATCTAAAACTCTAAAAAAAAAAGTTAAAAGGACAATTTAAAAAATTAATGCGATATAAGTACAAATCTTTCATAAGTGATTTTTTTTTGTTAATTAATTTTGTAATATAAAAATGATTTTGTGTTAAATATCCGTTAAATTAAAATTTTATAATAATAGTACTGAGAGATACAATTTTTAAATGTATTTACATATAAGAAATGAATTAATTTTAAGGACCAACCTATGTATGGGCACTTATGCCTCGTGTAGGTCCTTCATATTTTGTATTATATTGTATAATTTTTGAAGGAATTTTTGAAATAAATAAACATCGTTCCGGCTTTATACAAGTTTGAAAACAATCAGTCAATGTGTTTGGCCAAAACTGTATAACAAACAAAAACACACAAACCAAATATCGAACGATCAAGTTGAAACAGAGACCTCGCTTAACTCTGTCAACAAATTTTACTTTTTCCAGTCTTGCATAGTTATACAACTGTTTACCTTCATCGATGAGTGCGGGAAGCTGATAGCACAAACTCTTCCCACCGCCTGTAGGCATTATCAGTATAGCATCATGTTTTGACAGCGTAGCATTCATTGTTGGCAGCTGATGTGTGCGCAGTTCCTTGATTTTAAACACATTATTCAATGCGTCTTTTAATTTATCATACCATGGAAAATCTAATGAAAAAAATAACAGTATAAACTATTAATATTTAAGTAGCATACTGATTTTTCAGTTAGTTAGAAAATAACAAAATTATCTTATCAAGGTCAAGAGTTGATTACAAAGTGTTAAAAAAAATAGTTGATAAAAAAATTAAACGATTATAAGTTTTTTCTGCTAGGACTTTTATAATCCTAATTTTACCACTCAGCTATAAAGCTTACTGCTCACCCTCGTTCACAGCTTCAGTCTTCCCAATTCAACCCCACGTTTTTCGGAGAACCGTAAGATGCTTGGGGTGATTTTGTCCTGTCCTCCTACTCCATAGAGTACCTAGGGATTTAAATAATTTTCTGTTCAAAGTTGGACAGTCAAAAATTACGTGCCGAGGTGTTTCGTCAGCTCTAGCACATTTCCATGTACGAAAGATTTGTCAATGAAAATCTATTTTGCGGAATGGGTCGGTGTCATAGAGCACTGCGGAATGTCTAATGATCCATCACAAATCCTGTCAATCTTCGCAAATCTGTCCGTTCAGCCTAAGGGCACCTTCTGTAAAGGACCTACCTCTAAGCATCCTCTTTGACTGTACAAGGCCTTCTGTTCTTTAGAATAAACTAGAGTATAGAAACCAAATGCAGGTTCTGAGCCAGTGAAAGGACTTCCAGCTCCTAACCTGGCACACAATCTGCTTTGTCATTCCCCCCATTATGCCTGATGTCCTTAGACCTTCAACAACTGGACTATGTTGGTTTCTGTCAGATTGATTCAAGTTGTTCGCTATAATGTATTTAGGTTATTTCACAATAAAGCAAAATTCAGACGAAGAACACATCTTCGAAAAATGCCCTAGATATAAACCATATCTTTGAATGATATTAGTTTATCATTAGCCTCAATAAATTTAAAATGAGTGAAGAGTTTGTAGCAACATACCGTAAAATTAGACAAAGATTTACAGCGTCCACTCTAAACAAAAAATTTTCCATGAAAATAACCTAACCTGTTCTGTCCCAATCTTTGTCGGCAAGCACTTTACTCTTTTCCAACAAAGCCTTGTCAGTCAGCTGTTCTCTGAGCGCGATCAGTTCCGATTTACGTTTATTCAAGTTCCTAATCTCTGCGTCGATTTGATTTAATTCATGCGAGATTGCAGCGAGCTTCTCTTCGTCCGTCCCTAAAAAAAGAAAATACAGTCTATTACATTGTGAATATAAAATACTTCCTAGCTTTTAATAAAGAAACAGATTTCAAGAAACACAGTTCGAAAAATGCTTCAGTTTATTTGTACTTGTCTAAGGGTGAGTTTTGATTGAAGCTACAAGTCGCCTCGGTGGCCTAGTGGATCGTATTAGGCTTTCACCCCGAGGACCCAGGTTCGATTCTTGGCGAGGGCTTGGCATTTTCATACGCTATAAATCATCCCATCGTCTGCATTAGCCCAAGTGTGCACAATAGTCGGATGTTAAACACAAAAAAAAAAGGTTGAAGCTACGATAAACGTTTAGAACAGCAATATTAGCATAGCGAAAAAAACAAACATGCTCTACTACAGAGCTGTTTATGCTGAAGCAGTGCAATGACTCACTCTTCGATCCCTACTAACAATAGCGTGTAGAAAAAGCTACAATCTATTTTATTTGCTCTTATCGAGGATGGATATTGAAAGTTTCCTTGTAAAATTATTGTTCTTCTACGGCAACATCAGTTTTTCTGTATTTGTCCAATATTCTTGACAATGTATTCTGAACGTATATAAATAATCATAACCATAAAATCATTCCTATTGGTATAACCATTCCCATATATGCCAATTTTGTGGAATGCTGCCTTAAATTATTAAAAATATGACGATATTCCCTAAACGATATTCCCTTTCAGTACTGATAGTGTGTGCATTCTATATTTTCAAGTAAATAATAATACTTTGTAGTTCTTGAAAACAACAGTATTTTCTCTTCTTTAGATACTCAAATTTCGATAATACAACTTGAGTTTCTACTACAAGACAGTGGCTGTTATCTCAGTTCCGTTGTGAATACTACGGAGATTGATATGCTTTTATCACTGACATCACAGCTTCAACATAAATTAGTTACTGTTTGATTTCAAATTTATAGAATAAGATATAACTTCATGTTTACTGATTTTGAAATGACAAATTTGAGTAAAAGTTAAGAAAATGTGCAAATTTATTTTTACTTCTTACAAATGTAAAAGACAAAACTGTTCTTACAGTGGAGTTTGAAATATAGTTTGTCTGGCAGGAAAATATTAACAAGACTTGAGGGATGCAGAACAGGTAGTCTGTGCCTAGTCGAAATTCAACTGAGACAATGGATGTAAGCAATTTGCAGAAGCGAGTGTGGGAAGGTAGACGCACTAGGAAGAGTACAGTTTTATTTTAGACACTGTAAGATTTGTTTATTTGAATTTTAATTAAAAACAGAGCAAAATATGTTTAGAGATGTACGGACCTCCATTTTTCAGTACTGTATCACAATTTTCTTTAAAACACAATCGCTATAGCGTCTGAGCTCACGGAAACGTAAGCGACCAATCAGGCTAGCCATCCGAACTTTTAAGAACTGTCGACGCTTTAAATATTCCTAGCTAAAGAAACAAGTTAAGAATGACAAATGACATTTTTTTGAAACTACCCCAATAATTCTGCTTTATTGTATAGAAAAAATTTAAAAACATGAACATCTTGATGAAATTTCAAAATGGCAGATTCACTAAACGCTAGTTTTTGCTGTATTTTTCTATCTACCATTAATATCTGCACACAGTGTGTATATATAAGTGAATCGAAAAAACATGATCTGGATTTAAACTACTGTAGGAAAAACATTTGTTTGTGTGTTAGGAATTGACATTATAATTTTAATAATTAGTTTTAATATTGTAGAGCTCACATCCAAAGAATGAACATTACTGGCAAAAACATAGAAAAATTACGAAACTGCTGACATACCAGCAGTTCAGATAACAGCTTAGGGAAGAAGTAAGTCATGACCAATTGATTCTAGGGGAGACCTAAGGGCCACAGGACAATAATGCCAAGGAGTACTCTAAGAGGACATTCCAGTCAGATGGTGTTGGGGAACAACGAATCAGCAGTCTGTTGGTTGACAATTAAACCATTCGATAAGAAGTTAAATGAACTTCAAAATGTACTTGAACAAAAAACGTACATTTTTACAGATAACAGCTTAGGAAAGAAGTAGGTTGTGGGCCAATCGAGTCTAGGGGAGACCTAAGGGCCACAGAACAACTAACACCAAGGAGTGCTCCAAGAGGACATTCCAGTCAGATGGTGTTGGGGAACAACGAATCAGCAGTCTGTTGGTTGACAATTAAACCATTCGATAAGAAGTTAAATGAACTTCAAAAATATACTTGAACAAAAAACATACATTTTTACAAAAGTTTTTTTCAGTAATTTTTATTACAGATTTTAAAATGGTCACCATTTTTTTAGATTAGTTATTTTTTTAACTAGGTCTTTACCAGTGTAAAGAACTGCAGTTGAACCAGAAGATGAAAATGGTGCAAAGTTTCAAATTGATCCACTTTGTCATTCTAAGCCAATAAATTACTTTGTAAAAACCAAAATAGCAGTTACCTGATAAATTTAAATATTTCTAGACATATTTCATAAGAACAGATCAAACTTTTTTGTTTTAATAAAACAGTTCAAAAGTATGGTAAACAAATAGTTTAAATGATTAGGATTATGACCTATTCTACCTGTCAGTGGTCTATCCACTCACCTCATAAAGGCTACCGCGGTTTCGTTTTCAGGCCATTATACAAAATGTTAAATCCCTCTGTCGAGGTTGTCACAAAGTCAAACAAAACATTAAAACATACATCACAAACACTGAGCACAATTACACGTTTAAAATATTCATTATGAAATTCGGCTTGGCCAAGCTACACACGCGACTCGTACGTCGTTGCATTCCGGACTGTATAACAGCCTGAAGATGAAACAATAGTTTTGAAACCGCGGTAGCCTTTATTAGGTGAGTGGATAGACCACTGACGGGAAGAATAGGTCATAATCCTAATCATTTGAATATGTGGTCCAGTGGCTATATTAGAATAATGAAATAGTTTAAGGATAGGGTTTAGTTTCAAAAATAAAGACATTATAAAAAAACATTTAATTTAATTTTTAAAGTCGTATGTTTCACAGGGGGGGAAATTCAAAATAGCTAAATGACAAATACACCTTATAAAAAAACATACTTAAGCTATACAAAATTAATTTCACAGTGTTTGTTGAAATATATTCTATACTGTAATGTAAATATTCTTAATTTAAATATTTCTTTAAATTATAATTCAAGTTCTATGATAGGACAAACATTAAGGAGTGCACAATAATTGACATTCCAGAGACCCACTGTCCTTCAGGAAGTAGTAAGAAAACCTAAATCAGGTAATGGCAACCTCAAAACCATCCATTTTCTCATATATCTGGGTAGTGGTAGGGCAGATAAGATTAAGGATAGGGTTTAGTTTCAAAAATAAAGACATATTATAAAAAAAAACATTAAATTTAATTTTTAAAGTAATTGTACATTTCACAGGGGAAAAAATTCAAAATAGCTAAATGACAAATACATCTTATAAAAAAACATACTAAAGCTATAAAAATATGTTGTAATGAGGCAGAAAACACCAAACTGTTAAAAAAACTGCTTTTCTCTAAACGACAAACAAACTGCTTTTTCAAACGGAAACAAGCAGTTTGATTTCGACTGGTTCGTGATTTGTTAAACAAGGAACAGCTGTTGGGACTCCCCCGCCACCCACGTTCTATTCGAACATTGCCGCAAGTCTAAAAGTGTTTTCCTTCAACCTGCTTTTATGCTTTTTCTCTTTATTTCAAAGTTGCTTGTAGTGAAGTAAGAACTGTTTGGTCGTTGTCAACGATTATCTCTATTTTGTTGCGAATTGTTTGAAAGTTTTAAATGTAAAATTTGTTGTTCAAACATTTTTTTAAACTGTAAAATCAGCCATAATTGTGTTTTATATTAGTTTTTCTCTGTAGTTTAATTTGTGTTTAGAAACTTTAAAATATTTAGTGGACAATTTTGAACGTTTTCTTTTACTTTTTTTTACTATGTTCCTATTACTATATTGTACTTATTAAGGTTACTTTTTTCAGTGTTGAAAAGTGAAAACCTACTTTCTCCCAAATAAAAATATGACAGTAACATCTCACATTTTGTAAATACATAACCTAATTTTATTTAAACATATTTTTTATATTTATTATCAATCAACAATATTTTTTAATCAACTAAAAATATTCTAAATTGTTTGCATTTCAGTAAATATGCAAAGGACTATTTAATTTTTAAGTAAAAAAAAAGAATGCTTCTATTACAAATTCATTGCATTTTGTAAAATATAAAATGGCTACATATATATTACGTTTTGAGAATGTAATTTAATTATTACTACACTTATAAAGATTATTTTTTTCTAAATGCTTTACACTCAAAAACAGTTAAGGACATGGTGGTAATGGGAATGAAAAAGTAGTCTTAGAAAACTGAACGTATGTGCTTTATGTTTTAGCTGCTAATACAACTTCGAGTTTCAGTTTCGTAAACCTGTTTTTTCCAACTGTTTTAAAAAGCAGCTTTTTTCCTCAACAAACAGTTTGTTGATGTTTTGTAAAAATACCAGAAACGTCCACCCCTACTAGGCGGATAAATACAGTGACAGTTTTGTGATGAGTGTACAAAAAAAACCCTATACAATACACTCGCTCTAGTTCGGCCTTTATGTAGCAAGGCGAGTTACTTGAACACAAGTCTCACGGTCACAGTGACAGTATAAATGACAAATACATCTTATAAAAAAAAACAGTTAAGCTATAAAAAATACATAATTAATTTCAAAGTTATTGCTGAAATATATTCTATACAGTAATGTAAATATTCTTAATTTAAATATTCATTACTTTTCATTCATCCATTCATTACATTTCATTCATTCATTCATTCATTACAATTCATTTCATGGTCACACGGACAGTGACACATCACTTATTTACCCAATACTGAACCGTGAAGCCACATCAGCGATAATTCACCATTTTCCTCTCTCAACACTTATTTTGTGAGTTTTTTAGAAAACTCCTATACAAATTTCTAAAAACAGTTTTAATTATTTTTAATTCAAATTACAGCGCTATAAAACCTCAATAAAAAGCAGTAATTATATCTACCCCCAATTACAATGAAGAAGTTATTCACAGCAATTGGGCGAAGAGCAGAAGTAAGGTATTTTTTTCAAAATTAAAACAGTACAAAGTAAATTATCATTTCGATATATAAATCTTCGTAGAAGATCATACTTCAGTAAAAACTAATACAAAGAAACTTCCCTTTAACCTAAATCCCACTACGATTTAAACTTTAATTTGGGGGAAGAGTTACTTTTAAGAATCATACATATTTTAGACCAAATACTGTATCTATAGGCTATAATCAACTTAAATATCAATCAATTAAATTTAAACTAAAATAACTTGTCAGTTTGAATCCATTAATACGAATTTGGCATTCTCGTCATCGGAAAACCCATAAAAGTCTTCATTGTTTGGAGGCGAGTTTGTTTCCATAAAATCGTTCAATCGCTTTGCAGTGCTGAGAGCATATTCAACTTGATCGCAAATTATGTTTTGATTTCTCGCAAATGTTAACCACTTGTCGAATCTGTAAACAAAATATATTTATATATCACAATTAACACTGAATAAATGAAAAAAAGAACAATTAACTCTTTCTTCCAAAGCCAGAACTATAAAACATGCTAGTTACTTTTTATTAATAATATTCCGGTTTGAAAGCTATGAGCAAAAAACAAAAAATGGTTTAGGTCTCCCCTGAATTATATCGATAGCATCAATGAAACACATTTTTTTTTTTTTTTTTTTTTTTTGTTTTAACGTCCGACTATTGTGCACACTTGGGCTAATGCAGACAATGGGATGATTTATAGCGTATGAAGATGCCAAGCCCTCGCCAGGAATCGAACCCGGATCCTCAGGATGAAAGCCTAGTACGCTATCCATTAGGCCACCGAGGCGGCTAAATAATTGAAACACAATTATTTAAGTCCTTTAGTAAAAGAGTCTTAATGGTGCAGTGCAAAAGTGTTTTTATATTTATTTAAAAGAAGCTTAACTAAATATGTTTTTATATGAATCCAAACAGAAAGTCTTATATTCTTCTTCTTTTCTGCTAGGATTATTATCACTGTGTTCAGTATAATGATCTGCCTTCCCTAGCTTCGTCAATCCTACTTTCGTTGACACGTTTCGGAGAACCTCCATCTTCAAAAACTATATCTATCTCTTTGATAGATAGATATAGTTTTTGAAGATGGAGGTTCTCCGAAACGCATCAACGAAAGTAGAATTGATGAAGCTAGGGAAAGCAGATCATTACACTGAACACAGCCAATTACACTGAACACAGCCAAACAGAAAGTATGCGTTACTAATCTTCAAACAACAACAAAATTACATTTGAAAGCTAGAGACAATTCATATTGAAATCTGACAGCAAAGTTTATTTTAATTTTTTTTTTTTCTAACCCAAACTACAACAGCCGAACTAATTGGGACCAGTCCTGTTCGTATTAGCAAATTTTCGGATTAGCTGAAGTAATTTTAGTAACGGAGATGAAAGTAATAGAACAGATGTCCAAATGAGAGTACAATTAATCTCCACTTAATGTAGCAGTGCCATTATTCAATTCTCAACGTTAACACTAACAACATGTGAATCGAAGAAAACGCAAAAAAGACTAGCCGAGTATTAAGTTTCAATATTTATTGCTTTTATATACAATGTTGTCTTTTGTTTATCTTTGTTCAACTACAGAACAATCAATGTTGTTTAGCAGACTGAATCATGTACATCACACTATATAATAAATATTAAATTCAATATTGTTTATAGTTTTAACACACTTTTTACGAACACTAAATTTTGTATATAGTAAAATACAGATGTTTTCTGCGCAACTGATAGCTTTTTTATGTTTCTGCACAATAATACCCCTTAAAAACAAGTCAAAAATACAAAACAAAGTTTACTTTTTTAACCAAATATTTTTGGATTAGGCAGATTTTTACATAAGCAGGAACCCACTGTATATAAGCCGCCTCAGTGGCCTAGTTGATAGTGTACTGGACTTTTAACCCGAGGACCCAGATTCGATTCCCGGCCAGGTCTTGGCATTTTCATATGCTATAAATCATCCCATTGTCTGCATTAGCCCAAGTGTGCAAAATAATCGGACGTTAAACACACAAAAAAAACAAAAAATCCACTATATATACGAGGGCTATTTTTTTTCAAGGTCCGATCGGTCGCGAAATAAAAACTCCCGTAAAAATCGGATGAACCTGTGCGCAGATGTGTTGCGCAGCGTCTCTAGTATGGCTGTCAATCGCGTCGCGTCACTTCCGTTTAGTTGTGTTCACGTAGGTAGGATGTAAACATGTCTACAACAATAGCATCTCCCACCAAGTGTGAAGTTCGTGCGGTAATTCGATTTCTTCAGGCTGAGGGGTGTAATGCAGCCGAAATTCATCGATGAATAAGTACTGTGTACGGTGAAACTTCAATGAGTGACAGAAAAGTGCGACAATAGTGCAGAAACTTTAAAGCAGGACGTACAGATATTCATGATGCAGGAGGTCAGGGAAGGAAGTCAGTGTCAACCAATGATCTCGTTCAGCGAGTGGATGAGGCAATTCGAGAAAATCGTTGGTTCATAACTTCTGAATTGAGCGATTCATTTCCTGAAATTTCAAGGTCAGCTCTCTACATCATTGTCAGCGAGAAACTTCAGTACCACAAACTGTGTGCGAGATGGGTTCCCAAGATGCTGTCCGACCATCACAAAACACAGAGAATGTGAGCCTCCCTAACGTTTCTCCAACAATGAAGGAGAAACTTTCTTGAACAAAATTGTCACAGGGGACGAGACATGGGTCCATTACGAAACTGAAGAAACAAAAGAACAATCCAAACAATGGATGCATTCTCACTCTCCCAGTAAACCAAAGAAGTTCAAGCGAACCTTTTCCAACAGTAGTGCATGGCTACTGTGTTCTGGGACCGAAATGGAGTTCTCTGGTGGAATTCATGGAACGTGGCACAACCATTACAGCAGCTTCATACAGCGTGACTCTTCAACGTCTACGAAGGGCAATTCATAATAAGCGGAGAGGAATGTTGTCATCAGGCATTGTCCTTCTCCACGACAATGCTCGGCCACCACTGCAGCTTCAACAAAGACGCTCCTACAGTCTTTTCAATGGGAAGTGTTTGGTCATCCACCATACAACCCGGACTTGGCTCCATCCGATTTTCACCTGTTTGCTCACATGAAACACTGGTTAGGAGGACAACATTTTGGCACAGACATTGAGCTGCAGACCAGAGTACAAACATGGCTGAAAACACAGGCGGCTACGTTCTACAACGAGGGTATTGGGAAGTTGGTACCACGATACGATAAATGTCTAAATCTGAGTGGCGACTATGTAGAAAAATAGCGTAATTATGTAAGTACTTGTTACAAATAAATAATTTTTGATTTTTATTGTAGTTTTTATTTGGCAATCGATCGGACCTTGAAAAAAAAATAGCCCTCGTATTTTTTTTAATTTCAAATTTAGTTCACTTATTTACATAAGCCAGAAATGACTTTATATGGTCGTTATATACGAACAAATTCTTTAAAACATTTTGTCCAAAGTACTGGCAAAATTTTCAGTTGTATGTCAGCTCAATTTTGACAATTGTTTAAATTACCATTTTTATGCAATTTAGGAATTTCTTAAGTCATTATTAACTTGTACCAACAAATCTTGTAAGAGTTTAACCTTCAAAAATAAATTATTTACTTACGTACATCCTGATGTTACATCTGGAGGTTTGCCGAATAGACGAGACAAAGCATTTACAGTTAAACTTGTACAGTCATCTTTAATTTCTACGACCTCCATTGTACTTTCATTTTCAAGATGGTTTTTAAAGCTATGATTGAACGTTACATATGTTTCAGTGTTGTACGCCACAAGTTTGTTTTCTTCATTGTGAACCTTACGAACGGTTTTGTTTTTCACTGGCATTGCGACAGATTTTTCAAAATGCTTGGGCTTCACAAATTTACTGACCGGTATACTAGGAACCGCGTTACTGCGAAGAAGTTCTCTTTTAAAATTCCTGAACTGTTTGTTCGTAAAGTGTTTGCTGCAAAGTGAAGCGCTCCGAACTTTACCTGATTTCAATGTTGGATTATTTGAAAATTGCACCCACTTGTAGTACCTGGAAAATAAAACCAAATGAATAGTAAAACTTACATTAAAAAACACATATAATTTGAAAAGGCCTAAAAAACTGACAAAGTGTTTATAAGAAGCTTAAAGTTATCACAAAGTAAACACATTTTTAATTTATTTATTTATAGGCTATTTTAATTAATGTTATCATTGTTACAAGGGTCGCTTGGAAAGTAAAGAACATTTTAATCTGACGAGCCAATCAATTCCCCCACCACCATGACACTGACCTTCCTACTCCTTCATACCAGTCTGATGCCAATGTGTGACAAAACTAATGATCCTGTTAACTTTTTTCTTTTTTTTTAAGGCAAAAAGCACATTGAGGTTATTATCGCCTCCCTAAATGTAAGTGTGAGTTAGTCGTAAGTGTAGTGTTGTAAGTGTGTGTTAGTTAGACTCAGGTACCGCGAGGGACGTATAAATCCTCTCAATAGGTGTAGCTAGACTGTACCCCCCTGCGGGGTCCTGTTAACGTGTGTTCATAGTGTAATAAGCTTTTTCAATGTGAAAAAAGTCTGCCCTATTGAAATTTATAGACATGCAACTGAGATTTATAATAACATGAATGACAGTCAGTGAAATGGCATTATCACAATCCTTATTAAATCAAAACAAAAAGCCAAACAAATTTAAAGTGCCAAGAAGATTACGGCTAGTGTTTTGGGATCGGAAATCATGTCCTACTCAACAACTTCACACCATGAGGGAAACCAAATGCAGCAGCTTACTGTCAGACCCTTCGCTGACCACACCGCGCCATTCACAACAAACGGTGTAGACTGTTGCTGAGTGGCATTGTGCTTCACGATAACACACACCTTTATGCTGCTGCGTTGATGAAGAACTTGCTTCAGCAGTTTAAATGCAAAATTTTTGAACATCCGCCTTATAGTTCAAACTTAGCCCCAAGTGGTTACCAGCCGCCTCGGTGGTCTAGTGGATAGCGAACTAGGCTTTCACCCCGAGGACCCGGGTTCAATTCACGGCGAGGGCTTGGCATTTTCATACGCTATAAAATCATCCCATAGTCTGCATTAGCCCAAGTGTGCACAATAGTTGGACGTTAAACACAAAAAAAAAAAAAAAAAAAAAAAAAAAACCAAGTGGTTACCATTATTTTCTCAAATTGAAAGATTTTTTGGCCAAATCATTATAGAAATGGCAACGAACTGAAAGAGAGCGTTAGTGAGTAGTTCAACAAGTATACAGAAGGCATAGAAAAGCTAGTGAAACAATATGATAAAACGTTTAATTTGAACGATGACTATGTAGAAAAATAGGTAAGTTATCAGGATGTCAGTGTACAAAGGAAAAAAACATCTTTACTTTCCGAATGACCCTTGAATTATATATTTTATTCATTTTACACTGTATTTAATTCAAACAAAATGTTAAATTATTATCATTTGTCAATTCTTATTTTCACTTATTGAAACAATAAAACAACTTTGTGTACATGCAACAAGCTATGTAATGAAACTGTACAAACTTGCAGTACCGGTAACTTAGTTTCTGACATCCACACATCTCCCATAATAACTGGTATTTGCCTGTTATTATGTATCTTATTCCAATTTTTGTAGTTTTCGCTGATCACGTTTAAGGTTTTTGTTTTTAATTTTCATAGCTTGAGCGTATCGGTAAAATACGGAATCAGCACTGAGCACGTGAACGTCCTTATTTTTAATATTTCAACACAGGTCTAGTCATATTACGTTCTATTTCTTAAGTTTTTCATTTTCAGGTTATTTACTTGATTGGTTCAGTTTCTCATAACATTGTGCAGGCCTATTGTTCTACACACGCAAATGATGGCAAATGTTTGGTTAAAAAAAACTCATAATACAGTATACCCTGGCTTATGGTCGACCTGCACAACGGTCATATTCATATCGTACAACGGTCTAATTCACGAATGAAAAATGACCCACATAACAGTTTAGGTTTCGGATAAAGGGCTGAACATATTATAAGAGTATTTTCATTTTGTCAAATTATTTCTAAGCACATGTGTAAATATAGAGATAACATTGTGCTGAGTTAACACAAACAAGCCTTTGATTGATGGTTGTTCGGTTTTTGTAGTTCCATAACATGATATTTCTTGGTTATCTGTTCTCAGAATGTCCACTCCTATTCGCTTTTCTGCCATCATACCTAATTTTACTTAGTGTGTCATCAACTCTTTTACTGTGTGTTTAATTTGTTAGCCTGTTAAAAATTTAAACAGTTAAAAAATATTATCAAGTTACATAATTTTGATTTTTAAATTTAACAAAACGTTACGTTATGTGCTAGTTTTAAATTGTTGTTTAAATCCTTTTCCTATTTTTTTTTGTTGTGAATATTAATTAAATGGGTCCTAGAAGAAATGCTTGTGGTAGTGGAAGTAAATGACAAACTTTGACTATTGAAGTAAAAAAGTTACAGTATGAACTCAAAAAATTAACAGACGTGTGTATACATATATGTGACATAATTACATTTGTATGAATTTAGTTAAAATAAAGTGTGACTTCTGTTCTGTGAATTTTCTTCATTCTTCACCTTTGACGTATTAGTAGTGAGTACTCAATTATTTTCTATGTAACAAATTTAAATGTTTTCCATAAGTCTCTATTGTAAACACTGACATGCATGCAATCTGTTCAGATAACAGTCTTAATTCTGGAACAAATTAACAGGGGTGCCAACGTTCTGTAGAGACTTATGTTTGTGTCTGAGTATTTGGTTTATTCTTCAATGATGTAGGGAAAGCTCAATGGTTCGTACAGCAATGTAGTTTTAATGTAGCCTACTTATTGCATAATAGCTTCATAAATCTGTTAATATTTTACTCTACACATAATTCACGTTAAGGCTGCTAATTTTGTAGGTAACTAAAATACGTACTTATTTTAATATAATACAAAAATCGATCAGTGTCGCTAAATCACCCTTTACTTTACTATGTCTCCGAAACGCACACTTCAAGGTTCTTAATTCAAGCCACAGTTAATCCTACTGTTTTACGTCTTACATTAAAGGTAATCTCTCGTCCTTATTAGTCGGACATCAAATACGGACACAAAGAAAATATAAAGAAACAAAGTAAATTTAGAAACATAAAGAAACAAAGTAAATTTAGAAACATCGGTCAGAAAAGCCTCTAAACTTCTTACAAAGAAGTGAAGAATGAAATTCATAATTAAATATTAGTGCCATCAATACAAGCTTAATTATTTATTACACTAAGAAGTTTGTTACAACTTTCAGAAAAAAATCAACTTAATTAGGAATCAATTACCATAACTAGGTAAGTTAATATACAGATTAATGCCCATAATTATGACAATGTTCATTATAATAATTACCAGAGCATGGAGCCATGTCACTGACATGATATAAAACAGTTTCTTTTCCAAAAATTTATTTACAAAACCAGCGTATATATTTTACAATGATTGGTATGTAACCGCAGAAGGAAACAAATTTCTATACAACTGATTAAAAACATTTTTAACAATTAACATTTTAGCCTATATTTAAATAAATATTTCCGTATGAAAAGGTATTCTTACTTTACAATTAAAAAGTATAAAATTGATTCCAGACTGTTCCTTTTTCAATCAGTTTCAAGAAGGATACAATACATTTGGGTTTTACAAACACTGATAAATGTAGATCCTTCGAAATGGTAGAAATGCAAAAGGCTAAAACTTAAATACAGTAATACCAAATATTCAATACAATTTTTTAATATTTGTAAAAATATGTACAAATTTTACAAACAGGTTACAATACTTGCAAAGTACTTAAAGATTACTAAAAAAAATATATGTACGCCTAGGCCTTCAAATTAGCTTAAACGGGAATTTTTTAATAAATTTGATTTTGATATTTGGACTTACCTTACCAATTTTCCATCATGCTGCCTTGGAAAATTAAATAATTTAATATGAGGATACTTTTCTGAATTAACGGGGCATCCATACGCAGCACATCTTCTAACAGGCCTACTAAACAATTTCTTTTGCGGTTCCAATTTCTTTTGTTTTTCTTCTGTAATGAAATTTTATCTTAATGACAAATGGCAGCCTATTTATATCTTCAACCGTTTATTATAGTTATTTTGGGTACTTATTATATTTTACCAGTTTTATAAAATTAATAATTTTTTTTCTTTTACTACGTACTTTATTATACAATTAAGATATACTCACCCATGGAAGAATAAATTTCTTATGATAAGTTGCGATTTTTTGCAAATTTTAGTGGAACTATATCTATATTATGATATCACTGCCATTTACACTGCATGGAGAATGCTAGATTTACTAATTGATGGCTTCGATGAAAGCCAAGGTCACCCATCAAAGTAGTATTCATCCGTGTTATTCTTATCTAAGCATTGTGTCGTTAATTATTTCAAAGTAAATTTCATGCAATACTACTTTCATACGAAATTGTGTTAGTTTCTTAAAGTTATTTTTTTTAAATAAAAAGTTTCTGTTTTTATTATTAATTACACACATTAAATAAATTGTTTTTATAAAGAAAAACATGTTAGCTACTCTTGTACACTAAAACATGTAGGTTATGCAAGTATTTTTTAAACTTCCTACAATTTTCTATTTTGTATTATTGTCACATAGTATTTATTAGTCAGAAATACTAATGGTCACACAACAGAGATATTAATATCACAAAAGTACTACTTTTTAAAGATAGTATGATTTCAAATATTTAGCTAATGATGAATGACTGAGTTAACTGTTACTAACTGTAAAACCTCCGGAATCTATTTCATGTTTTTTTTTTTTTTTTTAACATCAGACTATTATGCACATTTAGGCTAATGCAGATGATGGGATGATTTATAGCGTATGAAAATGCCAAGCCCTGGCCGGGAATCGAACCCGGGTCCTCAGGGTGAAAGCCCAGTACACTATCAATTAGGCCACCAAGGCGGCCAAGGAATCTGTTTCATCAATCCACGCCCCTAGTTCCTTTCATTCCACTATGATCGTGTCGCCTTGCTCAACGCCTGCATAATGGGTTCACAGTTTGGTACCTACCACTCTACTTTTACTATTTCATACTTAACAATATACCACACTAACTATGAACTATGAAATATTCAGAGATAGACAGAATTACTAAGGAGATAAATATTGATACTGCTAACAATACACGCACACAATTCTTTCCTGCCGGATTTAGCTTGTCAGTATTAATTATTTACTGTTAATGTTTTTTGGTATTTCTGACTTTTAAAACTAACAATTATAACAATTTTTTTATTTTATTATGTGCTACATTTCGTTAAGAGATATCATGAAAGATTAATTTTATTATGATTTTTAGATATTTATTACCTAACTATATCCTGGTGCCCATTTTTACAAAGCATTGGCAGCTCAAATGCTTTGTAAAAACCATTGTAAAAGCATGAGTTATCCACCGCAATAACTCATTCTAAAGGTTAATAGTTTTTATGGAACACTAGTTAAATAACCAACTGAGTTAAACACCCAACAAGTTTAGGTCCTGAAGTTTTTAAGTTAAGTTTCTGAAGTGAGTTAGGTTCTGAAGTTTTTTTAAAAAAAAAAAAACAAATTATTCTTTTCATTATTACACTCATTTAACTGTTTTAGCGATGAAAAACATGTTTCCTACTTCCATACAGTAGTCATTTTGAGATTATATTTGTTCCTTTTATTTTCATTTTTTTTTTTTTTTTTTTGTAACTTCCTGTTGTTTGTATACTTTTATATTTGAATCATGACATATAACAAAGCGTTTTGGTGCATAAACTACCAAAATTGATAAATGACTTGAAAACTCAATTATACCTGTTTTATTGTACAGGTTCTGTGTTGAATATGGTTAGAACTGTGTTGATAAATATATACCATTAATCGTGGTTTTTGTTTTTTTTTTTTTAAATCTATATTATATGAAGATGCATAGCTACATAACAAATCAGCCAAGAGCATTGATTCACAGTTTTATTTAACAGATACTGAAAAGTAGCAGTAATAGTTTTCACAGATACCACGTATTTCACAGATAGTATCATCTCTAGCATGTAATAAAATGTTTTGACGCAAATATTATGAAACTAAGTCACTTTACCTTATTTTGTAATAAAACAAATAAATTAAATTAAGTCATTTTACCATATTTTGTAATAAAACAGAACATTCCATTTTACATCAATACCGAAATGAAAATGAACTTCTGGTTGGATGTGACTAGTAAATTTACAGTGTGCTGTTTTTGAATTTTTGGTAATTTTTTTTGCTAAAACGCTTAATTACAAGTCCACAAGCAGTAATCCAAAATATAAAAGCACAAGAAGGAAGTAATAAAGTGTTTAGAGAAAAAATTACAAAAAACTAAAACAAGGTACACTGTATATTTACCATAAAAAGTAGTAGGTCCTTATGATAAGCCTAAACTATTTATGTATAAATAAGTGCAATCACATTACTACTATTATTATATAAGTGACGAAGTAAATATACAGTGTATCAGCATTTGAAAAAAAACAACCTACATCGCATAAATACCCTTTTAATACTTGAACTTACCAATTTCATTCATAATGATATTTTATTTTTAAAATGTCTTTATTACAAAACCGCAACGATTCGCATTAATCGTCACGACTTTGGTTTATTACTTTTTTTATTTTACCACTAAATGTTTAATCAGTACCTAACACTTAATTACTTATTTTTACAGTATGTACATTTACCGTACCGGGTCACCATTTGTCACTAAAAAAATAAACATAAATCATAAAATACGGTACAAATAAAACGTGCATGACAACAATGATTACAAAAGGATAAGGCTTGTAACTCAACTGTGGCCAAATCTGTTTATACATAGATTAGTGGACCACAGATTAGTGATAAAGAACAGAATCTGTATTGTTATATATTAATACTGTATCGTATTTTATATAATGCAAAACAATAATTGTATTTGATAGTACTACAAGAAGTTCTATCACTTTTTAAGACTAAAAATCTTTTCGGTCTACTTATGATTTGAACCTGTATAACCTTTGATTTATAAAGACCGCAAAAAATTATGTAGTTACTGGTTATCCTTCTAAAAACTGAAGTATTATATAGTGCATTGAATTACTATATTAATTTATAACAAATTTTGATAAATTTAATTACAGGTAAACAATCGTTTCATGCATCAATTTTGTTATTATTACTATAAATCACATTATATTTTATTACTTTTCTTTCGAATAACTTAAACATTGATAAAAGTTTTCGTAACATATACTATGTTAGTAGAATGTTTCCGCAGTAAAGTCCAATCAAACCAATAGTGTTGTGCAAAGAAAATCTTGATTTCAATTAATTACAACTTATTAAAAAATGGGTACATTATTTTCTTAATCACTTCATTTTTTTAAGGGTAGGATAATGAATTTTATCACTAATCATTATTAATGTCTTACAGTAACTTTCACAATTTGTTCTGGTTAGACGACGATAATAAAATCGATTATATGGCGGTTAAAATATAAACAACAAATTATGACAATTTCAAGGTAAACTATATTTTTTTTGTTCATAAGACTAATCATAATTATGTTTTTTAACAAAATTTAATGTTACAAACAAATTAATAAACAAAATTAAATATAGGAGAATGTTTTATGTGAAACAATTTAAAATTTAATGATAACCTATTATTAATAAAACTATCTTTGAATTAAACCTATTTTTATTTTGAAATACAATATAAATTTAAGTAATATTTTTTTACATTTTGAAATTACCTCCATATTGTGATCTATATTCAGTATCTCAAGATATGACTCAATCAACTTGTTGAGATATAGGAAACACTCAGTGATAAGTGATGCAACATTTTAGTGCTATTTCACATCAGGTGCATGATGGTTGTTTACTAATGCTGCATTGAGGATCACACTCTTGTTAAAATAGTGATATTATTACTTATATAACAAACAAATAGGGCAGTGTTTAGTGATTTTGAAATAATTGTTTATTTTACTTGAATAATACAGTATAAATAACTTTAATAAAGTTAAAAGTGTTGTGAACTGGACAAATTTATACAGGAGGTGTGCATAAATTTTTGTGAGTCATTATTTTAATCACAATATAAATTGTAACAAAAATAAATTTTTGACTTATAATTATTAAAAGAAAATGGTTTTAGATATAGATTTATTTCGTACTGATAAAGGTGGAGATCCTAACAAAATTCGTGAAAATCAAAAGAAACGCTTCAATAGTGTTTCGTTGGTTGATGTTGTAGTTGAAAATGACACAAATTGGAGACAACTTCGACACAAAATCGATAATTTGAACAAATTGAAAAATCTTTGCAGCAAAGAAATTGGAGAGAAAATAAAAAATAAAGAAGATGTAGGTGACGAACTTGCAATGCCATTGACAATCAATTTAAATGATTTGGATGATATAACGTCAGAATTTTTAAAAACGTTAACGATCATACAAATAAAACAGTATATAGCAAAAGTAGAAGATGCACTTCAGGTATACGAAGTGGAATTGACTGATACAGAAATTGCCAGAAATAATGCTCTGTTCGAAATTGGAAATTTCATACACGAATCTGTACCAATTAGTAACAACGAGGATGAAAATGAGGTTGTGACTACTTTTGGCAATGTAACTTTACATAAAGCATTTTCGCACATAGATTTATTACACATGATCGATGGAGTTGACAGCGAAATGGGAAGTACCGTTGCAGGAGCACGATGTTACTACCTTAAAGGACCTTGCGTCTTATTGCAGTTAGCATTAATTCAGTTTGCTATTCACCGATATCTGAGTCATGGTTACTTGCCCATTTACACACCGTATTTCATGCGTAAAGAAATTATGCAAGAAGTCGCGCAGTTGTCTCAGTTCGATGAAGAGCTATATAAAGTCATTGGAAAAGGTAGCGAGAAAATAGGAGATGAAACACCTTCAGAAGAGAAATATTTAATAGCGACTTCAGAACAACCAATTGCTGCTTTACACCGAAATCAATGGCTTCCAGAATCTGATTTTCCAATTCGTTATATCGGACAATCAACGTGTTTCCGACAAGAAGTGGGATCACACGGAAGAGATACCAGAGGTATATTTAGGGTCCATCAATTCGAAAAGATCGAACAATTTGTACTCACCTCACCGTTTGAAAATAAATCATGGGAGATGATGGACGAGATGATGAAACACTGTCAACAGTTTTACGAAGATTTAGGAATCGCCTACAGGGTGGTGAACATCGTATCCGGATCATTGAACAACTCCACAGCAAAGAAACTCGACTTGGAAGCATGGTTTCCAGGTTCAGAAGCATTTCGAGAGTTAGTATCGTGCAGCAATTGCCTCGATTACCAATCACGCCGGTTGCTGATTCGTTACGGCCAGACGAAACCAAAAAATACACAACCTGACTATGTTCACATGTTGAACGGTACTGCATGCGCTACTACAAGAGTTATTTGTGCGATTTTAGAAACTTACCAGACAGAAACAGGAGTGAAGATTCCGCCAGTGTTGAAACCTTATTTTCCTCCAAATTATCCTGATAAAATTCCATTTGTGAATTCAGCGCCGTTAGGGGAAGAAGAATGTAAATGAGCTGTCAGGAAAGTGATTGATTACAATGAAACATAGTATCGTTGATTTAGCTAACCTATTTATTTAATTTTTTAACATGGTTTATTTAATTGAGAAATTTGTAGCTTTCATTGCTATAATGTTTTAATAGAAAGAAGGTATCTTAAACATAAATAATTTAAAAAATAATAATCCTGTATGCATACATAAAGATTATAGTTCACAAAAATCATACTGCCCAGCATACAGTATTCAGGATTTTAAAATTTTGAAAAATTCAAAAAAATTTAATAAAAAATATGCTTATCATTATTTTTTTAATCTTTAAATAAATTGATTTTAAGAATATTATTTGTATAATTGTTTTTTTGTTTTCAATACTGTAAACATGAAATGTATATATTTTTTGTTATCCTATAATTATTGTATTTATTTATTATTTTAACGTAAAAGTATTACCAACACCAAAAGTATTAAGTAAAAGTTTGTATTATTATTATTATCATCATCACCAAAAAGTATTTTTTTTTCAGTAGTTTAGTCTCTACTGTCCTATAATTTATTTTATTTAATTTATTATGAACTTACTTTTCTAGTGACTAATTTTGATCGCTATAATGAAATGTTTATTAAAATTTATTGAATATTATCGATTACAACTTTCATTTATTAAATATAAGAAATATGTATTTAAGTTTAAGTACCTTCGTATTTAAACTGCCTATATTCAAAAGTATATGACAATTTTATTTACTTTTAATTTTGTTGTTTGGCAAGTGAGATTGTCTTTTGTCAACAGGCTTTTCATGTAATATATGTTTTACGCATAATATATATTTCTTTTTAAAGTAGCATAATAACAGTTACCTTTTTGACAAACCAGCTGATCAATTTTTATTGATTTATTTATTATTTATGTGTACGTCCTTAAAATTTGTAAGAAAGACATTGGCAAGATCGAAAACATTGGAATCTAGATATCGTCAATGTCACCACATATTTTAAACTAATATTCATAAACTATATGTGTAAGTATATATATATATATATATATATATATATATATATATGTGTGTGTGTGTGTATATAATTGATATCAGAAGAAGGAGGCTTCAGTTCTATGGACACATCACTAGACTCCCAACAACGAGACTTGCCAAAAGAATTCTTAAGTATATACAAGGAGTCAAATCAATAACGTCGTGGATCGCACAAGTCAGAATAGACCTACATGATGCAGAAATAGACTCAACAGACATTGAAGACAGGAACGCATACAGGAGAAAGATGCTCGGTTCGAAGATCCCAGAGAATGAAATCCCAAAGAGAGCAGGGGTAAAATGGTCAGAGGAGCGGAAGAGGATCAATGGGGACAAGACGAGGGAGTGGAGGATTAGAAGGAACAAGATATGAGTTGGAGTGCTTTGCATGATCCAACAAGGTCTATATGCATAATAATAATAATATATATAAAATTACAAGATAGCTGCAGTTATTATCTGCCTAAGAATTTGATGGTTTGATCTTGAAGTGGCAATTATTCCAAATTTAAGGGTTTTCCCGCCAAACTAAAATATCATAATAGAATTTAATTTTTACAATTTGTTTCTTGCTAGTTAAAATAACTGTGCAACATAGCTGTCTCATCAGTCTAGACCTAACGGAAGAATTTCCAAACACTAAAAAACTTGGCATACAAATCGATTTTGAATATGCACCTTAGATAAATTTATTGCCCAATTAATTTTTTTCAAACGGTGGCCTTCCAAATCTTTCAAAATCATTAATTTTTTTACATCACTCTTTTTTCAAAAATTTTATTTTCTTACGTGATTAGAGTTAAAATTTTACACCACATTGTGCGACAAAATATAAAATATTACGTCAATTAATTATTGCGGAAATTGTTAATCCTCAATGACAAGTATGGAATATTTTAAGGTCTAATTATCAAAATATTCAATATACTACAAACTGGTTCGAATTAAATTAACTGTTATTACAATGCGAAAAAATTTATTGATAAATTATCTCATGCTGCAAATGAGAACTAAGCAGGTTATTAGTATTGTTCAATTTAACTTATTGAAAAATATATTACAATGTAAATTATCACAATGGTAATCAAGAGTTTTTAGTAATAAAAAGTTAGATGAACAGTAGAGATGTTGGTCCAGATGTCACAAGTTCAGAGAGAAGTTGGATTGAGTCAATATTTTGACGATAAAATGTTACATTTTATGATTGCACTCCACTTATTCAGTATTCTTACTAAATTAAATAATTAAATTTATTATATTTTATTTAAATTTACGCTAGCAACATTTGTACCGCAGTACCACTTAATTTGACAAACACTTGTTGTAAATTATAAACATTTTAAAAGAACTCTTGATCCTACTGTATATCTTCTCTTTATTTGTTTCACCCAACTTTGGGGTACACTAAATCAATCACCTTTTTAATGTTCTGTGCCTTCCTCGTAGCCCAGTATCGCTTCTTTCGTTGTGATCTTGCTTTTCTTTCTTCGCAGAGATTTGGATCGTTCGCTTGGACTTGACTTTGCCTTAGAACCGTTGCCTCTTGCCCTTGGTTATTTTTTTGGCTGTTCAATAATTCAGTAACAATTATTGACTCAATATTTTAATGATAAAAAAAAAACTTGCTTGGTTATACTGCTATTGTTCTGTAATTATAAGTTATACAAAATTAGAGGAGTTTGGTCTTGAAGCGACATAGGTTAACTGTTCAAAAAACTAAAGGACTCTTACTGTGCCGAACTTGCTGTTTAATTTTATATGAACTCCCTTCCACAATACCTAAATTTCCTTAACCAGTAATGGTAAAGCGTGGGTAGTGTCCAAACCAATGAGCTTTAAAAATCACTAACTGCTTTTGCCGTTCGATTCCTGCAATGGTAGATAATTTTTTATGTTTTGCTTAAATGGCTTCTAGCAAATTTTTGGAGTCCTACCATAAATATAATAGATTGTGAAACCTATCTTTGTCTTTTCTTAAAGAAACTGTATCCTGCAGTTAATTTTTATTGGGATTTGCCACTTTTATTGTTCGTCCTGTCAAATTCGCACATACTTGGCATTTCTAAAGCTAAACAATTAGTTACACGTTAAACTTGTTATATATAAAGCAGATTTTAACATAGATTACAATGGTGAGATCACATTCTAAAAGTAAAATAAAAATATATTAAATTTTGAATCTTTGCCATTTTAAAACAGATGAGCGAATTTTTCTGGTTAACAAACGTGTGCAGGCTATTATCAAAATCAAATTGTATGCTTTTGAATAAAAAAAGACAAAAATTGCAAATTCAAAAGATCTAACAAATACACAATCTGTTTCTGTACATTAATATTGTAAATTAAGATTCTAAATTATATTTCTTTGTCATTGTGATTTCTAGTCATTAGTCTACAGCTGATTTTCATGACGATGTGAACGTCATCAGGTTTTTGAAATAACACTTCAGCATCATGTGAATTTTAAAAGGAATCTGATTGTAAAATATAATGCTGTTATTTTTGAAAAATCTCCACCTTAAATGAATGAAGGCTTATAGACAAGATAATAATGTTCTACTTCAACTAAGATTAGATAAGTGATGCATTCTTAGAATAAAAATATCTACTTATGTACTTTTATCTGTCATTGAGCGTTTCAATTTAAGAATGAACTTGGAGAACAAATTTCCTCTTATTGTGTTTATACTTCTTACTGCCTTATTTAGTAAATTTACATTGGAAAATTAAGCTGTTGGAGCGACCATCTTGATAAGATCCAGGACCCATGGTCATGAAAGGATTTTTATCCTGACCTTTAGATCACTTTATATATATATATATATATATATATATATATATATATATATATATATATATATATATATATATATATATATATATATATATATATATATATATATATATATATATATATATATATATATATATATATATATATAAACAATAGCTGTTACTGTTTCCCAAAATTTTGTACCAAGTTTGAACCATACTAGAACAAAATTGTGAACTTAATTGAAATACACACACACTTTATATATATATATATATATATATATATATATATATATATATATATATAAAGTGTGTGTGTTTTTTACAAACATTTCACAATTTGTCTAGTTTGATTCAAACTTGTTACGAAAATCGATTTTGGTAAACAGCTCATTAACCCAACAAATTCACTCGTCTTCATTAGTCATAAAGTATGGACATTAAGCAAAAGAAAAAAAACAAATTCACTCAAAAGTTTCAAAACGATAAACCGTTTGAAATCTTTAAAAATTCATAACTTTTTTCTTTTAAATTAATTTAAATCAGCATTTTGAAATTTCAAAATCAACTTAAAGAAATTTAATAATATGGTGGCTAGGGTTCATTTTCGTAATTCCAATGTAATCAGAAGTTTAAAATGTTAATATATGCAGATTTATAATGCTGATTACCAAACTATCATAACAGTGAAATCGTGTTATTAATAATAGGGTAAGAACAGTTCTTTTAAAAATTAGCTTCTATCATGTCAGTGATTATTATTTACGTTTGGTCATATTGATAAGCAATTTTTTAAAGTTAAAAAAACAATACTTTTCAGAAATATCAAGTTAAGATGTTTTTCTGACATGTTTCAAGACATTAATACAGGTTTACTAGCACATTTTGGCCTTTATCACTGACAAATTTTTTGCTGTATCATTTCTAATTATTGGCAATATAACTTATCATAAAACTAAATAATTGGTGCCAAAAGCATTACACGAACTGTCTTACACTCAACAATTTTTCCGAAAGTAGTTCGGAAGATATTAACAAAAACGCTAAAAAATCAGCCTAATTTTCCAAAATTGATTAATAATTCAGCTTTGCTCAAAATTTGTTAAAACATGAAGATTCATAACTCAAGCCAGCACATTAAATTTATAATATACAGTCCAAGAATATACTATAACCTAAGTTTATATACAATCTATATATTACTTAAGAACATAACTCTCTTTGGAATGATCGAGATAAAGATTTTGCTAAATACTAATAGTCTACTATTAGTTTAGTTTCCCATAAAATCTTATAATCTTCAACTTAAACTGTTTAACACAATTAATGTAAAGTATGCCATTTAAAATTCCTTGAAATAGCTACACTATTGAGAGGATTTATATATCTCTCGCGGTACCAAAGTTACACTTAAACTTACTCGCAGCAACACACACACTTACATTTATGATTATTTCACATTTTACACTCATACTTACATTTAGGGAGGCAATAATAGTTTCGATGTGCTTTTCGTTTTAAAATAAATAAATTTTAAAAATACTATGAAGTAAGGATTCCAAAATGCTTTAGATCATTTCAAAATGGACAATTTTTTTTTTTTTGTTAAACGTCCGACTATTGTGCACACTTGGGCTAATGCAGTCGATGGGATGATTTATACTGTATGAAAATGCCAAGCCCTCTCCAGGAATCGAACCCAGGTCCTCGGGGTGAAAGCCTAATACGCTATCAACTAGGCCACCGAGCGGCTGGGACAAATTAATATCTGAGATAGTTACTTACTAATTGTAAAACACCCTCTGAAATTTGATAAGCAATCTTCTACAATCTGGAGTTACACATTAATTTTAGAAAAACAAAAGTTTTGAATACTAAACATTTATTCCTAAATTACTCAATATTTACTTTTAACTGAAGAAACAACTCCTTAAAGCTAGATTTACAGAATAAAAACTGTATATGTTTGGTTTAAACCAATATATTTATTACAAATATTTTAAAATAATTTGAATAAGTTAATCTTTAAATATTAAAAAAACAATACAAAATGGTTTATTCTGGATCTCTCTTTTCAAGGAGACTAATTTCTGCCGCTTTATCTTTCTTGCTCACCGCTCTATTCTTGTAAATATAAAACCTAAGCGGTTTTGAAGCCCACTCATCGCCAGCGGATTCGATACCTATCCGTTTACATTTCACGATTGAATCTACTTCAATTTCTTCTTCCGAATTCTCAATCCACATGTACGGCCATTTTACCAAATCCTGTTTGTTACAGTTCATATCGATCCCGAAACCGATGGTCAGCTTAGCCGGACCGTTACACAATTCAAAGTCACGCAGCTGTGGTGGCTGCATGTTCAATCTTCTCTTGGAATTTTTATGAGTGAACTGTTCTCTATTTTCGCGTATAATATCAATCCCTTCGAGAGGTTGAAGGGCTCGAATTAAAACTGCCGCACCTTCCTCTGAAAGTAAATATAATACGACTTTTAAGTTTACAACATAAAAAAATAGCACAAAATTTTAACATAGATTTAAAAACTTATCTCATGTCATACTTTGTCCTCTGTTGGTATGAAATTGATTTATACCCATTTAGTTAATGGGCAATAACAGTGCCTACTACTCTATTATAACACAATAATTCATATAAAAAAAAAAATCTGATTTAAGGCATATAGATAAAAAGATAAACATCAAAATTTGGAATATAAGTGATATTTTCTCGTAATTGGCTCACAAACTAAGCAGCCCTTCTACACTTTATCAATTCATTTTCAATGTTGTTTTGCAAAATATAATACAATGTTGTTTTGCAAAACTCACAATATAATCTAATATTAGGTAAAATAAATAATTGTTAACATATTTTACACCACAAGCTTTGATTTGTTAAAATGTAATTAGCCAAACATTGTCATTTTATTGTTAAAGCTGGTAGAACAAACATTGTGGGCACTTTCTTCTACGGATAAATATGTAAGTTGTTTTCGATAATTTGTTCACCAAAATGTTTCATTACATGCCCAAATGCAATAATCCAAAATATTAGTGTGCAAAGCACGGGAAGTAAGATAAAAATCAAAAATAAAAGTGATATGCATAACCTCAAAATTGCTACCACATGAATAACATATTTTTGATCGCTAAAACAAAAATCAATTATGTAATTGACACGACTGTTGGGTGATAAAAAAAAACATTTATTTAAAAAAAAATACTCAATGACCTGAAACAGTTATTGGGTGAAAAACCTATTTAATTAAACTAGTTATAGGTAACATGTTTTTGATTAGTAAAATAATAAAAAACCTTTATTTAGAAAAACCTAAGACCTAACTGACACGATTATTGGGTGGTGAACCCTAAAACAAAAAGAGACAAATCGCAAAGTTCACAAATAACGGATGCCATTTTAACAACGTTTTCATTACAAGAACAAACAAAGCAATATACCTTTAAATTTTTTTAATGGCTGTTAGAATGTATAACGTCCATGAGTAAGTACATATACTTAATAATAATGTGCATGACCAGTAAATCCATGTATGAAATTTAGTATCCAATGTGAAAACAGCAATGACACATAGTTCTGTAAAAAACTACCTCAAATTGTAAGTAATATTTAACAAAATTATTTTCCACAGGTGAATATGTGTTAATAAGACAGAAAATAAAATGCAAAAATGTTAAAAGTCACTATTTGAAAAAAACAACCTACACTGCATAAGTATGATATGAACTACACCCTTATAAATATAATAACTATGAACATACAACCTTCTATAATATGACTGATTTGGTTTTATAAGACAGCCCAATAACATCATGATAAAATGGTGAAATATGTCGCTGTTACAGAAAGTTTTGTTCCTATATATAATATATATTAGGTATACTACTATAATACTATATAATTCTGATGATTTTACCTTTACTGGATATATTTATCATGTGATACATTCCATATGTTAAATAAACATAAGTTGTGCCGGGAGTCATGTACATTGGTTCATTACGATCAGTCAATTTATTTCCAAAAGAGTGTGAAGCTTTATCGTTTCCACCTAAATAACTCTCAGTTTCAACAATCAGACCTTTTAAAACAGATCCATCTTGTAGCTCTCGAACAAGAACCTTTCCCAACAATTCTTTTGCTAGATCAATACAAGGTTGGTTATAAAAAGTACCATTGAGTCTGTTAAACCCTCTGTCTGACCGGCATTTTATATTTTCTTGAACATTCATTGGATTATGCCACTCAGTAGTATTTGACGCTATTCGTCTTTCTTTGGCTCTTGTAACTTCATGACTCAAACTTATATCATCATTAGTAACTGCTGAATAGTTTACACCTGTGACAGAATTTAATTCACTGTTACGTTTAAGTTTTTCTTTTAACCTTGAAGACAATGACATTGCATTAGCTGCAGTCTTACAATTTAAAATGGAATAGCTATATTTTATATTAGCAAAGTATATTATAAATGTTAGTAAACAGATCTTGGAAGGACTAAACAATGGAAAAGACTTATCAGTCACTGGTAAAAGATAATTAATTGTAATTACATTAAACAGTAGTAAACACCTAATAAATTGCAGCCTATCACTAAACATACTAATTTTAATAAAAAGTTATGTTGTACACTGTACAGTAATAATAATAATAATAATAATAATAATAATATCAAGATACAAAATTAACACAAACTATCATATTAGGTTAAGTACAATTGAATTTCATTTTGAAATTTTCCAGTGTAGCCAACATGTATTATCATAATTTTATTTTAGTAAAAACCATAGACTAAATATAATTTTACAAAAAAATTATAATTCAAATGTATTATTAAAAATTCAATTGTACAAATCACAAATAATCTTTATGGTTTTATTTTTGAAGTTACTTTTTATAGAAAAAAAATTATTTAAAGTTTTAAACTTACTTAAACATGTTCTATTTTGGAAAAATCTCTTTAAAAGTATTCTTGATAAATAAAAATAATTTTTCACAGCCATGTTTAATATAAAAAATAAAAATTATTAAAACATTAATAACATCAAACAATTTTATCTCAATAAGAAAAAATATAACATTTTTTATTGTCATAGAAACAGACAAACAATGGTTTTTAATATTTATTAAAATATTTATTGTAATATTTTAAAAGATAATAATATAATTATTTGGCTACACATCGCTGAAGCTTTGGACAAATTGTTAGGATACTATCTTGGAATTTGTAAAAAGCAATAATCTCTTTTTTAAATTCTAAACTGTACATATAATTAATTTATGCAGTAATACTTTATATTATAACAAAATCAAAAATCAGAGGCACTTGTGACATTTACTCTAAACTGATGTTCGTAGATTTGTGTTTTGTTCATAATTATCTGTGGTCTGTGTTGTAGACCAGTTCCTGCAATGTGGTAAAATTTAGCCGTATGCTAAAGTTTGGTTAGACTATTAAATTTGTTTTCTGAGCCGTAATCTACTTTTACTGTGCGCAGTTAAATAGAAGTATACAAAATGACTATGCCTGATAGTTCGACTGGTGATCAGGAAGAAGTACCACATTTTAAACAACCTGTTGTTCAAGACAATGCTACTGGATGGGGACCCTGTGATATGCCAGAACAATTTAAGGATATGCCTTACCAGCCTTTTTCGAAAGGAGATCGCCTAGGAAAGGTAAATAATTAATTTTTGTTAACATTGACCATTTAATCTCATTGTGATCAAGATAAAAATAGCTTATAAAAGTAAAGCTTATATAACTCAAAGGCTAGCTAGGTCCAGCCCAAAAATTTGAATTTTAAGCCTAGACTCAGCCTTGATTATAAATCAGTACCTAGCCTTTTTTATAATTAAAATACAGTACGTTTTCAGTGTTCTGACTTCTGGAGTTACGAACAAAAGAAAGTATTTCTGCACTTTTAGGCCTCATGTGAAGTAGTGATTACAACAAATTTGTTTTATTTTGAACTTTATTATTACAGTAATGCATATTCACCCATGGAAGTTTCAATTTATTGCAAAAACTTACGATTCTAAGCTCTTTTAACCTAACTATATTGTGATGTCACTGCTGTTTCCATTGCATTGAGCATCCTAGATTTCATAAACCCCTCCCCCTGTTACCCAACAATGTACGCTCATACACTTTATCACAGTGTAATTCATTCTACAGTCGTGACAGTTCTAGTAGTGGTACCAAACAACCATGTTACAGCACCCAACAACTGTGTCAGTTAAGCCTTGAAGTTTTTTTTAAATATTGTTTTTGCTATGAAAATCATATTACATATGTAACAACCATGTTTTCACCGAATAACCGAAATAAGTGTTCTCAAAAAAAGTTTATATTACAGCCAATGGTATTTATGCAGTATATGTTGTTTTCTTTTCAAATAGTGATTTTTGAATATTTTTTTGTTTAATTTTGATATCTTATCACTTATTTAGCAGCAGAAATTAATTTTTGAAAGATTACTTAAGATTTTAGACCATTTTTTACGGAACTATAGAGTGATTTCATTGCTGTTTACATTGCATTTAACATATTTCATACATGGACACCCATCCAAGTACTAACCATGCCCTATGTTGCTTGACTTCGGTGATTAAACGAGAACCGGTATATTCAACATGGTATGGTAGTTTTCTGATATAGACATTATGTTTCCAAAAGAGAGGTTAAAAACTTAATTATGGCATGAAAGTAGCAGGCTATAATCAAAATTAATTTTTGTTTCATTGACTGTATTATACACCTATACAGTAATCACTAACAATCAGCATTAAATTGCCGCCTCAATGGCCTAGTTGATAGCGTACTGTGATTTTCACCCCCCGAGGACCCGGGTTCGATTCCTGGCCAGGGCTTGGCATTTTTATACACTATAAATCATCCCTTCATCTGCATTAGCCAAAGTGTGCACAAAAGTCGGACGTTAAACACAAAAAAAAAAAAATTCATACATGGAATTACTGGTCATGCTTGTACTTACTGCTCATGTGCGGTACACATTCTGACCAAACGTTAAGGCTTATTAATTTTTTTGTTGGTTCATTTTTGTAATGAAAACATTGTTAAAATGGCGTCCATTATTTGTGAACTTTGCGATTTGCCTCTTTTCGTGTTAGGTTCACTGTACAACACCCGTGACAGGTCATTGAGTAATTTTTAAAAAAAATAAAGGTTTTTTTATTGTTTTAATGACCAAAAACACATTACTTATAATTACTAAAAAAATTAATTTTTTTTTTTTTTTTTTTAACGTCCGACTATTGTGCACACTTGGGCTAATGCAGACGATGGGATGATTTATAGCGTATGAAAATGCCAAGCCCTCGCCGGGAATCGAACCCGGATCCTCAGGGTGAAAGCCTAGTATGCTATCAACTAGGCCACCGAGGTGGCTAGTTTAATTAAATAGCTAGTAAATATGCAGAGTAGGTTGTTTTTGATTTTGTGGAAATTTTTTCTTTAAAACGCTTTTATTACATGCCCAAAAATAATAATCTAAAATATAAAAGCATGAAAAATATGGGAAGTATGATAAAAATCGAAAATAAAAGTGACTACATAACCTCAAAATTGCTACTTCACTTTCGTAAAAGTAGGTAACATTTTTTTTTATCATTAAAACGATAAAAGAAACTTTTACTTTTTTAAAAAAATGTACTCAATTATCTAACTGACATGGTTGTTGCCACGGTATATAGATACACGGTAGGGGCCACGCGCATGTCCCCACCACCACTTGCCAGCTGAAGTACGTCATCGAATCCCTGATCGAATCTAGGTCAGTTGTAGTGTTCAGTAGAAAACAGTTTGTAATGTTAGTGTTAATAACTGTATTACAGTAATTACAATAATAATTCCTTATATCTAACATTAATAACGCTGTTAATTACTTTACTTACTGAATTCGCTCATTGTCAAACGAAAACATTTTATTTTATACAATATTACGTAAGTTATAGCTTGAAAAATTCCAGGGTTATTTTTTGTTTGAAAGTTAAAAGCACATCACACTATGAATTAGGTATCTGTGGATTTTCGTGATAATTATGTGGTTGACTGTGAAAACGCACATCTCAAATAAAAAATTAACAATAAATTAAATAGCACATAGACGTATGCCTATTATGCAAACAGTAAAATAAAACATACTTATTTCTTAGAACTTATGTTTCAACACATATTATCAGAAAAAATATTTTTAAACTTAGTAACATTGCTTTTTAAAGCCACATTTTTATTTTTAACCGAGGCCAGTTCTTGTAATGCAAATTGAATTTGTTCCTTAAAAAGTAAATTGTCATTTCTTAAACATTTCATTTCCTCTACAGAGGCATTATTTACAACGATATTTGTATTAAAATTACTGACTAAGGAAGGGTGGGTTTCATTTACAGAATTACACGTTACAACTGCACCAATGTCATTTCCATTTAAAGGTGATTTACCTGGTAGATTTCCATCGGACTCGTCAATAAGTTTTTTTAATGTTTCTTGGTTTTCACGTTTTTTAATCCTTGCAGCTCGTTCAGAATTGATAAATTTATTTTCAACGGTGGGAATGTTAAAAAGTAGAATGACCCGGATTTCAGCTGTTTTTTAGGTTTCGTATTTAGTAATTCGGGTTTAAAATCCCTTTCGAAATCATCGTCATTAAAATGAAGTGAACAGACTTTAACATTATCAAAATTAAAATGATCTGCTCGTTTACACGCATGAACCCACACTTTTCTCAGGCCTTTTGGAATTCTGTGAAATGTAATTCCTTTCCCTTTACAATTCTTATCACTATTATAGCAATTGGCAATAGCGCAATTAGGCATTGTTATGCATACACAATTGTACAACAGCAAACAAAACAAATTATGTATTTTTTAGGATTCAAATCATAGGCTAATTAAATCTTTTCTTACACTTATTAAACCTCGACTACAAAACACAATTATCACCTTTTATTTACACAAAAAAGACCTTTTACTTAAAACAAACACTCACATAAACACACCGAATCTCCAACTACATTTACAGAACACCGCATTGTTAAACAGGAAATTACAGAATGTAGCAGTGAAGATTCAGTGACGTCACGCGCGCGGTAGTCTACTGCGCACACCCACCGTGGCCCCTACCGTGTATCTATATACCGTGGTTGTTGCATGGTGAACCTAACACGGTTGTTGGTTTGTGAACCTAAGTGTTGCTGAGTGGTTGTTGCATGATAAAAACACAAAAAAAAATACTCGATAACCTGACATGATGTTGGGTGAAAAAAACTATTTAATTGATCTAGTTATCCTGTAGGTAATGTATTTTTGATTGTTAAAACAATAAAAAGTGTTGAAACTTTTTTTTAAAAAATGTCTTTAAGAACCTAACATGTTTTTTTATAAAAGTGATATTGTAATTTTACAATAATTGTCACATTTAGATAATGAATACAATTTTTAAAAGATGTAATTTATAAAAAGTGACAGCATGACAGTTGGTGGGTGACTTTAGCTTAGGAAATCTAGTATCCTCCATGCAGTGACATTACAATATTGTTCAGTTAAAAACTGCATGAAATTGTGTTGTAGAAAAAAATTAATCATCCGCGAGTGAATATGTCTTAACTGAATAATAACGTATGCAATAAAAGAAAAAAAAATATTAAGAAATCATTCATTTTAAAAAATAAGTTACTACATAAAACCTTAACCGAGGTAACCTTAATATATACTATCTTTTTATGTAATGTTTGTTTTAGATTTCAGATTGGACTGGAGCTGCTTTTCAAGATAAGAAATATACAAGTAAGTGTAAATTTGGTTTAGGATCATAAACTAAGCGTGTCAAAGTGTTTGTTGATTCAAGGATGACAATGATGTTTTTCTTTAAATATAACTTTGTGGATTAGGCTTATCGTATTGTATCTACAATGTATGTGCATTATATCCTATTATTTTCATTTTAGTTTTCAATTTAATGTTTTGTAGGCCTATGAATTAAATTGACACCTTTCCTTCCTAACCTGTTATGAGTATTTGGATTCAGTGTTTCTGGCAGAGACTTTAAGTCCGCTGAAGTTGTTATCGGTTCGATCAACCATTGCTACACATCATTGTATTTTACTTAGTTATTGTGATATAATATTTGCATGTGTTTATAAGTTAATTCTATGAGCCAACTTGGGGTAAAATTATTGACCTAAGGGAACATCTAGACAATCTTTAGGGCAAGAAATACAGTAGGACTTAGCACGGAGAATTGCATGGCAATTTTTTTATTTGGCAGTAACAGGGAATTTTTTTCTTTATTGAAATATATTGTTTATTTTTGATTTTGACGAACAGATTTACATGTTTAATAGTTAGAAAATAAGAAAAGGTTATGAACGTTACTTTATTCCATGCATACTGTTAGTTTAGTTAGGTTATGCTAGTGTTAATAACCTAACAAAACGAATATTTTATACATGGAACATGGTATGTAATTTCCGATTCATCTTCACTAAATATGAACAGATTATTAACCTGTTTAAAAATCTGAAAAACAAGAAAAGGTGTAAAACAACTTTTCACACATGTTATATTTGTTAGGTTCTCAAAATTTGCTAACCAAACTAACATTGTATACATGAAAATAAATTAAGTTTATTTCATTTTCTTGTTTGTACGCCTTTTTAAACTGTTCTTGGGTTGCCACAGCGTGGCACTCTAACAGGCATTTCATTCTGCGACCGTTCCTTATTGTGAGATCAGATACTTTCCATATAACACTTCTTTCATTTATCTTGTCGATTTGTCTTTTTAAAAATGTCAATCTGTCGTTAACTAGCAAAAATAAACTATATTTCAGTACAGAGTACTGCAAATTCTTCAGACACTTTTTTATAAACCATTATTTCAGTTTTTTATACAAAATTCCTTTAATAACATCGTTAAAAATTATGTTATGTTTCTCTACACACTATTTGTTTTATTATGTTTTTTTCTTACATTATTTGCACATTAAAGAAAAGCCTAAGAAATTTAATTACTGTAGTATAAAAATATAATAGCAGTTTAATGACCAAGTATAATTTTTATTTCAGGTAAATACCAGTCACAGTTTGGTAGTGGCAGCCAATATGCGTATTACCACGAAGAAGATGAAAGCTCCTTCCATTTGGTTGATACTACTCGTGTTCAGAAGCCACCATACCAACGCGGTCGCTTCCGTCAGAACCAGCGTAATTTGCGTGGACGTGGCGGTCAGCGAGGTGGTCAGTCGCAGTTCCAATTGTTGGGCAAAGGTCTAAAAATGCGTGACCGGTAAGGGCTAGTCAACTTGTATATTTATTGACTTGTAGTCATCAATAGAGTATTTAGCATTCACTCTATATCCTTATTGATATTAATGTTCTGGTAATATATGATATTTACAATTTGTTTATTAAATTTCCCCTTACTGTTAACGCTGATCTCTTGTCCTTGTTAGTCTAACTGGCATAATGTATGAACGTTATGAAAACAAAATATATTAAATGCCCGTAGTCGTGTTTTGATGGGCATTTAACAGTTTGTCATTGACTGGCGTTATAGCTTATGTGTTTATTTTCAATTTGAGGGTTGCTGTTATATATACTTAGCAGTGACTAACTGAGAAAAATTGTTTATAAAGAATCTACAAAATTGTATTGTCGGAATCTGAAAATAACTTATTAAATGTTCAGAATTCTGTGAATTCAAATTAATGTTTCGTAGGCCTATGAATTAAATTGACACCTTTCCTTCTTAACCTGTTATGAGTATTTGGGTGCAAAACATTCAGTGTTTCTGGCAGAGACTTTGAGTCCGCTGAAGTTGTTATCAGTTCGATCACACCGTTACTACATTGTATTTTACTGAGTTATTGCGATATAATTTTTGCATGTGTTTATAAGTTAATAATCTGTGAGCCAACTTGGGATTAAAGTTGGTAACCTAAGAGAACATCTAGACAATCTTCAGGACAAGAAATACAGTAGGACTTAACATTGAGAATTGCATGGTAATTTTTTTTATTTGGCAGTAACAGATTTTATTTTATTTTATTTTGCAGTAACAGTAAAGAACGTCACAAAGTTTGTAAAAGGTTAAACTGTAATTTAGGAGAAAAACATTATTTAACAGATAGAAAAAATATGTTTTTTGTTTCTTGTATTTTAAAACTAAGACGAGAAGTAATAAATTTAAATTTTACAGTTGAGCCGAGGAAACACATGTATGTTTACTGTTTAGTAGATTTTTAGTAGAACATACCTATCACTATTTGGCTGTTTGTCCAGGGTTGAAAGAATTTCGATTGAAATGGTTTGGTAACATAGAATTAAATGATTTTTTTTTTTTTATGAGAACCGGTGTATATTTGCCAGATATGTATTCTAATTATATACATTTATAAAAAATGTAGGTTAGATTAGGATAGGTTGGGTTAGGTTAGTTTAGGTTATATTTTTTTATATTTTAAGGCGAAAAACACATTGAGGCTATTATCACCTCCCTAAATGTAAGTGTGAGTGTAAAATGTTAAAGTCGTAAGTGTGTTAGACTCGGGTACCGCAGGGGATGTCTAAATCTTCTCAATACTTATAATAAATTTAATCTTCCACAGCTGAATATCTCTGAATTCAATAACAAAGAAGGCCAACATAATTAAAAGCAAAATTATAAAAATCATAGCTAGTAAAAATGGTGCAGCTAGTCTACACCCCCTGCGGGGATAGAATTAAATGAGGAACAATGCATATAGTATTTCAATGACAAGGAATGCATGTAGTATTATCACTTTGAAGCTTACAGTTATAGAAGATATTTAATTTTTTTGTTTAATTATTAGTTAATGTATAAGTTATTTTTTGGTAGGTTTATATTGGAAACATTATGAGGTTGTATTACAGAGACTGAATTAATTGTTTTTGATTTACAGTACTTATTATTATTATTTTAAATTATGTAAGTTTGATATTTTGTTAAATGAACACACTATGGATGGGTGTTGTACATGTATTGAGTTTTTTTGTAGAAAAGAACTGAAAATGTATTTTTTTTGTAAATAAACTCATTAGTATTATTACTTAGTAGTGACAAAAACGTTAACTTATAGAGCAACTTGTCAGCGGGCCTTATTTCTTTTATTTTAAATACTGTCTTTTACCGTGAAGGAGACGATTCCTAAAGTTACCATGTCTTTTTAATCTTTATGATTAGAACTTTTAATACATCTCTACAGAACTAAACTGGTTGTGTTGTCAGGACACGATCTGGTTCCAAAGAAGACATTGACGAAGGAGGTGACACCATTGTTAGGTTTGTTCTTCCCAAGCCAATTCTGTGGTCTCAGTCTCTGCAGGCTGGTTCTAATCCCTCAAGGCTAGGTGCAGCAAGATGTCCATAGTTAAATGCTAATAATCTGTACTGGTTTAAGAATTTGCGTGAACATAATTAGTAGCTCTTTATTTATTGACAGTTTAGAATGTCTTCTAAGAAACCAGTACAAAGTGCTAACAAAAATGGTTGACTTTTGATTTATTGTTTGCGCTCTTGGGAGCCAGATACAATTTATTGTTCACCGTTGTTTCTAAAATTTTAGTTTGGTGATTTATGACAATTTTTTTAACGAAAAAATTGACAGTGAAAAATAAATGTCCACCCAACGTTTTTCTGATTATGTTTGCTGTAAAATTGTCGGAATACAAGCGTTTAAATTGTTCTTACATTAATCGTGTACCGAAACTTTTCTATTTCAGAGATCGCAAAGGCCAAGTCGGCGCTCGCACTAAATGGAACAAACAGCAAGGTATGCGTAACCAGAAGAATCAAGCACCTATTAAAAACAGGGATGCTTCTGTTGCCGTACGTTCTGATTGGACCACCATAGAAGAGATGGATTTCCCTCGACTGGCTAAACTGTCGTTGCCCAACATCAAGGACGGTGACGATGTGTAAGTTTCACTTATATGATTTATTAGTTTTATGAGTCTGTAAATAGATAAATATAATCAGGGAGCCTGTGCGAAATTTCGCACTATGAAAGTTTTAAGTAAACACAGCCTTTTCAATAATAGTAGACGGGGTGAGGGCGGTAGTTGGAAGGAAAGGATAACGTGTTCAAAAAATAAATTGAAAAGTGATCAGTTTGAAACAATAATCACAAATTTATGACTGTTATCGACCGTAATATTTACATTATCCTGTTTTTAAAGTTAGGTGTAATAAGAAATCGTAATATACAAATATAAAAAAGTAAATAAAAGCGAAATTTTAGAACATTATGTTTCCTTCTTACCTGCTACTTCACAAAGTCCACAATCACCTCTAACTGTATTTTGACATTATAATTGTACTTCGTATTTTATGATGTCCGTATTAACAATTGATAAACCCACGATGGAAAGAGAAATCACAAATATATTTGTGTAAAAACAGTGTTCAAAACCTGCGTTTGGTATTCGAAATGCTCGTCCTGGCTTGTTCAATGGGCAGGGATAGGAGACTGTCAATAGGGCCATGTAATCTATAAGTTTAATGATTTTTAAGTACATATTGAAATTGTTCTAAACACGTTATGCAAAAAAGTGGCATTTGTAATGGGATTGTTTATTCGTGATTAGTTAGCTTCGTAAATTACACAAAGTCTGATTTGTGATGTTTTGCCTATGACATTTAAAGGTGTATTTTTTTTTTAAATTTAAGCCCACATTGGAGCACACACAGTCAATTTAATTAAGTCTTTTGGTTTTTCTGCGTTTTTCCCAGTATTTTTTTAATCTTATTGATCTCTGAAGTCTGAGTTCTTCCGAATATACTACGTTTCGTGGATGTTTTTCCCTAAACTGTAATTGGGTTTCCTAACTTTTTAAGATTGCTTTTTCCCTTCTCCCTGCCAACTGCTCCTTGGTTATTCCTAGTTCCTCCAAGTCCTGTTCCACCTCCTTCAACCAGTTGTTCTTAACTTTACCCTTCAGATGGTAGTCCAATAATCTCCTCATAAGTCTACTCTCCGGTAATCGAGTTAGGTGTCCAAAGAAGGCCAATCTTCTTTAGTGAGCTGCTCGTTGTTCTGATACAAGACCACATTTGACAATAGTCTGTACTGTCCCCCCCACCAAATGTTTCTTATTAATAATTGTTCGGAGTACTCGCCTTTCCATTCTCTGGAGCTCCTCCGTTCTATTTTGACTCTTTAGATTAAATAGGGTCTCCGAGGCGTAAGTTACGTTTGCCCTTATGATCGTGTTATAATGCCTAAGTTTAGATTTTATAGAAAGCGATTTTTTTTTGTAGATGTTCTGGGTTAAATAGAAGGCAGATCTTAATTTAGCTACTCTGTTAAGTATTGCTGGTTTTTCTCTGAGGTCTCTAATAGTTTCTCCCAAGTACTTAAATTTATCGGTAATTTTTAACCAGTCGTTACCGATTTTTACGAACTTTTGTTCTGTCTTTCTTACTGGCACTATCTCTGTTTTCCTGAAGGATATTTGGAGGCTGACTTTTCCTGCGATATCTCTTAGTGATTCAATTTGGTGTGTTGTGTCTTCCCAGCTGTTTGATAAGAGTGCCAAATCGTCCGCAAAGGCTAAACAATTTAACCCTATCTTTGTTCCAATTTTGATTTGCTCATTAACCTTGTTCCACTCTCTAATAACTTTTTCCAAAACACAGTTAAACAAGAGGGGGGAAAGACCATCTCCCTGCCGTAATCCCGTTTTCATCTCAAAAGGTTCTGAGACTTCTCCTCGGAACCTCACTTTAGATATAGTGTTCTGGAGAGTTAGTAAAGGTGTATTTTATTTTACATTTTCTACAAACAGTAAGTTGCAGCGCAAAATTGTTTTGCAATTTCAGAAGCCAGTTAAAAAAATATTTTTAAAGATACATCATGTATGCATGTATGTGCTGAGAATAAGGGATGTTGATTCGAGAAATAATATATATGATCGCTGTACCAGAGCACTGGTATTACCTGCAACAAAAGTGCCCAGTGAAACATCTTGATGGTTTTGTTAGTCTAATTACTTTTGAATTAGTCCTTGAAAGTGCCCCATCATTTTGTTTCAGCTAATAAAATTAAAGTCCGTGGTACACTAACAGATTAATAGAACCTCTACTAAACAGGTGACTCTTACTTCTCTAGCAACATGTTTCCTGTGTATGTCTCATGTATTCGATGTTTTTTAACCCTTATTATGGAAATCCTTTCCGTTTTGCCAAATTCTGTTCAGTTTGTTGTGCGATGAACAGAATTCATTCGGTTTTACATTCTTACTTATTGGAACTCCTACAAGTAGATAAGGAAATGAGGTCCGCCTATACTGAGTGTTGCATGTATGGGTAAGGTGGTGTACTTTAATAGACCTGGGCTGGGGTTAATACACAATTAGGTTGGTATCATTCACTCCATTAGCACGGGTCACTTTACACTGTAAAGTTAACCAAGCTATGTAGAGTAGTGTGTTGAGTAGATTAGTGATAGTAGTATGAGCTGCCGCCTCGGTGGTCTAGTGGATAGCTTACTGGGCTTTCACCCCGAGGACCCGGGTTCAATTCCCGGCGAGGGCTTGGCATTTTCATACACTATAAATCATCCCCATCGTCTGCATTAGCCCAAGTGTGCACAATAGTCGGACGTTAAAACTCCAAAAAAAAAAAAATTAGAGCTGGAGGTACAATGAGATTGCTAAGCTAATCAGATTAATGAGAATATTATGAGCTAGCGATATGGTGGGATTGCCAGTCCCACCTGTTGGAATTTGATTTGTTAGTTTGTAATTATTTTGTACTTGCTTCCTTGGTCATTCTCTTCATTTTTTTCTTCTTCCTCTCACAAATCTCATGATGTCTGGGATTTACTCTGTGTGCTCTGTCGTTGCTCTTTGTGATTATTTCTTTTTCTGTCATATTGCGCATAACTAGCGATTGATTGTACGGTTTTAATTTCTATAGTTCTTGTGTGCCGTTTGGTCTTTATTGTTTTAGCTCTTGTTTCTCCTGCATTTATGTTAATATAGTTTATTATAATTGTTTCTTTAATCATATTATTTTGATCATATAACATGACTAATAATGTTATACTATGCCTTTTTTCAAAGTGTTATAAGTTATGGAATAATAGCTTGGGGGGTGCATATACGAGTAGTACTAAAATATTTCATTCACTTCAAAATTAAATTCTTAAAATTATACACAGAAATAATTCTCAATCCCTGAATCACCCACTAAGTATTGAACAGCTTTTTTTTACTTGAGGCTCTGAAATTTCATTATAATGACTTAAAACTTAAGTTCATTAACACAAGTAAAACCAAATGTAAGAGTATTCAACTGCCAATAAGATTTAAGACAATAAGTAGTAAAAATAGTATTGTTAATGCCATTGGTTTGTTTAATGAACTTCCAAATGAATTAAAAACCTTGAATAATGTGTGATTAAATCAAAACTAAAAAAATTGGATTTTTGCTAATTCATAGATTATATCTTTGTTATATGTTATATTGCTATATTAAGTGTTATTAGAAATGTTTCTATTTATCATACAAATTTATATGTATTTTATATCTCTGTGGGTTACTTACCTTTGTAAATTGTATTTATATATGTGTAATGTAATGTACTGGTTTAAATAAATAAATAGTAATCATTACAGTTGTTTTCAAAATTAATCATAATGTATGAATTATTCAGTGAAGTGAGTCTGTACTTGTTATATTGCGTAGGATGTGCTGCGGCTCGTTGGAGTATTATGACAAGACTTACGATAGAGTAAACGTGAAGAGTGAGAAGCCATTGCAGAGAATAGATCGTATTTTCCATACCGTCACTACAACAGACGATCCTGTCATTCGTAAGGTTTGTATGAATAGAATTGGAATATTACGGGGTTATTGGAAAAGTTTACATCCATTTTGAAAAAATCACAGTAAAATAACTACTAGAGCTAAAGTCAATTTTTTTTGTTGTACACAGAAACTAATCAAGTTTTGTTACATACCTTAATATGTTTTGATATAAGCATTGTTTTTGCTCTACAAACATCAAATCGATATTCGGTGTGTGCCCAGATGCGCTGAAAGATATCGGGCGTGACTGAAGCAACAGTAGTAGCAATTTGTTGTTGTAAATGATTCACTTCCCATATTTTTTTGTTGTGCACAAGGTATTTAACATAAACCCGGAAGAAAAATTCCAGTGCTGTTAAATCTGGATTTAAGGGAGGCCAATGCTCAGAATTGACCCTACCGATCCTTTGGTCAGGGATTGAGAGCGTGGCGCATTAAAAAACTGAAATGAGGACATGAGCTGTCTTGTCAATTTATTGTGATGTTTTTTCCCATTTATTGTTCAGCTTGCAGAAGCATACTGCTCAAACATGTCTAATTTGTCCTGTTTTTTTTTTTTTTTTTTTTTTTTTTTTTTTTTTTTTTTTTAACGTTCGACTGTTGTGCACACTTGGGCTATGCAGACGATAGGATGATTTATAGCGTATGGAAATGCCAAGCCCTGGCCGGGAATCGAACCCGGGTCCTCGGGGTGAAAGCCTAGTATGCTATCAACTAGGCCACTGAGGCGGCTACTAATGAAAAGAATAAAGCTTAAGGCAGTAACTGCAATGCAGAACCTACAACCTTGAGGTTGTATATCAAATATACTCAAACAGTACATTTGGTTGCTCAGACTTCCCATTTTCTATAGTTTTATCGATTTATGGAACAAATCAAGTGAAATGTTGCTGCATCTGTAAACAAAACTCAGCTTAAAAAACGTGTCGTAATCAATCTTATTAAGGATTTCAACAGCAAACGCAACACAGTTCACACTTTAAAAACTTACTTAGTTTACGATTACTTTGGGGTTGGAATCAGTTATTTTTTAAAATCTTATTTTATTTGAAGTGTAAATAGTAAATAATAATAATGTCCTATTTACATTATTACTTTGGTAGTTGTGATCGTTTGAAATGGGTACAACCTTTATCGATTACCCTGTACAGTAGCAGGGTGACTATTGAGCTGGCAAACCTGGAATTAGCTGTCATCGTCTAAAAGATTGAGTTACAACGTAGTTCCGCTTACTAACACTTAAACAACCACGTTAAAATCCCTGTTCTTCTCTCTTGGCTTGGAAACAGCTTAAGCCTGTGAAACCTAATTCACTCCCATAAACCAATACTCACTTCAGATTCGTTCACAGTGCTCGTGTATCCTGAGTCTATACTACTAAATTAATATTAACATATAAAGTTTCTACTTACTGTATATCAGTTTCTACGTTGTTTAGAAATATCTGTTTTGGCAACATTCGTCAGTTCAGTTGGTTGAATAATGTAATGCTGAAAATTAAAATTTTGTAATTTGATTTGTTTGCAGTTATCAAAAACTGAAGGCAACGTGTACGCCACAGATGCTATCTTGGCCACGCTGATGTGTTGTACACGATCTAACTACTCGTGGGATATTGTGATTGAAAAGATCGGAGATAAGTTGTTCTTCGATAAGCGAGATAATACGGAGTTTGGTAAGTTCAAGTTAGGCCAAACAGATTTTGTGTGCTGTTCTATTGATAAAGCAAATAGTAATGCATGTATTTTCTTTAAAAAAAGGTACTAACATTTCTTATTAGGTTCTTAATAAGTCGATGTGTGTTCGCAGATTTGTTGACTGTTAATGAGACCTCAGTAGAACCTCCGCAGGATGACGCCAACAGCCTTAACTCCCCGAGGAATCTTGCACTTGAAGCTACTTTCATTAATCACAATTTCTCGCAGCAAGTTTTAAAAACTGTAAGTTGCAACATCATAAAATAATTGTTCCTGTTTTGAGATATTTTATTAATTTTTGTTTACAAACAATAGATTAACATGTTTAGAAAAGCGTGAATAGTTGATATAAACTCTTCAAAAGATGAATTCATTCAGGTGAGCTATAAGGCGATATTTCTGGTTGTTATATTGGGACACTGTATCGTACCACTCAGTTCAAACCATGTTTGTTCAGTTTTTTGTTTGTGAGCTCCAAGATATAACATACTGAAAGAAATAAAATTAATTTATTTTTTTTTAAGGCGAAAAGCACATTAACCCATTGGAAACTGGATTTTACTAACATGCTATTGACCTTCAGTACTGAATTTTTTCAACAGTTTACACTATGATTATGTGCAATAATAAAAGCAAGTAACCTACTAATTTTATCCTACATAATGTTGTTGTAATTGTTAACACATATTTAGCCAACACTTTTAACACTATATTAACATTTTTTCAATTTTTATATATTTACACTATGTACATTTTGTTTCCTTTTTTTAAAATTTGTCCGACTATGATAAATTTCAAAACAATTTTCCAAATGCAAAGAAACACTACATTTTTTGCACTGGTAAATTGTTTCAGACCTTTTTCCTTTTGCAGTACATACTCTACACTTTCTAGATGGCCTTGCTTTGCTTGTTGGGGGGATTTTTCCTATAAAATGTCACCAGAATTTTAGTTATATTTGGATTAGAAGTCCACTGCCAATCATTTACTTGTAGGTTATGTGTAGTATTGTCTGCAATTAGGCCTATTTTCACAGATCTCATCATCACTGTTATCACTATCACTACTGTCATTTTCAACAATACCTTCTTGCTCTTCATTATCACTAATCTCACAACTACTTTCACTAAAAATATCCCCAACAAACTCACTAAATGCACTCGAAGAAGTAAACAATTCCTCACGAGAATCCATGTTTCTACAACTGTCAAATTCGTACACAACTTCACAAAGAAACTGGCGGAAATTAACGAGTAACAACGGAAATAAACGAAGGAAAAATATCTCATATATTGAAAATAGATTTATATTTCTATATTCGACTTTTAGGCTAGAAACATACGGCAAAGAGATCAGGTAAGTAGAGGACGGACAATGCCCGTCTTTAGTACTTAAGCCATTGAGAGAGAAGGACGGGCAATATACGTCTTCCGTTACCAATGGGTTAAGGCTATTATGTAAGTGTGCATGTAAAGTGTTAAAGTTGTAAGTAAGTGTGTGTGTTAGAATCGGGTACCACAAAGGATGTCTAAATCCTCTCAATCCGTGCAGCTAACCTGCACCCCCTGTGGGGGAAACAAAATTGAAATAACATAGATAAGTTTACTAACATATTTTTGACATGTATGTATTAGTTCAGTATTATTGTATGATTTGTGTGATGTATATCTTGTGAAATAATGGTCTGTGACCATTAGAGTAAAACATAGAATTAAAATAATTTTGTTTTGAAATGTTGGTAGTAAGTCGAGCTTCATCTTGGGATAAATAATAACTGTTCTGTAAAAATAATTTTGTTTTGAAATGTTAGTAATAAGACAGGTTTTTTGGGAGAAATATTAACGGAGCTAAGCTACTCTTTAAGTTTTAGCCAATCACAGAGAAGAGGGAAATTGTGAAAATTAAGACAAAGAACTAGAAACGTTTTTAGTTTTAACACAAACCCCGTATAAATGTGTTAGTTTCTTCTTCTTTTCGTTTCACCTCTTTGAAATGTTGAATCAATTATTTCTTGCGCTTGTACTTTCTTTTTGTTCCCAGTAGCTCTTCATTCTTTCCGATCTTCTTTTCCTCTCCTCTTCCGAAATGACAGGTTTAGGTCTTATTTTGGTTTTATCTTGGAATCTTATTTTTACGTGAGATTCCAAGACACTCCGACTTGTCTTTGTGTGGTGTTGCAGACTCCCCAGACTCCGAGCGTCTGCTGACGTCATGTATGGTGGATCGTCCACCTGGGGCAAATTTCATCACACATTTCCATGAATAATGAAAGTTATATTTTGAGTGATCCAAAGATCACAGTGATACAACCAAGATTGTAAATCCTGGAGGTAGCTCTTCCGCTGTCTCCGCCGTTGGGAAATTCATTTTGTTTTCCGCCATTTAGACCGTTGGCGGTCTTCACCTAGTAACCCTAGGCAGGGACTCTATCACAGGGTGCTTTACCATCCAGAGAAGATGGACCCTGGTTTTTTTACGAGGTTGTTACTCCTCCCCCTCCACACTTCCCCATCTTTCAAAGACAGGCCCGGGCTTGGGACCGGCTTGCAGCGGTGTTTAGTTTATTAAAAAGTATTAAATTCTTCGAATTTTATGCATTTGAATAATTTAACCGTCATATCCAATATTTTAAATGATTTTATAGATGCAATAAGAGTTTCAATGAGAACACTGTATTCTGCACAAGTTACTTGTTACAAAGAATAAAAGAAAAATTTAAACGTAATTTTGTAGAATTTTGTGCAGTATTTGTGTACCCTAAAAAATATTAATTTCTTCGTCATATTGTGTTTTTGAGATGAAAACACTTTTATCAAAAAATACTTCAAGAATGTGTAGACTTTCAAGTTACAAGAAACATGCGGTGTGGTGAGCTTGTGAGTGATTATACATCGAAAAAACATTTCAGTGAACATAAGTATAAAAATTTTTGAATTCAGTATTAATAACTTTCTTTTTTTTTTTGATAGTGATCAATATTAGTAATTTTGTCTTTGGTTTGGCCTTAGCTAGCTTTTGGTTTTGATAGTTTTCGCTATCTAAGGACTGGATATAGGGGAAAAAATGGATGTTCTAAATCAGAATATATATATATTTATTTATTTGTTTATATAATATCGTAACTAAACTGCTTTTAATTTTCCAGATAACTGATATACCAATACAGTTTGAAATGTGAAACCTAACCTGTTCATATCTTTGCATGCCGACCTGTTTCTGTATGTATTTTATTTTATTATTATTTTTGAAGGGAGAACAACGCTTCAAGTTTGATGAAGTGAACCCTTTCATCTCAGAAGAGGAAGAAGGAGAAGTAGCGTCTGTCGCTTATCGATACCGCAAATGGGATCTGGATAATGGTATCGTTCTGATATGCCGTTGTGAGCATGATGCTGTGTTGCCAACCCCTAATGGAGAACTACAGTTTCTCACGATCAAGGCTTTGAATGAATGGGATTCTAAGGTAAGGCAGAAATATAGTTTTTAGTGATTTTTTTAATAATAATTTATCGCATATTAAAGTTTATGTTGTAATTAACTTCCTGCTTCCATATAGCCCGCTAAACCAAGTGTTAAACTGTAAAATCTTATAAATGTTGTTTCAGAATTTTTAAGTATTTATTACAGCAAGTACAGATTAATTTAGATTTACCTTATTTATTTGTACTGTATAAAGAGTTTGTGTTTAATGTTTGACAGCTATCAGGAGGCGTGGAATGGCGGCAGAAATTAGACACCCAGCGAGGAGCAGTGCTGGCTAATGAACTTACGTAACAATGCTTGTAAACTTGCCAAGTGGACTGTGCAAGCTCTGCTCGCTGGATCTGATCAAATTAAATTCGGGTAAGTTGCTTAAGAGAATTTATATTATTACTTCTGAAGAGAATTTATATTATTAGTTATACCTTTGACTGCTGGCTTTTTTTTTTTTTTTTTTTTTATTTAACGTCCGACTATTATGCACACTTGGGCTAATGCAGACGATGGGATGATTTATAGCGTATGAAAATGCCAAGCCCTGGCCGGGAATCGAACCCGGGTCTTTGGCTTCTGGCATGCCCTCCCTACATCTGCTGGGCTATTTTAGCCAAAAAATACATATGTAGCTATATATTTAAATAAATCTTGAGTAGTATTTATTGGTGTGGTCATTTTTTAATTTCCGTTTGTGGGAAAAATTTTAACTTTAAATTTGAACTTCAATAAACCACTTTATTTTATTTAATATCCTAATTTGACTGGTTAAATTCTCTGATAACTACTGAACATTTTCATATAACATTTAACTGAATTATGTCATTACCAACACTAGACACAACACGATTGCCAACCATTTCGGCTACCTATTAAAAAAAACTCGGGGGAAACCTGTATACGTTACAGCCCTTATAATTTCATCTCTGTAATTCAGAAAAGTATGAAGGTGGGAGGAAAGATAATATAAAAAATTGATTTGGCCAAACACTATGTGCAATTCGTATGCCATTACAGTCTGGATTCAAATTTCATTGTTGTGCATTTTAGTAAAAATCGTGTTTAGTGTTTGTGACATATGTTTCAATGTTTTGTTTGACTTTGTGACGACCTTGACAGTGGATTTGAGATTTTGTATTAATGGCCTGAAGATGAAACAGTAAGGTTTCGAAACCGTGGTAACTTACAAGATGAGTAAAAAATACCACAAGACAAAAGAATATAGGTCATAATCCTAATTATTTAAATATGTGGTTCGGGGCTATGTTACAATAATGAAAACTTTTTAAAAACTCAAAACTGATTTTACGTGTTACACGCATTATCCTTACAAAACTGTTATGATGTTAGAAAATATAACAGCCATTTTGTTACAGGTATGTCAGCAGAGCTCATGTACGGGACTCGTCCAAACACGTCATCCTAGGCACGCAGCAGTACAAGCCTAATGAGTTTGCGACTCAGATCAACCTGAACATGGACAATGCTTGGGGTATTCTGCGTTGTATCATTGATATATGTATGAAACAGAAGGATGGGAAGTATCTTATAATGAAGGACCCTAATAAGGTATTTTACTGTATTAATACCTATCACTACTTAAGTCTATTTACTTTAAATTATATACAAGTATATAACTTACTTATCGCTATATAAAAAATTATCATTACAAAAAAGTGTGGTGATCATAAAAAAAAATTATTTTGAGATTTCGATAGTTTCTTGAGACCGAAAAAGTCATATTCACGTGACTATAGATTAAACTAATTGATTGATTTTGATAAAATTTTGCTTCTGCATGTCCATATGTCCTGCGATGATTTAAAAAAAAATGTCTATCTTAATTTTTGACGAAAGTGTAAAAAATTGATTTTTTTTCAAAATGTGGTCCAATGTAAAAAAATATGGGATGCAATGATACCAAAAATGTTCACTTCAAAAGCTACCCGATTTTGTTAAAATATTTGTCACGTGTTAAGTCAGTTTATTGAATTTCAAAGAAATTTAAAGTTCGTGAATAAGTTAGAAAAAAACCAAAAATAATGTGCGATTGCTGTCAGAATTTTTCGATTTATTCTTGAATCATTAATTTATTTTATTTTAATTGTACTGTGTACTGATTTGATTTAACGTAAATTTTATTATAATTTGAGCGACTGATTTTTAATAAATTTAACCTATTCCTGACTGAGGTTTTTCTCTGTATTTATTCTTAAAGTATATTTTTCCTTTTTTTAGTATTGAGTTTTAATGATTTAAGTTTAAGCCAGATCTTATTAACTGATTTTGAGAAATTAGGCCGATCTAATAAAAAGTTTTGTCAGTAGTTTCTGAACCAAAACATTAAGTTTTTGTTTCTGCCAGTTAGCTTTTTTGTTATTATTTTAAGGCGAAAAAGCACATTGAGGCTATTATCGCCTCCCTAAAAGTAGGTGTGAGTGTAAAGTGTTAAAGTCATAAGATAAATTCACCCAGGTAACCTATGAGGCGATATTTCTAGTTGTTAATATTTGGACACTGTATCGTACCACTCAGTTCAAACCATGTTTGTTCTGTTTTTTGTTTGTGAGCTCCAAGGTATAACATATTTAAAGAAACATTTTTTTTTTTTTAAGGCGAAAAGCACATTAAGGCTATTATGTAAGTTTGATTGTAAAATGTTAAAGTTGTAAGTGTAAGTGTGTGTTAGACTCGGGTACCATGAGGGACATCTAAATCCTCTCAATAGGTGCAGCTAGTCTGCACACCCCAGCGGGGAGCTAAGACTAGGCTTGGGTGCTCACGTAATGTACAGAAAGACATTAGAGACTGAACATGAATCTTGCGTACAAGACATAATTGTAGTGAACTTTCCTTTGTTGTACAAACTGAGCGGAACCCTTGTTCTCATTATTTTAAATGTTATAATGCCATTATTCTAGGCTTATGACCTTGGACACCTGAACTAGGCTAGGAGAGAAGCGGCAGGTGTTTTTTCAGCTTATCTGATAATGTTTGATGAACATTTAAACCTGCAAAGCTGATCATTATCCGTTTTATAATTTTTTATGACAACTCACTCTAGAACAGCTAATATCGGCAGAGCCCAGACTTTAAGAAGAAAAAATAAATATTGTAAGCGCAGATGGATAATAGGTTTTAATTAGAATAATATCCTCAGAATGTAGATGCTTTTTATTTATGAGAAGTTCAAACAAAACATGTCTTGTTTTAAAACAATTTTTAGTAGTAAAATACTTTTTGTATAAAGTAGTGTTAGTTGGTACTGTATCTGGAAAATTGACAGAAAATTCATATATAAACCTTTAATTCGGTATTAGTTGGAAGTTTCATCTAATGTTTGTTATTGTTTTGCTACAATATCAACTTTTTTACAGCCAATGATTCGATTGTACGACATCCCTGACAACACGTTTGAATCGGAGAATGAAGACGCTGATGACGAAGAAACTGGTCTGTGAAGAAATTTTAAAAGTGAGTAGAAAGTTTGGGCATATAATTTTTAAAAAATGTTTTAGAAAACTTGAATGATTTAATAGTATGACAAGGAATAAAAGCGTAATATTACCCAGTAATAGCAAAAAAGTAAGTGAGAAGAACAGTTACACTCACACACACACACACACACACACACGAACACTCTCTCTCTCTCTCTCTCTCTCTCTCTACAGATACACACACACACACACACACACACACACACACACACACACACACTTCATCTTGAAGTCAGAAATGGCACTCATTTCAAGATCCTGGGTCTGAGCCTTACCATGATGGCTTCTCAAATAATTTTTTTCCAATGGAAATTTTCTAATTAAAAGCTTAAGCGTAATTAAAATTTAGCTAGTTTTTTTATATTATTGCATTTGTCTTTACATTTTTATAACTAAAAGGTAGATATTGTTTTACTCGATATAAAAATTTGAGTATTTTATTACTTGTAATGCAGTAATTACTTTTTAATACAACCAATAATAATTACCTTCGTTAATGCCTGAAACGATAATTATAACTATGTAATAGGTTAATGATTTACAGATTTCTTTATAAAAACAAACTAAAATGTAGGACAAATTTCTCAGAATAAGTGATTTTTGTAGAACAGGCCTTAGCTTTAGAAAGTGTCCAAAGTTCAGCTTTTCAGAAAACTGACGGGAAATTAAATTAGCGATATAACTAAGTTGAAGTACTTTACAAGGTTAGGTTTATTTTTAAAATATGTAAAACAAAGTTTGGGCTTGTTGCTTTTATTTGCATGCGTAAGTACGAGTGGTTTTTCAAATTAATTTAATTTGATGTTTGCAGATTCCACGTATCCAGTCACGTAAGCACATAGGCATCTTCCGAAAGACTTCTGTTAAGAAAGATTTTGTGTATTTTTGTTGTCTTTGGTGATTAAATATATATTGGAAATATAAATTTGTTTCAGTTCAGCCTAAAACCAAAATCAGTGGCCTAATCCAAAATCCTCTTTGTTTCCTGTACTGTTTCTTTGGTATGGAAGATTTTTTTTTGTGTATAACATCAGACTATTGTGCACACTTGGGCTAATGCAGACGATGGGATGATTTATAGCGTATGAAAATGCCAAACCCTGGCCGGGTTCTTGGCCCAGTACGCTATCAACTAGGCCATCAGCGGATATTGTATGGAAGAAAAGGGAGAGTGTATGAGGGGGTAGGGTGCACCATGCTGGTACACTACATGGCTGCAAGTCACATACGGGCTCCTGATGGTGCGGAAAAAAATCCTTTCGTATGACAGTCAGTTATTACTATTAATATTTAAAACCATATGCAATTTTTCTCTTATACGTGTACTACTGTTTAATGTAGAGTTTAAGTAGATTACCTCTTTGCTGAAAGCAACCAGTACTTGGCAATATTGCACAATATTTCCTCAAGTAGGTTCTTTCTTTCATGTTGCTGCTGCCAGATAATCACGCACATCAATGCATGTCTGGTCCCGCACTGGTTTTTATTTCGCTGCTTTGTTAGACGCCAGGTACTTTCGATCATTTCTGTGTTTGCACACCACTCTCAGGATTGACAAAATTATATATTATGGCGTATCATAAAATGCCCATAACCTAAATTATAAAAATTTTTATGCTTACCATTCATTTGATGTAATAGTTGTCCCTGGTCAAATATACTGCTTAATTATGGGCAATAACTGAGCTGCAAAACGTTCAGCGACAGCTACTAAAAAAAACTCTACGTTCAAATACCTACTGCACGTCCAACATTGTTTTTACGATGAGAAAATAGATTTTCATCAATTTCCACAGATGCGTTTGGTCCTCCAATTTGAACAGGGTAGCGTAGTAAATTGTCAGCACAGACTTCTCGTATATAGTTACACCAATCAACCGTATTGTTATGGTTCATTTCTATTTTGTGCTCCCAAAATTCTATTGTTAGTTTCCTGGACCAACAATAAATCAAAAGCAGAACATTTCTGAACGGTAGTTTTGAACCAGTTAAATAAGTGTCAACTTGAATTGATTTGTACTCACGTTTAGAACAAATGCACCAACGAATTGAGGTTTAAAACCATATCGTGTCCACGGACATATGTTTCGGGGATTATGCAAAATTGATTTCTTTTGGAAAAACTTTATAGAGCCTTCTTCACATCTATAAGTATGGGTTAATCGAAGAAAGTTCGTGTAGTAATACAAAATAATGGACCCCGATTCAAATAAGTTAGAGACTGCCACTGGTGGCACGCTTCGGCAGAGGCTTGCTTATCGCATAAACAGAGATAATGATAGATGATACAAAGAAACTGCTTTTAAAATAACTAATCATGATTACTTGACTAGTTTTATCACAGTAAGCTTATAACGTTACATTTAAATAGTAGTACTTTTCTGGTATATGTATAACGGAAAAGATCCACCATGTCTTGTTTTGCCAAGACTTTTGAAACTTGAGAATTTCCCAAAAGTGTTTAACTACAAAATAAATTTGTCAAGTTATATTTTGGTCAAATATTCTTCACTTTTATAAATTGCCATGATGGAAATGTTTTCAATATTTCTTTTTTTTCAGAGTTACTCAAAAAAAATTGATTTGATGTTGTTTTGTACGTTTCTTATCAATGATGTTTTTAAAGCAAAATTTTATAAAATGAAAAAAAAGTGTTTTTCAACATTCTGTAAACAATTTTGAGTTTCATTTTTGTGTGGTCGCACGATTACATGTGTTGTGATTGCGTATACATATGTTTGAGATTTTTTTGCTGATATATTCGATTAAAGGTACCTCAAAAATGGTTTTTCTTAGATGTTTGTGCACATTGCTGGAGAATAAGTGATCTCCTGATTTTGATGAACTTTGGTATGCAAGTATGATGATGTTTTAAGATAAAAAATCATATTTATTCAAAATTAGATGAAATGTTCTGATGGATATTTAGTTAAGAAGTATGTACTCACAGTGTATATATATATATATATATATATATATATATATATATATATATATATATATATATATATATATATAGCAAGCTCAAAATATCAATAGCTTACAATGCATGTATAGTAGAGTCTCAACTAACCGTAATTTCCAGGATCATTAGGGTGAAGAATGACAGAATAGACGGATAACAGAAATAGTCCATATGTACTTTTGGCGATCAATAGAAATAACATACTATACTCTGTTTATAGTACATAATGTTTTCTTCTTCTTTCAATGAGGCTTGCTAGGGACCATATGACAATTTCAATTCTTCACACTTAGCTGCTTTCTCTTCCGTTCCCTCCAATATTCCCTCATCCTTTCACTATGCAGCTTCTTTCTGTCTTCGGACCACTTCACACCAGGCTTCCACCGCAATCCTCCTTGAAATCCCTCCATACTCAATATCCTCTTTCTAAAAATCTCTGTTCAGCGTTTCTTCTTTTATATTATTTCTTTCTAAATCTTTCCTTACCTCTTGAATCCAACTAATTGTTGACTTTTTATCCCACAGGTACTTGAGTATCCTTTTCGCTAGTCTTGAATCATTCATCCTGTACATATGTCCAAAAAATTGCAGTCTCTTCCTCATCGTCTCTGTCATGTCCTCTATGTTCCTGTATATTTCATCATTAGATCTTAGTTTCCATGTTTCCTTAGTCTTCACTGGGCCTAAAATTTTTCTCATGATTTCCCTTTCTAGTATTTTCAGTTTATGTAAACTATAATTTAGTACCAAGCACAGAATGTTTTATTATTATTATTTTTGAAAATATAGTAAAACTCTTAATATCCATTTAACTCTAATTATGTACCACACAAATTTTACATAGGTTTGTAATACAGTAAATTATCCATAGTTAACCTTTTGTTAAATATTCACGAACATACGCGAGAGCACTGTGCGTGCCACCAAAGAGCACTCATGTGATTGTTACGTGATCGACTTATACGCTGAATGGTATTATCGTAAATAGTATGACAGTGTTTATCTTTCACTATTTGAAGTGTTTGTATCTTATTCTACTAGATAATGGGATCGTTTACTTTTCAATTATCAATGTTTGATTATGGTAGTAATGAGTGTCAGCTGACGTTGCCTATGCTATAAATAAGTTATGTCCAGTTACAGTGTTTTGTTTTGTTTAGAAGGTTACTTTTATTACCTATTAGAAATTGTTTACATGGAAGACTGTTTAAAAATGTTTCATAACAGAATTAACCTGACGGTTAATCGAGACTTTACTGTACAGTAAATATCTCATCCAAGATAAGATATGAAATTGTAATCAGCAATAAAATCTATATAAATTAGCTAATTTTCTGATTAGCTAATCTATCTAAATTAGCTAATAAAGATATATATTTTCTGTTGTAATTTCAGTGAAATTTAAATGCAAATTTAAACAGATTTTTTAACATTAGCAATTGTAAAATCATATGATTAGGATTATGACCTATTCTTCCCGTCAGTGGTCTATCCACTCACCTCATAAAGGTTACCGCGATTTCGAAACTATCGTTTCATCTTCAGGTCGTTATACAAAATGTTAAATCCCTCTGTCAAGGTCGTCACAAAGTCAAACAAAACATTAAAACATACATCACAAACACAGCACAATTACACGTTTAAAATATTCATCATGAAATCCGGCTGTTACATTCCGGACTGCCTGTAACGACGTACGAATCGCGTGTGTAACTTGGCCAAGCCGAATTTCGTGATGAATATTTTAAACGTGCAATTGTGCTCAGTGTTTGTGATGTATGTTTTAATGTTTTGTGAAGACCACGACAGAGGGATTTAACATTTTGTATAACGGCCTGAAGATGAAACGATAGTTTCGAAATCGCGGTAGCCTTTACGAGGTGAGTGGATAGACCACTGACGGGAAGAATAGGTGATAATCTTAATCATTGAATATGTGGTCCGGTGGCTATGTTACAATAGTAAAATCATATTTTCAAATGTTTTAAAAAATTGTTTAGATTTGGAATAACCACCATTTTGAAACAAATATTTTGCTAAGCTATTTCCGAAAAGTTGTTATCGCAAATTTGAATCGTAACTAACTGAAATTGCGAACATTACAGTGCTAACATATTTATATAAAATATTTAACTACATTTTCCAATAGATCAGTGACATTTCACAGTTTAGGTCTTATGGTGGATGCTCAAACAGAAGTTTTCTAAAAAACAGAACTTTAATTAAAATGTGAAATTTATTACTATTCTGTAATATGCATTTATTATTTGATTAAGCCGCCTCGGTGGCCTAGTTGATAGCGTACTGGGCTTTCACCCCGAGGACCCGGTTCGATTCCTGGCCAGGGCTTGGCATTTTCATATGCTATAAATCATCCCATCCTCTGCATTAGCCCAAGTGTGTACAATAGTCAGACGTTAAACACCAAAAAAAAAAAAATTTTTTTAAAACTCCATTTTGATTTGGTTCGTTAGATTTAATTTTTGTTTACACAATTTTGCTCTATTCTTCACAACTTTCAAAGAGTAATCGCAAATGACTACTTTCTGTTAAACCTTCTTCACTGCTGAAACTGTATCCATTAATAATAAATAATTATAGTAAAACAATGAGAAGTAACTGTTTGAAAAACATCTGTTCTGTTATAAAAAATCTGTCAGCTGATTAAAAACAGCTGCTTGTTTTTCTCCCATGCTAGTTTAGAAATGTAAGTACTTTCAAAAATGTATTTTCTTCAAAAGTGATAATTTTTATTTTGAAAAATAAAACATCTAAGGGATAAATTCAATACAGAGTGTACTTTTTCATTAAAATTTCCTCAAAAATTCTGCTTAAATCATTATAAGGCATATTATATTGTTAAAAGTGATTCACAAAAAATATATAAATAAAGCCTATTTATATTTTAAAATTATCAGCTGTTTATTTTCAAATACATTCTTAGCATTATTAAAAGTTTTAAGGTTAGTGTCTTTTCTAGCAGAAAAAATCAATACTATGTTATATTTGTTGTTTGACATCTGAAACAATTATATTAGTATATCTTAGTTAATGTGAGATTGTTTCAGGCTTAATATAATTTTAGCCTAATTTCTAGTCATACGTAATAAATCAGTTCTTACAAAGATTCATTGGAGTGTAAAATAGTTTGTTACAAGATATTATTTGAATAATATATTTTTATTCAACCGGAAACTAACTTTATAGTATGCATTATGTATGTATACTCCTTTATGTAAAAAAAAATATGTTTAAAAACTTAAACACTCAGGGCAGGTTCAAAACAGAAATAAAACTAAGACTTATACAAAGTGTGGCTATTAAATAACGAGACTGACGCTGCAGCGGAACAAGTGTGCATGCGCCAACCGCTATTGACCAACAGCTGTTTAGTGTGAAGTTTTTTCTTCAGAATGCAGTTAGTCTCGTTTGTGTAACCAACACCGTCTAGTCATATCCTTAATTTCCGTTAGTGTTGATATTTTGTTTTGCCGGAAAAAATGGTTAGTGTAATAATAGAGCAACGAATTGTTGTTAAATTTCACTTCAAACTTGGAAAAACCGCTATTGAACTTATAATTTACTGAAAGAAGTGAATGTTTATCGCGGGCACGTGTTTTTGAATAGTTTAAGCATTTTCAAAATGGTTGACAAGACGTTGAAGATGATTCGAGGCCAGGTCGCCCTTCAACTTCAAAAACGGATGACAATGTCGAAAAAGTTGATAATGTGATTCATTCTGACCGTCGATTAAGTATTCGTGCAACTAGTGAAACTGTAGGCATTGATATAGATCGTTTACGGCAAATTTTACATTACAATTTGAATATGCGAAAGTGTGTGCCTAAATGGTGCCAAAAATTCTCACATTTGAACAACAAGCAACTCGTAAAAATGTTTGTACTGACACTTTGGATGCCATTGAAAATGACCCAAAGTTATTGGAAAGGATAATAACATGTGATGAAGGTGAAATCTGCGTTAAAAGGGACGAGAAATGAATCTGTGGAAGCTGTAAAAGTGAAAGCGGCAAGAGTCCTGAAGGAGTTGACAGAAGATGACTTCCGCACTGTTTCCAACATTTTTTTTTTTTTTTTTTTTTTTTTTTTTTTTTTTTTTTTTTTGTTTAACGTCCGACTATTGTGCACACTTGGGCTAATGCAGACGGTGGGATGATTTATAGCGTATGAAAATGCCAAGCCCTTGCCGGGAATCGAACCCGGCTCCTTGGGGTGAAAGCCTAGTACGCTATCCACTAGACCACCGAGATGGACAATTCACATGTAGCATTGTAGGGATAGAGAAGGGGTGTATATTGAAGGTGATAATAAGTAATTATTTATAAAATGAAAATAAAATTTTTTACAATGTCAGTCTCGTTATTTAATAGCCACACCTCGTATATGATCAGGAAACTATAAGTCAAAAATGAAAACGAAAAGACTATTGTAAAACATCTTAATACGTTGTTAGTAAGCAAAAATGAATAAGTTAATCCAGGTGATTTACGAAGTGATGATTTCAGTTTCCATACTGTACACTTCATACCGCATCTGTTCTATGTCATGAAATAAGATACTGAACTCTCTCCTTAAGACTCTTAAAGCATGTCAGTCTATTGTTACCAAGCTGATAAACAACATCTAAATACAGAAAAAGTTGTTTGTAACTGCTACATAATAATTACTGTACTATAATGCATTACAGAATGAACATTCAGACAACTTTACTATGCCTGGCTTTGGTGCCGAGAGTTCTGACTGAGGGAGAAATGACATTAACAGTTTATCAGTACTTGTCCAATCATTTGACGGAAGAAGAATGTCGTACACTTGCCGCGGCTTTACACTTCCGAGGTTACAAACTGAGCAACAGTTTAAAAGAAGCAGGTAAATGAAAAAAATTAAAAATATAATAATCGTGGAAATATAATAAAATATAATAAAAGTTATTTCAATGATAGAAAAACAAATTTCCAAAAAATAACATGGAAACAAATGTTTTGATATGCTAAAGTCTTAGCACGAACATTTTGGTAACAGCTGGGGCAGTTTGGATATTCAGCTACACCGTCTACTCAGTCTACATCTTCTACACTGTCTACACCGTCTTCGCTGTCTTCACCGTCTTCACCATCTACACCGTCTACTCCGTCTACACCGTCTACTCAGTCTACATCGTCTACACCGTCTACACTGTCTACACCGTCTACACCATCTATACCGTCTACAAGTCTACACAATCTACAACGTCTACACCGTCTAGACCGTCTACACAATCTACACCGTCTACACAATCTACACCATCTACACAATCTACACCGTCTACACCTTCTACACCGTCTACACCATCTTCACCGTCTACTCAGTCTACACCATCTACTCAGTCTACATCGTCTACACCGGCTACACTGTCTACACTGTCTTCACCGTCTACTCAGTCTACATCGTCTACACCGTCTACACTGTCTATACCGTCTACAAGTCTACACAATCTACAACGTCTACACCGTCTACACCGTCTAGACCGTCTACACAATCTACACCGTCTACTCCTTCTACAACGACTACACCGTCTACACAGTCTACACCGTCTACACAGTCTACACCGTCTACACAGTATACACCGTCTACACAGTCTACACCGTCTACACTGGATATTCAGAAAGATCCATTTGATAAAGCAGCAATTGAATTTTTTTTACTGCTTTAATTTTTTTGAATGTCTTATCACTGTAATCAGCCTTAAAATGTTTGTATTATTGAAAATGAACTCTGACTTACTATAATTTTAAAATATACCAAGGCTCCAAAAGCTGGTTTTCCAATAATGGTCTTGTTCAAAAATTGAGCAAATATTCTTTATATTTGTCTTAATTTTGAACATTATAGAATTTAGCTTTCAGTGTCAATGTCTGGTTTTACCGCACATCTGTTTTTATATGATTCTAATCCCGGCATTCTTTAGCTTTGACGATGTTTTTTTAAAATAATTAAAATATCAACATTAAGCAATGACTTAACATAGCTAAACAATAATAATACAATAACTAACAACTTACGTGACTTGTTGAAGGAAACAATTTCAGACTGGTCAAACGGTCGAGAGGTCAAAGGCACCAGGATAGTGTGTTAGATGTGGCTAAGTTTGAACACCACATCAGCATTGTTGATTTTTATGTAACTTAGAGTTTGTCTGCCTGTAGTAGAGAGAGAGGTGAGGCCCACCTTAAGTGAATGGTGGATGGTTCAGATGCTGGATGGCTGACCAAGAGTTTTGTTACATTTTCTTACTACATTCTGTGAGTGTGTCCACTTAAAAATACGTTGTTGTTGTTTTCCAGTGGCTTCCGCTGGCTCACGCCATCTTTGATCTTGCTTCCCAGTAGAGGCCAGGGAGGTCTCCTCTTCTCTGCTTCTCTTCATCTAATTTTCTGCAGACCAGGAGATGGTCCTTGTTCATGATGGTGTCTGGACATTCACACAATGTGCAGTTGTCATAGTTTAGTATCTTAATTTTCTTCAGGTGTTCATTCAGACAGTCGTGTCCAGTTGTCAGCCAAAAGACCGCGACAGATGTTCCTCTAGATGTCCTTGACCTTCCCATACAAGTCGAATACATTCTCATAAGGCTTGTTCTTTATGTCTTCCTTGACTTTGTAAATTCAAGATAAGATGTTCGCTTCAGTGCACTAATCCTAGCCTCCAGTGTGAGCATTCTTTTTGGTTTCTGCACTATAAGGGTTCCTTGTTTGGCCAGCTTGTCTGCCCACTCATTCCCTTGTATGCCTACATGTGACGGGATCCACTGCAGAACCAATTCCTTGGTAATGTGTTCAACTATTTTGTATTTCTTCTGGATCGATTCTATCATAGAGCCTGCAGATGTGTTGTCAGCAATTGCTTGTAATGCCGATTTAGAGTCAACTAATATCACTATGTTATTATTCAACCATGGCCTTGTTATTATTTGCCTCCCACTTAAAAATATATTTTTCAAAAAAAGTGTTCCTTTTATTTAAAATATATCAAAAAAAAATTTTTTGTAATTTAATTTTTTGTCTTTGTAAACAAGTTAACGGCAGTGAAAGGGTTGATTAATGAGATTGTTAAAAAATTCAAAACTTCTGATCTTTTACTTTTTTTAAATATGATTTAAAAATTCTACATGAGATAAGAAAATTATGAATATTTTAGGATTTTGAAATGAATTTCGCTGTGCAATGAACTTGTCCAAGCAATCAATAAAATCAAGTTTTACTATTTTAAAAAAATTTATTTTGAGGCGAAAAGCACATTGAGGCTATTATCACCTCCCTAAATGTAAGTGTGAGTGTAAAGTGTTAAAGTCGTAAGTGTAAATGTGCGTTAGACTCGGGTACGTCTAAAGCCTCTCAATAGGTGCAGCTAGTCTGCACCCCTTGGGGGGGTTTTACTAAAATCAGACTAAATTTGTGAAAGCTAGAGAATGCCAACGCATATGCAATGTATAATTTTTAATGAATCATTAAAATGTGTTCTAGAGGTTGTGAATGTTGTAAATTTCATGGTTTTCGGTCTAGACCTTACTGTTATAGCTGCTGTTTGAATGAAACTTCTTTAACAAACCATTTTTGTTTATTTTTCAAAACAGTAAATTTCTATGTATGGAATCTCTTCTAAAATGACAAAACTTTTTTTAAATACTGTATTCAAGATTCATTTGTGAAATTTTCTCCATACTATTCTCTATAATATCCTGTATAATGTCCTTATATAATATTCTTCTTCTTCTTTTCGTTTCACCCTCTTTGTGATACGCTGAATTAATCACTTCTTGCGCGCTGCACTTTTCTTTGTTCCCAGTAGCTCTTCATTCTTTCTGATCTTCTTTTCCTCTCCTCTTCCGAAATGATAGGTTTAGGTTTTATTTTGGTTTTATCTTGGAATCTCATTCTTTCGTCTTTGGTACTTATCTTAGCAGTTTGGTCAAGCAGTGAATTTTCTGTAATTTTTAATTCTATTAGGTCCTTTTCAATTTCTTTAAACCAGTTCGGTTTTGTTTTACGATTATGGAAAAAATCAAACACCTGTTTCGTTAATCTATTAGAACTCATTCTAAGAAGATGGCCGTAAAAATTTATTCTCCTTTTTCTCATAGTATCTGACAGTTTTTCAATTTTCTTATAGAGACCTTCATTTCTTATATATACTACCTTATTATCCTGAAATTTTGTTTCTATAATTTTTCTTAAGATTTTCCTTTCCGTTATTTCAAGCTTTTCTATCTGGCCTATGCGATTCATGGTTAATGTTTCTACTGCGTACAGTGCTTCCGGCTTGATATTCTTCTATAATACTTTTCTATAATATTCATTGTAATATTCTCTATTGATTATCACTGATAATGTTTCATTGATAAAAGTTATACATTTCTCTACAAAAATATGCTTAATAATGTATCATGTTTGTAATGTAATAATGTACGCTATATGTTCATTATGTGTTCACAGTTATTTTTAACTGTTCTAATAAGGTAGTATCTGGCTTTAACAGTTAATGGTAATGAAGTATAAATATCACTGACATCATACATTGTACTTGTAATAGTGTATATGTAACCGTATGCCAGTAATACTTGCAGTTTATTGTTTCTTCTTCTTCTTTTCGTTTCACCCTCTTTGGGGTACGCTGAATCAATCATTTCTTGCGCGCTGTACTTTTCTTTCTTCCCAGTAGCTCTTCATTCTTTCCGATCTTCTCTTCCTCTCCTCTTCCGAAATGATAGGTTTAGGTCTTATTTTGGTTTTGTCTTGGAATCTTATTCTTTCGTCCTTGGTACTTATCTTAGCAGTTTGGTCAAGCAGTGAATTTTCTGTAATTTTCAATTCTATTAGGTCTTTTTCAATTTCTTTAAACCAGTTCGGTTTTGTTTTACGATTATGGAAAAAATCAAACACTTGTTTCGTTAATCTATTAGAACTCATTCTAAGAAGATGGCCGTAAAAATTTATTCTCCTTTTTCTCATAGTATCTGACAATTTTTCAATTTTCTTATAGAGAGCTTCATTTCTTATATATACTACCTTATTATCCTGAAATTTTGTTCCTATAATTTTTCTTAAGATTTTCCTTTCAGTTATTTCAAGCTTTTCTATCTGACCTATGCGATTCATGGTTAATGTTTCTACTGAGTACAGTGCTTCCGGCTTGATATTCTTCTATAATACTCTCTATAATATTCTTTGTAATATTCTCTATTGATTATCACTGATAATGTTTCATTGATAAAAGTTATACATTTCTCTACAAAAATATGCTTAATAATATATGATGTTTGTAATGTAATAATGTACGCTATACGTTCTTTATGTGTTCACAGTTATTTTTAACTGTTCTAATAAGGTAGTATCTGGCTTTAACAGTTAATGGTAATGAAGTATAAATATCACTGACGTCATACATTGTACTTGTAATAGTGTATATGTAACCGTATACCAGTAATACTTGCATTTTATTGTTTATTATACTACTTTCACTAAAATGTATGTGTATATTCAGGTTTTACTATTCTGTCTCCAACATGCTTTACTTTGCACATATTCATTATATAATATTCTGTATAATGTTCTCTATATCATTCTTGTATAAAATTCTTCTATAATATTCTCTGTAATATTCTTCTATAATATTCTTCTATAATATTCTCTAAACTATATAACATATGATATCCATGTCATCACAAGAAATGTTAATTCAGATCATTCTTCTAGTTGAACGATATTACTGGTAAAGTTGGAAAAGTAATCGCATTATATGTTTTAGAATCCGCTCTTCCCGAAGACGTAAATTGTCTGGGTCTGCTGATGCATTGGGACAAGACTCCCGGGGAAGGAAAGGCAGCAAGTGCTGAGATAGTGATCCACCGACTGAACCAGATTGGCAAGAAATCGCTGGCCGAATGGTTGCAGCGGTCGTTGTTCAACGAGTTCAAAGAGGAGCTGGAACAGGCTACACTGATCGAAGAAGATGATACTGTAATGGATGGGACAGAGTATGTATCCGGTTGAACTTGTGATACGCAGCTATCTGTAATAGTAAATATCCTTCCTGTTTTATTAGATTGCGCTGAACTGTACTGTAGTGTTTTTTTAGGTAGTGGAGAGTTATTGGTTAGTTAAAATTCAAATAATTAGTGGAAACGATAGCGAAAATTTATTCGTTTGATTCAAGTGTGCTCAAATGAAGCATAAAAGAAATTATATTTGTAAATGTTTTGTCAAAAAGTCTGATTAGGAAGTATATTGAAAAAAATCTGAAAATTGTCCCAAAATGGTACTAATATTTTTGTCATTTGTGAAGATTCATAGCTCAGTTAGTCCTTATACAATTAAGTCCTTATACAATATGAATGATTGCTTTACTGAGGGTACTCGTAGCTCGGTTGGTAAGGCAGTGGCCAGTTTGTTAGTGTATATTTTAGTTGCTTCTATTTACTGACGAACCATTAAATTTTATTTAAAACTATAATACACTGACTTAAGTTAGTATGTAACTTTACAACGTTGTTCAGCTTAAGTTATTTTCTTCCAGAACAGAAAGAAAGAAGTCATCGTTGGCTGAATGGATAGAAGATAATGATTATCAAGACAACATCATGACAGTGACTGTAATCTTTCTTGTCACTTTTACCGTAGCTGTTTTCATTATTATTTTACAAATCGTCATACGTGCTTGTAGGCAGAAACCTATTGGTATGTCTTACTGGGTTTGTTTTATTTTTAAAGTAAAATGCCTTAATGTCCCCGTGTGCTTTATCGTTTTTCTAATGCTGTAAATAATTTCCAAATATAATCAAAACTTGATCAACAGATTTTTATAATTATGTAGCTATTCTTTATTTGTTTTCTATTTTTATATAAAAAAGCCTCTCAGATTAGCAACAGATTTTCTTTGGATGCAAAATGTTTTTATTAAATCTCTTTTATGTAATTTTAGTGATTATGAGAAAATGTCTACAGTGTATATACACTATTTTAATTAACATTACATACAAACAAACAAACCAAAGATTACAAAACATGACAATCTAATTTAATTAATTAAATAGGTACTGCAAGAGTAAATAATTCCGTGCTTATCTACTAGATAGCAGTACACTTCAGTAGTTGGTGAAATATTGCTGTAATTTAATAAATTATAGTTTCAATGAATTCCGCTAGGTAGCAGACAAATGTTAATTTTTACAACAGACAAATGTTTTATCTTTACAATCTCGATGTGTGAACTTCCTCAGTTTGGATTGTTTAAGTTGCTAATTTCGTGAAATAGAAATTAGAAATAATTACTGTGCTGATTCTGTGTTCTGTGCTTGTAGTAGTAAGTAGTAACTAAACTACATCATTGCGTAGGTTTTGATATACATCGGAATCCGATTTCATTTAAACAAATTGTTTTCATTTTTGTGAAATATCAACAGGAAATAAAAATGCAACTGACTAAAAAAAAATGACAAACAAAATTGAAGACTGAATGGTGACCGGCGACTTCAGAAGTAAGTGTAGCCTGAAGAGACAATACAGAAATTTATGTAATTTTATAATATAGTAAATAAATTTGTGAACCTGTCTAGAAATTAACCCACAGGCTAATGTTTTGGTATTGTTTTTGTTTACAGTAATTGTGAGGGAGAATGGACCAGAAGAAATTCCACTGACAACTAGACCTACAAGTAAGCATTGTGTTTAACAAATTTATATTAATGTTCCCAAACCACAGAAGTTCACTGACACAAACTATTTATTACTTACATCTACACTCTTGATCTTGTTGCAGTACATTTAACCTATACTCAAGTAACCTAGAAATTCTCCAATACCCTAATTTTGAAATTAAAAACAGTTGAGTAATTTCACTAGTAACTTCAATTTTACTTTTTGATGTGCTGAAAATGTCACTATCGTGAAGTTTTATGTGTTTAGTTGTTACATTTTTGTTTTTCAAAAGTATTTTCTCAAAGTATACTCAAAATAGTTACAGTGTTGACCCAAGATTGGATGGCAGTGATGTTGGAAATATATGGCAATGGAAACCAGAGTGCTAACCACTACTAAACAGCACTTTACAGACGTAGATAATGTATAGGTTATTGTGCTATATAATTAGCTTCATGTGTGCTGCTTTAATTTTCTTGGAAGCTTTAGGATTTTTTAAGAAATTCTTAGAAAATTGAATTATAATTTTTTTTATCTGTGTGGTCTGGGCTATGCAATTTTTAGAATTTTGTTACAACATGAGAAAATAGAACTTTTAAAGTATAATGTTTTTTGTAAAAAATTAAGCCTAGCTCTAATCTGCCATTTACGGAGGTTAAGGCAGTATACCTACCGAAGACAAAGTAACACAAACAGTATACTTTGTATTGACGCTAAAGTGAGACAGAAATCTGGCCTCTAACAGCTGTTATAGCCAATGTGTCTTTTCTACTTCAACCACACCAGACTTCAAGTTTGTGGTGCGAGTGACCAGCATGACACTAATACTATAATGCACAGGCCTTCTAATATTCAAATTATTTGAAATGTCTGCTATGTTATTTTGTTAAAACATTATTTAGAGATTTCAAATATTTTATTTAACATTTAATGAACTTCCAGTGAAGTCCAGCGTACATTGTCTTTCCTGGCCAACCAGTACTGGTTCATAAGCTTATTTAGGTTCATATGCTATTTAAAAGACTTACTTGTTTTCATGCTTTCGGTAATCCATACAGTGTCGTAACCAAGTTAAAAGCGTGGCATGGATGTTATAAATAATTATAAGCCTGTGTTTACAACATCCGTGCCATAATTATTTATAGCGGTAAAAATATATTGTTTCAACACAAAGTATAACAACAACTCAAAAACATGATTTAAAAGTTAAAATCTGTTAAATATTATGACAATGAAAATTTGTTAAAAGTATTCACTTTCGGAATTAGTAAAAAGGCTGTGAGTTTTTAATAGAACACTAAATTACAATCAATACTTTCAACTCGGTTAATCTAAACAATTATTAATTTCTCTATGAAAACTGATTTATTTTCTATTTAAACAGAGAATATGATTGAACGTAAGGTGAGCACCTTTGGATTTGCACAACACATGGACGAGGAAGAGTTTGGTTTCAATGAGAAAGAAGGTTAGTGTATAGTACATTAAAAAGTAAAGACAACCCTGTGTGTGTGTGTTTGCAATGCCAAAAAAGGTGGAAAAAACCTTTTATAGACTACCTGGGGTAGGGTATGCATTACTCCAGAGTGTGGGACTCAAATTAAGTTCAAACTTAAGCTTAAACTCAAGTTAAGATATATTGTTACCCACTTAAAAAAAACCATCAAAAGCATTCCTCTTCTGTAAACCACCCTACGGAACCGCCGCCAGGCATTACTTCGTGGGAAGGTAGACTGGCTGCCGCATACTCTTTTACAGCGTTGGCTCTCCTTTCTCGATCCTTAGTGCTCAACCTCTTCATGACCACTTCAGCGAATCCTGCAACGGCCCTCCAGTTGGCCTCTGAAGTCATCATTGTTGCAACCAGACTTTCCGGTGTAATGCTGCCTCACAGATATGTTTGCAGCCTCATCCTTTCCTCTGACACCGGAAAAACACATGCTCCGCATCTTCCTCTACTGCTGGAAGACAGAGGGGACAAGCTGAGTCATCCCACTGTCGCTGCCATGTCTCCAGGGTCCGATTTCGCTCCTCTGTAATTACCATTGTATGACTATACTGCGGCTCAGCACTTTGCCTGCGCCAGTAGAGCCTCGCTCTTTCATCAGCCATCAGCTCCATTGGGGGTTCGCCCGACATGCAGCAATCGCATTAACCCTGCGCAAATAGCTCACGACCATCATAGCCTGGCTCGAAATCGGCACTATGTAAAGGAGCACTGAGCTTACTACCCTAGCCAGGAGTCAGTGGCATGCCTGTCTAGGACCTCCCAGATTCGGTATGAGCCTGCAAAGGGCTCCTGCCACATTCACCGCCTTTTCACTAACTGCCTTGAGATGTTCCCTAAAGAAGAGTCTCGTGTCAACCCACATACCAAGGTATCAAAGGACTGGGACGGAACTTATCTGCGTATCTCCAACTGTAAGAGTTACTGTTTCCCTCTTTTTCCTGCTGGTCACAAGCATGTCCTCCGTCTTATGATCGACGAGCTGTAGACCCTTAGATGTCAACCATCTCCGGATTGACTTCACTACCTCGTTGGCTTCTGCCTGAACCTCGACTTCTTCCAAAAACTGTGTGTGTGTGTGTGTGTGTGTGTGTGTGTGTGTGTGTGTGTGTGTGTGTGTGTGTGTGTGTGTGTGTGTGTGTGTGTGTGTGTGTGTGTGTGTGTGTGTGTGTGTGTGCGTGCGTGCGTGCGTGCGTGCGTGCGTGCGTGTGTGTGTGCGTGTGCGCGTGTGTGCGCGTGTGCGCGTGTGCGTGTGTGCGTGTGTGCGTGTGTGTGTGTGTGTGTGTGTGTGTGTGTGTGTGTGTGTGTGGACAAAAATATATTTTAAAAAAATGTTTGTCTTATTTTAAGCCTAGTGAACATATTTTAAAAAAATAATGTTTTCAAAACTTATGTTCATTTATGCAATTTACAAAAAAATTTAACCCGTAACTGTCATCTCCCATCTGATTGTAATGGGATACAGGAAATAAAAAGCCAATTCAATATTCCAAACCAATCAAGCCTAACACACTACACAGGCTAAGTATAGCAGTCAGTGATCATTAGACTGTTCGTCTGTTTGACTAAGCTGATGTATTGATACTTAAAAAAGTCTTGTAAGACATTGGCTGTTGTAATATTGTTTGGCTGTATTACCAGTGCCTAAGAATGATAACATTATTATTTATATAAAACAGTTGAACAATTGGATTTGAAGAGCTAAATTTAAAATTGATTTTTGTTGTTGTTATTTTAATCCCATTGAGGCTATTATTGCCTCAATAAATGTAAGTGTAAGTCTAAAGTGTTAAAGTCGTAAGTGTAAGTTTGTATTAGATTCGGGTACTGCGATAGAATTGAAACATTGAAGATAGGAAAATAAACCCTGTTCGTTGTCAATTTCATTTTCTTATTTTCACCTGAATTTCAATTTTAAAATGCTGATATATGCAGAATATAATGCTGATTGTTAGCGATTACTGTATAGGTGGAGAAGTTAATCTATGATACAGAAATTAATTTTGATTAAAGCCTGATACTTTCATGCCTTTTAACCTCCCTTTTGGAAACATAACGTCTATATCAGAAAACTTTCTGTTTTGTTTTAGAAGCTGAGACAACTTTACTGCTTCCATGAGGGAAAATAAAATATTCTAGGTTAGTAATTTTATGTTACATCCAGCATGAGTCAGTTTAAATAAATTTATTAAATTAATTAGCTTAAAAACTGCAGAAAGCTGTATGATTTGTGTAGAAATTTTAAGATGTAAAAATCGCGTAACGATTCAGGATTTAATTTTGAGGTTATATTCTTCAGTGTTTTTTTGCCGAGTTAGAATCTATAAATGTGATCTCAGTACGTCTCATTGAGGTGGCTTCTTTTCCGGATGGGTGATACAGGTCCTGTAAAAGAAGATTTCTAGTTACAAATGTCATTGTCTTAATATATAGTTTCATTACTTTCCGACTTACTAATTAGATAGTATAGATTAGTTATTGAAAAAATCACTTGTGTTATTTTTTTTTAAGTCAATGCAGTTTGTGAGAAAACATAACTTGCCTTGATTACAGTAGTGTCATGAAGTTAGGTCGTAATTGGTTCCAGAGTAAATAACGTCAAAAAATTATGTAATTCGGTAGTATAAAATCCTGTAAATTTTGCGTGAAATTAAAGTTTAGTAGGTAGTTCCAAACAATTTAGGTTGGACCCATGTAAAAATGCATATTTATTTTAATTTAAAGAACACAAACATTGTGAAATTCACTCTGACCATAATAGGCTTATCGTAACTGAAAAAATTAACCCTTTACTATATGTCCTTAATAGTGGGCTATATATTCACACAGCTAAATTGTTGGACCAACTCTATTTATCTGTGATTTTTAATATAATCCAGTCAGTCTAAATCTACAACTACTGCAGTAATTTGTTTATTGGCTCGATATACTGGTATCTTGGCAATATACCACAAAAAGTAAACCAATAATAGTTTCACAAAGTGCTTAGACGTTAGTGTATATAGTGCTTTTTTTAAAGAATATATATACTCAACGATGCAAACTGCAAAGTACATAAATGGAACACAAACTACAGAGATCAGAGTTTATCTGCATTCAATCAACAACTGCAGCTCATGATCCTAACCGCTCATATGTGTGCAGATGCAAAATTGTTAGTGTGTTTAGTGCAATTTTAAAGAATATATACACTCAACGATGCCAACTGCAAAGTATGTAAATGGAACACAAACTACAGAGATCAGAGTTTATCTGCACTCAATCAACAACTGCAGCTCATGATCCTAACTGCTCATATGTGTGCAGATGTAAAATTTTGCCAATGTACAATTGATGTAAAGTATAAAATACGATTACCGATTTCGGCGCAAATAATCTGTTTTGCTGAAAAATGTTTAGGTCCACATTCCAGTGACTCATGACGAGAATCTCATCCTTTCTCTTTTATCAACAACAAACCAACGTAAGTACGAGTAAACGATGTATGTTAAAACAAAACAAAGAAAATATATGTATGGGACAATATAAGTCGAGAGAACGTAAGTAGTAGGTACGACTGTATGTCAATGAACATACTATATCACAGCCTGATGAGTTGTCAGTGCATATAGGTGCAACGTAGTTTTAACATCAGCACTTTCAAAAATTATAGATTTTATCCAAAAATAGAAAGAGCTGATTAAATTGTGAGAACAGCATTAGACAAACGCATGTGGTAAAAGACCAAGGACCAAATTCAGAAGGAGTTAAGTCATTGGCAGTAGGTGCTACTGAAAGAGAGCTATTTGAAATTAAAAAAAAATCATTTGACCAGTTATTGTATAAAGACCTCAGTAGAGCTAGGCTGAGACATCTTGCCTCAGAAGGCTGTCTTATTCGCTTTGGTTTAGCGTATCAAATACATTTTAGGTTGATTAGACTGTTCTGATTGTTGGCTTTGCTCTGTGAGAGGAGAAACTTCCGCTACTTCCAGAGGCTGAAGAAGCCTTAAAAATCTTTATGATCCAAACCAATTCACTTAGATGGTTGTAACGGCTGTTGTTCATTGTTCAGATAATTCGTAATACGCATCAAGACAATAGTTTTGCATGGTGCTAAACTCATGTACGAAGTATTATAAAATGAATGCATTATAAATATGCACACAGTGCCAGACATTAACATCCTGGAATTTCTACCAGTTCAGAATACCCATTCTACTGGGGAGCTGTACCCATTTTACCTCATACGCGCAGATTGAATACACACCTGAAAAGCTTTCCTGAATTTCGTTGACACCAGACTGTAAACAATCGGATCTACGACGGTAGAAACCAGGTTCAGTAATTTGGTGAAGAAGAACAAAGCGTGACCTGTTGTGGTGCTCAGAAAGTTTGGGAAAAACACAGCGGAGATCTGAACCAGCTGACAGGGAATGCTGCAGATGAAGAACTCTAGAATTACTGCGACTGTAATCAGATAACAGGATTAAAATTAGAGGTTATTGCTTTCCAGCCGAAAAATAAAATACATATTAATTCATATCACAAAAACCAGATTTATTGGACTACTAAAACCCTTAGATTAAAAAGAAAAAGTGGACATTAGGTTTAAGAAAAAGTAAAAGGGTTGGATTGTAAAAATAGTAGGTTAAAAAGTGTGTTTATGTATGAACATCAAGCTGGCCAGTAATCCAGCTGGTAGAGTGGGAGGGGCATACACCCACCTTACTGCCATCTAGTGATTTTCATCAAATACTTTTATACGCTCAAAATTACGGACGTATACCAAGCAAAATTAAGTCAGCCGGATACGTTGGGCGATCACTGCTCTAGCTGGCGAGAGTCATAGATTATGTGGCCTACAGCCTCCTCTTCCTTCCTATATAGTCTAAACACGATTTCTTTGTGGTACATTCCTATCCTGCTCAGGTGTACAAACAGTGCCATGTAGTGATGCCATAAGTTTCCTGAGTTTCTCTTTGTCCTGGCACTGCAGTCTCTAAGTTTTCTTAGACATTATAGTGATGCCCTTTAATTTTGTAATTCTTTCTGGCTTTGCTTCTAAGTTCACTTACTGATAGCTGGACCAATTAAAGACAAAGAAAACTAAAAAAATAGCTGGGAAGAAATTATTTCTTTAGTCATTCGCAGTGTGTCAGAAGTAGCGATAGTCAGAATTATGTTCACAAGAACTCACTTGATAACTTCAGTCCTCTTCTAGCCGACACCTGTCTTTGCGTTTGCTGGTGCACAGACATTTGACTGGACCTACGGATAGTGAGTGCTATCAAAGTGTACAGGACAGTTATCGTGGCCATCGGTGTTACAACGATCAGAACGATGTAAACATTGTCAGAGAACAGAAAACGGACCGTGTTACAGAACGTGTCTTCTTTGGATTCGCAAAACTCCATCTGAAATAAAGATAGTTCGATTATAAATATGTGTGAACACTCTGACATTCAATTTGTAATATTGAATCGCTTACGTGTTTGCCTCGCAATCACTTACGTATTAATAGGACATGAAAATTTAGGTGCTTTGATATTGCAGTTGTTACTAATAGAAATACTACAAAGAGGAATAAAGGCGAGATTTTATTAGAGAAAAATAACTAAAATACTTATAATATCAGAGTGATTAGTCCAATTGACAAATAATAGTGGTGACATACTGCTTAGAACATAGTGCTAGTCATTTTCTCTGTAGTTACATGACTAGTGATGTATTTTTAAATGATTTGTGGTCAGTAGCTGATTAAAAAAAATGAAGAATTTATGAAACACACAAGCTATACTTCAAGTTGGAGAAGTAAAATTACAAAAAAAAGTCTAATATATCTAGGCATATATCTGTACCATTTTATAACAAAAAGGAGCCGCCTCGATGGCCTAGTGGATAGCGTACTAGGCTTTCACCCCGAGGACCCGGGTTCGATTCTTGGCCAGGGCTTGGCATTTTCATACACTATAAATCATCCCATTGTCTGCATTAGCCCAAGTGTGCACAATAGTCGGACGTTAAACACAAAAAAAAAAAAAAAAACAAAAACGTTGATTAAGTGCACAGACATTCAGCGGAGTCAGCTGCGGTAATATTCCACTCATTCTATTTTACACTCTTATTAATATTCCCATGAGTAGCTAGGATAACAATGTCTGCCCAAACAGAGCCATGTTTTACACCGTAGAGTTTGTCAAGCTATGTAGGTGTGTGTGTGTGTGTGTGTTTGTTGTGTGTGTATGTGTGTGTGTGTGTGCACACGAGCATGCGTAATGAGTAGATTCTTTCCACTAGAGAGTCTTATCATGACTTGTACGATCCTAGTTTTGCCACTCAGCTATATAGGTTATTCAACCATCCCAATCCAACCTCAGCTCTTTAGAGAACCATGGGATGTTCCGGATGATGTTGCCCTGTTCCATCATCTGTCACCCACTCCAGGTAATGTCTAGGGATTCAAATGTTTCCTGACCAAAGCTGGACAGTCAAAAATTATGTGTGCAGCTGTTTTCTCAGCTGAATCACATTTCCTACACAAGAATTTGTCATATGGAATTGTCCCATTTTGTGTAGGAGCTGCAGGAATGTCCAGTGACCAGTCAGAAACCCCGTCACTCTGTGCAGATCAGTTCTGTTCAGCCTAAGGGATCCTGTTCGGGTTAAACCTGCAAGCATCCTTTTTGACTGTACAAGGCTGTCCATTCTCTTTGGCTGTCTCAAGACCTTTAGTGGTCCCTAGAAATCCATTGGAATACATGTCTGTATACATACAGTATAGGATACTCCACATGCACTTTCTGGGCCAATAAAATTACTGTCAACTCCTATTCTGGCACCGAGAGTCTTGAGTAGATGAGAGAGTAGTTTGAGCTAAAGGTACGGTGGGATCGCTAAGCCAATTGCCTGCTTATCCAGATGCTAAAGTCAGACATAACAAAATAAAATATTATGTGTAATAAGTTTATAGTCTCTATACTTACCATTAACAAGTGGTATGACGCATAATACATAAATGAAAAGATCCATATGGCGGTGATAATCTTAATCGTTCTGGAGTGCGTGGCTATGTATCGGGCTTTTAGTGGATAGCATATGGCAATGTAACGGTTAATGGTGAGAGCTGTAAGAGTGAGGTTAGAGTCTACGGAAGTTATGGCATCATGGAGGTTCCACACTGCCTCCTGTATCGCTGGTGCGTTTCTGTAACAAGTTAGATTAATGGTGAGAGCTGTAAGAGTGAGGTTAGAGTCTACGGAAGTTATGGCATCATGGAGGTTCCACACTGCCTCCTGTATCGCTGGTGCGTTTCTGTAACAAGTTAGGTTAATGGTGAGAGCTGTAAGAGTGAGGTTAGAATTTACGGAAGTTATGGCATCATGGAGGTTCCACACTGCCTCCTGTATCGCTGGTGCATTTCTGTAACAAGTTAGATTAATGGTGAGAGCTGTAAGAGTGAGGTTAGAGTCTACGGAAGTTATGGCATCATGGAGGTTCCACACTGCCTCCTGTATCGCTGGTGCGTTTCTGTAACAAGTTAGGTTAATGGTGAGAGCTGTAAGAGTGAGGTTAGAATTTACGGAAGTTATGGCATCATGGAGGTTCCACACTGCCTCCTGTATCGCTGGTGCATTTCTGTAACAAGTTAGGTTAATAAATAGCATGTGAATGTGTTATACAAATCAGAATTGATGTTTAATTTCATTTTTACTATGTCAACTGCGGGAATGCTTTCTTATACTATGATTATAACAGATTAAATGAAGACTTGATTTTTGAAATGTTACTATTTTAATGGTTGCCTGAGAACCTATGCGGATTTTACTTTAGGTAGTATCATGTTCTTGTTTTGATCAGCTTGTGGCAAGTGTATGGGGCAAAACAAAAGTCTAAGGTGTTCTTCAATTCACCGAGACCACTGTCGAATTCAGTTCCTTAATTTCAAATGATTTGTGCATTTTTTTAATGCTTAATCGTGGTGGTGAAATCAGATTTTCGGAAAAAAACATTTATAAGACAGAAAAGCTATAATATTTTTCAAATTTGAAAAGGCCGCCATTTTGAAATTGTTGGGCGAATTTTGCTTAGTAACAAACTTTTCCAAGTTATTACCAACATAAGTTGGTGCGACAAGTTTGATTCAGATCAAACCAATTATTGTGAATGTGAACATGCTAAAACACCACACACACACACACACACACACACACACACACACACACACACACACACACACACACACACACACACACACACACACACACACACACACACACACACACATACACACACATACACACACACACACACACACACACACACACACACATATATATATATATATATATATATATATATATATATATATATATATATATATATATATATATATATATATATATATATATACATATATATATATATATATAAATATATATACACACACACACAGAATATATGTATATAAATTTTTAATGACCCATTTTAAAAGTAATTAGAGATCAGGATTGATGCTCTTCAAGATTCCGGGTCTGAGTCTTACCACGATGTCTGCTCCAATAGTTCTAATGGACATTTGTTATAAATATTGTCAGCGAATGAAATCACTGCATACTCACAATTGGAAGAGCCAGATAGTGGCGAACACCAGCCAGGTTATACTGTTGAGAATGTCCGCCAACGCTAAACTGAAAAGGAAATAGTTGACCGATGTGCGCATGGCTTTGGTACGCACAATGATGTAACAGATGGTGGCATTGCCGACCACCCCGATGAACAGGATGATCAAGGACACCCAGACACAGTACCAGATCACCACAGTCAGAAGTCTGTCCAGAGGTCCTTCTTCATCTGTGTTTCCTGTTTTTCTGAAAGAGAAATTTAAAAATGAGAAATGCGGAAACAGTTTAAAAAATACTCAATTTTGATATTTGCTGTGTTATTAAATGTCAGTGTAGCACAGGCTTTCTTATATTCAGTCCTTATTTATAATTCCGTAAGGTCGAATTTTAAAATAATATTTCAAGAGATTATTAAGTTATAGAAATATAGTTGAAGGTTTGTTTTGAAGGTCTTAGTCTCGAACTTGAAGGAAAACTATGTTTTTCTTATATAAGCCTTTAAGAAGGAATATGAATGAATGACTGTCTAGGATTACTATTGCATTACAGCATTGTAGACTTTGCGCCCCTTTCTATATTCTTGAGATGCTCAGTTATATCAAATTTTTCCAGCAGTAAACTTTATGTTGTTAAACAGGATGTTTTGTATAAAGTCAAAGTAAAGTCAAAGTTTTATAAAGCCTAGGATTTGGAGGGGATTCAAAGTGGGTAACTCCCCCACTTTGAGCTGATGACGTCGTAATTTATTACTGAGCTACTTGCAGATGTTCTGCTAATTTCCTTCAGTTTCTCCCCCTTACTCTTGACCCTTATCCCGGAGGTTGTGCCCCATTTGGTCAGCTTTTTGTTGTGCTGTTAGTTCCGCTCATTCTGTTTACTTTCTTACTCATGAGCAGCTAGGAAAATTATGTCCACCTAGACAGCTCATACACATCGATAACGTTAAGGTACAGTACAAGAACATGAGTGAGAGTAGTATGAGCTAGAGGTACAATGGGATCATTAAACTTATAGTTAACTTTTATATAATAAACACACACACACACACACACACACACACACACACACACACACACACACACACTGGCACGCACACTCTCTCTCTCTCTCTCTTACACACCACTCCCCCCCCCACACACTCGCTCTCTCTCTCTCTCTCTCCCTCCCTCACACATACACACACACACACACAGTTTGTGTTATAAATAAAATGTGATATTTATAACATTTTTTATAATTGCACTTATATCCAATGTCTCTACATACTTTTTATCATAATGAAATAATTCTTTTGTTTGCACTGCGTAGCATAATTATCCCTTTTGTTTTCTAGTTTTTAAGTGTTAATTTATAAGTTTTAGCTCCCGATCACGGAGAGGTATGCCTCTCTTTCGGGACACACTGTATCTCCTAGGCGTGATGTATTTATAGCTGAATAAATTCAATTTAC